>OU612047.1:157430088-157745107 GCA_914767935.1 Coremacera marginata | reverse complement strand
CTTGTACGCCGTAATCAAATAAAAAATTGTCCGCACAAATTGTATTATAAAGTTTTGTTTAGCGAAAAAGTAACTCTGAACCATAAGACTTTTGAATCTTAAGAATCTGAAAATTAAAACGGAACGTTTTGAAAAATAATAAAGCATGGCTTAAAATTCAAATTTAGTATTCACCATAGTATCGAATTGATTCCAAGGGAAAAAAGATCATTGTAATATTTGAACTGTATTAAAATGTAATGCAAATTATATTTAAAGGTTTTGAAATCTATAGAGAAGTATTAAATTTAATACTTTTTGTATTAAACATCTTTTTAATACTTCGATTGTTTATAAAAATTTGTATTAAAATTTATTCAAAGATTTCTAAAGGAGTGTTTTTTTTTCTTAATTTTCAAAAAAATTGTATTATCAAATATTTTACATTTTAATCATTGCATTATATTCCAAAAAAGGATACAATAGGCTTATGGTAACTAAAGTAAAGAAAAAAAATGTTTGATAAGAATATATTTAAGTGCCGTGTAAAACCCACATCGAACGCCGATTTATATTAAGTAGTTCTGAGTCAAAAGATATAGTCAAAACTAGCGCTTCATTCTAAAATTCAATTTGTAGAAAAGTTTTATCATCTGAAAAGCTATTATTTAAGTCAAAACTTACTATCATAGTTGCATCATCAAATAATTATGTGCAGAAAACGGAATAGATCAAAGAGAACTTTTGAAGAACCGTTATATTTGCAAAAACAAGGCACACATACAGCCTGTGCCTAAACTTATATTCCGAGTAGTGTATAAAGTAAAGGAATTTTTTTTGTGTATTTCACTTAAAATTCATCTAATGATACTAACTGCATCAAAAAGTTGGCCAAGTTAGTTGTTTTTAAATATAAAAGCAAAGTTTTTCTCTGAAAAATTGACTGTGCCTAAACTTTGTTGATTCGCTGTATATATAAGTTGAAAAACCACCTACTAAGAATGAATCTGTCAACAGATACACTATATATACTCCGCCTTAAGTATGAAAAATTGTCCAGACACATTCTTACTGAATGCCTAGCCATAATCCAAGTAAGGAAGGAAGAAATAAAAGAAGGAAAAAAAAGGAAGAAGGAAGGAAGGAAAAAAGGAAGGCAGTAAGGAAGTCACAGTTAGGCACCTTGCTGATCTCAACCTCGAAAAATTTGTATGTTTTTTTAAAAAACTCTAAAGTGTAAAAACTGCTTTATTAAATCAAGTAATGACACAAAAGGTCTCAATTGAAGTCGCAGTGTCAGAGCTGTATAAGCTCACCGCAAACTATATCTATCTATGGGAACCCCCAGAAGGTTCTCAGATAGAGGATAATAGGTGCAATCAGAAGTACTGTAAAGGGCAAAAAATAATAGAATTAGCTTATATATTTAACCGCTCTACGGGTCAATTCGGGAGGGATAAGAACTTTAATAGACTGTACTTGTGTTTTTTGTATGGGGACCCCCAGAAGGGTGACACATAGGGGTTTGATATGTTCAGAAGAAATGTTGAATGTAAAACATAATGTTAAATGTTAAAAAGTTATTGGACCAGCTGACACATTTGACCACTCTATAAGTCAATTAGGGAGAGATATGAACTATTATAGACTGTTTTTCTGTTTTTTTGTATCGGGACTCCCTAAAAGTTGGCAGATAGGGGTTCAGTGTGTTCAGAAGAAATGTTAAACGGCAAAAAATAAAGTTTGTATCTCCACATAACGAAAAAAAAAATATAATAGCATCATTTGAAAATTTAAATTTTTTTTATTATTTGTATTGTTTTGATTACTTTTTTTGATTCACTGTATATGATTAGTAAGCATTTTTACTTCTTGGGTAAGATTTCAGAAAATATGTGCTTAGTGCAGTTTTGGCCTAGGGTGTTCAACCAGAAATTATTTTATTTTGTTAATGTGTTGTTGTAAAAGGGTTCTATCCACACCACAGAATGGCTTTGCAGTGTATGCACGGAGTCCGCTTTTTTATTTCCGTCAAAGCCATAGAGTTGAAAGAGATCATTGACAGTCTCTTGAACTAGCTTAGATTTAATAATAGACATTTTTATTGCTTAAAGAGCATCTTGGCTATCCGAGCATAAACAAATGGTTTTTGCCTACAACGGGATTTGAACTGTTGAGTCTGACACATCTGTTTATAGCTAGTATCTCCACTTGGAATATGGTTAAGTGTTAGCAGAAGCTAAAGAAGTGGCTCTCGTTGAAGTTTTCACACAAGATTTCGTCTCTCGTGCCCTCTTTCCTTTTAGATCCATTTGTAAATCACATAGGGTCGTTTCTTGATTATATGAGGGGGATTATTACAATTAAGTTATGAGTACTGTTAAAGCAGCACTTGGGAAGTATGTCGTCTAAAGGCAAGGTAACGATTAAAGATAGAATTTTCCCTTTAGACAGGGGATTGTATCAATACTATCCAAGGAGAACAGCTTGTGAAGTTTAAGTCCGGCCTCTATTTTGATTTGGATGTTAATGTAAGTCCCAATTTGACGTTAAGCGACACAGTTAGAGTGGACTTTATGTAGCCGAACATACATATCCCTGCAGATCTTTGCACTCGTACTAACAGCTTAATGGTCGTTTCTTCTTTGTTTTTCGACCACCATACCACTGAGGCATAAGCCAGTGTTGGTCAGACAATGACAGTGTACAACCTGTGTATCATCTTAGAGCGTATACCCTAATTATTTCCTCATATTCTTCTGCAGATCCACAACGAGGCTGTGATTCTTCTGATGATGCGGTATATTTGTAGGTTTCAGGACAGTTTTCTGTTCAAACGACTCCCAAATAGTACGCTGGAGTTGAAGGGAAAGTCTATTTTCTGGAGGGTCTACATAAAAAAAAAAACACAAAAACAATGCTATGTCTTCGCTTGCCTTGCAGCTAAATCAGAAATGCAGTCATTAACAGTGCTAACGTTAACAGTGATGACTTTAACAGTGGTGACAGTTGATGACGTTAACAGTGCTGATGCGAGTCAAAACTTTACATGGCAGTTTGTAGTCTTTGAGGTTTGCCAGTATCAGCAGAGAGGTGACGGCCGAACTGAAGAATTGAATCAATTGAAAAAACTTTCTGTGTCAGATGGGACTCGAACCTGGGTTCTATCGCAGACAAGCTACGCACCTTAGCCAGTGTGCCACAACCGCCATCTCTGTTTTGGTTATCTAAGATAAAAGATTTAAAATTAAGCATGCAAAAAATAATTTTAGAAGTACACGATATTGCTTAAAAAAATAACCATATCCTTTTATTCATTATGGATACTCATGGATAATCCTGGTTCCGTTCCTGGTCTAGACATTGAATTCTTGCAACCCAAAACAGTTTATTTTCATTCAAATAAGTATTTACTAGACACAAATACAATATGTTTGTTGTCAAATACAACATGTTAATGAATGTACATATCGCTAATTTCATGCAAGACTATCACAATTCAGAATCTAGAACTATAAAGATACTCATGAAAAGATAATGGAGATCAAATATTTTCCAAACATTATTTTTTATAATAAAACGGATGCTTATATGTACTGAAGTGATTCAGATAGTTAAATCCACAATTACAAAAAAAAAAAAAATTTCAAAACTTATATGAAAGACTTCTCTAATTTTAACTACCACTTATTTTCAAATTTTATTTCTTTTTTTTTTTGTTAACCAAACAAGTCGCTAGAGTGCTTGACATGTGCAAAACTTTCAAACTTCTTGCAAGATTTCACTCAGCATTGTTAATATGAAAATTCATGCAGGTTTCTACAGTAATTTTATTTGTTTTTCTAATTTTTGTTGTTTACAAATCCTTTTTGAAACATAAAACTTTTACCTAAAGAACTCAGCGTAATGAAAATTGCATTCATTTTCTGCGGCGACAACCTTTTAAATGAAGTGAAAATCTTATCATAACATTTTGACATTAAATTAACGCACTCGACTTTAGCAACAGCAGCAGCAGCAACAGCAACAATGAAAGGATTTTCATGTAATTACATTTGAAAATGTAACCAAAAGTATGAAGAACAAGATGCAGTACGAGTAAATAAAAGTTTATCAACAACAACATCAACCAAAATGGGAAAAGTATTTTGAATATTGTAAAGTCATGTTGGCAGAATGCATCAAGATTAAGAAGCTTGCATTAGTTTAGTGTAAATGGAGTAATTAAAAAATGTATTTACATTAGCAAACAAGCAACTTGCTTGGTATGTGGCTAGAAAGAAGCATATAAGTATAGCATAGGTATATATATATGCTACATGTAAATGTCATTTTACACTTTGACAAAGAACCCAAAAACGAGCAACTAATACGTAAAATTTGTGTTAAGTAATGAAAGCCATGAAACCGCAAAATTTGTTGTAAAAACTCTAGAAAAGTTGAAAAATATTTTTGAATAAATTAATTTTTGCATTCATGGAAATTCAATTAATTTTTTTATTTTTAAGTACTCAAATATTTTGTCATTTCTTGTTGAGTGTCAAAAAAATGTTGATTTTTTGACTAGACGTGATTTTTCGTTTATATTTAGTGCCCTCTACAACTTCAAATTTTTGATTTAAAATCACACATACAAAGCCACACATGTACACAGCAATATCTGCACAATTCCATCAAGTATCAACACGCTGGCACTCGTTATAATTAAGCACCAAAATGCATGAGAACACCACGTCATGACAGCTGTACAAATGTACGCGCATTTCTCGTTTATTGGGTAAACAAGAAACTCACAAAAAAAAAAAACCCTTCAAAAAATTGCTAAAACTTAGAACAACAATGACAACAACGCTATCGTCATTAGCTGTAAATTGCACAAGCGAGTGCATTTTCGCCTGTGTCCTTAGCCGGCGTCCTGCTGCTGCTGCTGCTGCTACTGATACTGAAGTGGTATCCATTTTATGCAAAACGCGCTCATTGTTTACACTTCGCTTCACTTTGGCCATTTACGTTCGCCATTTTTGTTTGATGAATACTATAAAATATGACCATAAAGTGGGTGCCACTCACTGGGTGCGCTGCATGGTGGGTGTTGGTTGGCTGTTGGTTAGTAGATGCAGCAAAAATTTTATTTGCTATGTTTCTGATTTTCGCGTTTATTTCACTGTAGCTGCTGATCATTTTGTCATATTGCTTGTTTACGCTATTATGTCGCCATAATGAACAATTTTAACGATATTGTAGCGCTACTTTTTAGCCAAATGATGAGCCTTTTATAACGAGCTGTTTTAAGTTAACTGCTGCAGCTTGTAATAGTCTGTTTTGTGATTATCAGAAATATATTGTACGGCAAATTTGAGATATGATTTTTAAAAATGTTAATTTTCTTAACATGTTGCCAACCGATACTACTAGTCTCTTAGCCGATTTTTATACCCCTATCAGCACTGCGTAAGGGATATATTAACTTTGTCATTTCGTTTGTAATGCCAATAAGGAGGCGTGGTAGGTATAAAAAAGTGTATATATTTTTGATCAGCATTACCACCTAAGCCGATTTCCATTTGCCAATCTATCTGTTTGTCTGTGGACACGATTACAGCAGTAATTTTAAAACTTTCGCAATGAAATTCCAAATGTAAGCATTTTTCTAAAAAATAAACATTGAGTTCGGAAAAGAGCCAAACCGGATGGAAACCTCGCCTACCTCCCATACAAAGTGATTTTATTTTAACCCTTAAATCTCTTAAAAATTCAAAAAAATTAAAGATATATCTTGAAATATTGCACATAGCTTTTGATATTAAACATAAGCTATTACCATGTTATTTGACGAAATCCTATGAAAACCGCACCGATTGTGACTTTGGCTGAGTTCCTAAATGCATTTATGCAAAGCATCAGTAGTTTTTTCTTTATATTGGTGTTTAGTTGATTCACCAAAAATGCGCAATTAAAGCGTGCTTAACCCTAATCCTACTGCGTTGTGACTTTGGATCACATTTGATTTTAAAAATACTGTAATTCCTTAAACTGAATTAATTTTCTACAAATTTAGAGTTACATAAATTTCATTACCCTATCCGTTATTTTTTATTTATATCTTTTGTAAAATACGAACTCATCACACTGCGATGTGACTTTAAGTCACACTTACCTATAAGCGTGCAGTTGTACTCACATTCGTATGTATGCACTCGATACAAAGTTTGCGAACGCACTCGATAATTCAACCAAACTTGTACAATCATGCCACATTTGTTTTGATGACCCTTTAACTCGATCCTCGAGATATTTGAAATATGATGAACAAAAATTTGCTGAAGATATTGATGCCGGCCGAAAATCTTACTAGAGATTCTTACTAGAGATACTCGGCTAGAGGCCGAGTTTTTTTTTCTACAATATATCCCGTCTAAGCCTAACAAGTACAAAATTCAAATTTTTTAGATTCAACAAGATACCTGTTCTATGAAATACCATATCTAGGTCTGGAGGGATGCTAAAGAGGTAAGAACTTGGGCCAAAACATTATAATCGAACTTTGTCAGCCCTAGTGAGTTCAAATCAAAATGTAATTTTCGGTAACTTTTTTACAAGCATCGGACTTCAGCAAAATATGTTGAAAAAAAAGGATTGACATGCACCGGAACATTGAGGAAGAGTAAAGCATGCATGCTACTACAATTTATTCTTCAGAAGAATCGCGAAGAAGAAAGCAGTATATTTGATTTTCGCAGGAATATGACGGTTGTAACCTACGTGCCTTAAAAAACCCAATCCGTCATTCTGCTGTGTACAATGCACCATGACAATGAAATCAATGAAGATAATCAAAATCTTTTGAATTACAATCGTACAAAAGGAAGCGTCAATACTTTGGCCCAGATGGCTCACTCATTTTTGTTCAAAAGGAAATGTAATCGTTGGCCAATGCAATGGTGCAATTTTACTATATTATTGACGTTTGTGGAATTGCAGTAATGATAATAAGGACCATATTTTGTACCAGGATTGGGAAAAAAACAAAACGGCTTAACACAAAAAAAAAAAAATCAAAATGCAAACTCTTCCTGAAAGATTCCATCCAAAAATTTAGTTCTGCCACCTATCAGAAGTCGATAAAGTAATAGTAAATATTTAAAAATTTTAATAAAATACAAACCCAAATATTGATATTTGAATTCAGTTTACATGTGTGAGCCAAAGTCACATCGCAGTAGGATACGTCACAAAAGGACGCAGTAGGATTAGGGTTAAAAAGAATAATCTAGTTGCACAGTTTTGGTGAATCAACCAATTCAAAGAAAAAACTACTCATGCTTTGCATAAATGCATTCAGCAACTCAGCCTTTACTTTAAAATCAGGTTCTCTTCAAAATCCAGAAAAATTAGGGAAATGTCTTGAAATTTCGCACATAAGCTTTAATGTGTAATATGAACCCTCAATATTAAATTTGGAAAACTCTAATAAAAACTCACAGCCTTCCTATCATACGAAATGAAGTCATCAAAATAGAAAAACCTTCGCAAATATATAAAACTGAATGACATCGTACCCAAATTCCAATCAAATTGTTTGTCCGACTTATACCAAATATTACACATACTTATATTCTTCGTTATAATGTGAAGTCTTGAGAGTAGGAAGAAATTTTACTTTTAATCGAACTTCTACTACACTGCGTGTCTGACTTCAACCAAATTGTGCACATATTCTTGGTAATTTGAGCAGTCTTAAGTTTATATATTGCGGCGGTAATATACAGAGGGTGTGGCTTTTCATTTTTAATGTAACTTCATCTATGGCGTTTCTCCAATTTTAACCAAATTTCCCACATATATTCTGTAGTATAATCAGCAGCAAAGTTTTTAGCCTTAAAAAGTGGGTGGTATTGGACAAGGGGGAGTGTTAATTTAATTCTAATCGAACTCCCTCTACACCGTTTGGCCAGCTTAAACCAAATGTTGAACACATATTCTTTGGCAAAATGAGCAGTCCGTAGTTTATAAAAATGGGCTTAATAAGACAGGAGGTGTGGAACTTTAATTTAAAACAAACTTCTTCTACAGCGTTTGTCCAACTTCAACCAAATTTTCAACATATATTGTTTTAGCACTGATTAGTCTAGAAAATTGGGCAGAGTTGCACGGCGCGCGTGGCTTTTTAATTTTAATTAAGCCCCTTGTTCACCGTTTTTCTGTTTATTATCAAATTTTGTAAATATATTCTTTGGAGTAATGAGTAGTACAAAGTCTAGAAATTTTGGTGAAATTAAACAGGGGCGTGGCACTTTAATTGTAAGAAAACTTCTTCTTTAATCTTTGTCCGACTTCAACCAAATTTTCCACTCATATTCTTTGGAATAATGAGCAGTCCGTAGTCTGAAAAATTGGACAGGATCAAACTTCAACAGGATCAACTTGTTCTTACACCGTTGCACACTGGATCACCTTGTATGGTAGATGCGTCAAAATTCAATTACAGTCAAACCCGTTTAAGTACCTCCCCCTTTAAGCACCTAACCCGCTTTAAAAACCAACATTTTTGGGCATTTTTCACGAAAATTGATGAATGTTTACCCTCTTCATTACCCAACCCGCTTAAGTACCTTGAAATGCTAACATTTTTGGGTAAGGTACTTAAGCGGGTTTTACTGTACTCCATTAATATAACAGCTATGAGAATGAAATTTGGTACACAGATTAAATTTAAGGCTGGTAACAACTTTACGAAAATCGATGGCATTGGACACTTCCACGCCCACATTCCGCGTATTAAATATTTACATGGAGGATTTCCATTTTCAAAAATTGGTTATTATTTGGGGTTATTTTTTTTGGTTAAGAAACAACCATATGAAATGTGGGCGGATTTAGACATTTGCCACGCCCGCCATTGCAAAAATTTAAAAAAATGTTAGTATGCGAATATAAAATAAGAAGGGTTTTAACAAAACCGAAAACTTTTTAGATAATGAGGAGTGAAGACACGAAGAAAAATGTTCAATTGCTGTGCGAAATGATGATCCAGTTAGGAGTTCGGTACTGTCAAGTTCGCCGACGATATACATTAGGCAGGCAATCGTGCCACCAGCAATCAAGTTGTGAAAAAATAACATGCGATGTATTAAACATTTGTCTTCAACAGCCCTCGAGTATCTGAGTACCAGGCAGCTCAGTCGCCTCTGAGGGGCTGGTTTCTACGATTAATGATGTGGTTTCCGATGAAACTAGTCGTCTGACGGATTTGCGCGTTACACAAAGTGTTTTTTTTATATTATTATTTTTTTTTGTAAATTGTCCCTTTACTCGAGAGCTAGTTTTTCGTAGACTTTTTCATGAGTTCATCTGGCCTACAAAAATTCTATATCGCTTGCAAGATAACTATATAATTATTCCAACAGTATGATTCATAAAGAATGCAATAATATTAGATGGAGTTACAGTCGATTAAAATCGAAAGAAAGTTAATAACAATATATATTAATAATGTTAAAGACTAAGTATTTTTCATTAAAAATCTCTTAAGAAATGTCGTATTTTGGGAAAAACGGAGTGTTTTTTGGTTTTCAGTTTCTGTGAAAAACCGAAATTCATAAAACCGGTTATCCGAAACGGAGGTTTTTTTAAAAAGTGTTCATCCCTATGCTGATCTCTTATTATAAAATTCTTTCACTTTTGTCACAATTTTTATTACAAACTTAATTATTTTTCTAGCAACGCAACTTATTATTTGTGTGCTTTTCTGGCACGCCAAAATCTAACCTCAAAATTTTAAAATTGACCTCAAAAGCCTTTATTTTTTTGCAGTTCCGTTAGCTATAGATATTTTTCTATACAGAACTGTGGTAAAATGTTATTTTTTTGTTTATGAAATTTCTTTATTTTTGGCGTATGGGGTGAACCACTGGAAGAAAAAAAAAAATATTAAAAAAAAAAAAAATTTTAATTTAAAACAAAAACATTTCTTTTTAATAATTCTTTAGAAAAAAATGTCAAAAATGAACAACATTTTCAAAATTTTCGATGCTTTATAGATTTTTTGTAGATTTTTAGGAAATTACGAATTGTATGACATTAAGAGTTTCAATTCGGGCTTATTACCTGTGTTTTATGTTTGAGCTACATAAAACCTTTATGCGAAATTTATAATAACTTTTTCTGTGTTCAAAGTTCTAAGTTCTGGTTAAATGTTTTAAACCCTTTAATGCGACAATATTTCCCTCTAATGCTTAATAAACACTTTACTTATATGCTACGCGCTACGCCATCCTTAATAAATTACAACATTTTAAGCCACTCAACTGCTCATGTTCTATCAAATAAAATATACTACTCGTATATTCAGGGTCACAAAACTTAACCTAATTTATCTTGTTTTAAACTTTAAGATGAAACCTTATAACTTTGAGTAAAAATTGCTTTCTCAAACTTTTCAACTGGTAAACTACTTAGTGCTTATAAATTTTTAAACATCAATCAACCCCAAAACACTATCCAAAACTAACATACGCACCCAACTTAACTCGACTAACATTATTACTGCTGTTTACACAACAACAAACATTTATTGACTTCTTGAATATGCGTTCAAAATCATGTTCGGCCCAAAAAACCAAAAAAAAAAAAAAAAACAAAGATTACACTATTTAAGGATCATAACATTTTATAAGGCTTTACTGTTCGAGCATGAATTATTTAAAGGCTTGCTATGAGCCAAGCACCAAGTTCGAAGTCGAACGCTTGTCAATGGACTATAAAAGCGTTGTCATGTCAGTCTAGCCGCAACATGTTTTGCATAACTTGTTTGCGTAGATTGTTAATGAAAAGTTAATTGAAATAGACCGCAACAGCTAGGATGCAGGCTGATCCATATACAGCCATACACAGCTTTTATATTATGTATCATATTTTGCTAATATATCGAAAATTACACTAAATGGAATATTGATACGAAGTTAGTGTATAAACGTTAGGTAGAGGATATATTTAGGAATTTAACTAAGCGAACTCGGTTTTAGTCAAAATACTTCTATAAGGCCTCATGCGATGCATGGTATATGAATTATGCTGGGAAAGTTGCTTGAACTTGGCGCTAATGGCGAAAAATGGATGCAAAAATGGCTGAATTCAAAACAATTAGGATTAACCCTGTAAGCCCCCAAACAGAATTCTAGTTAGCTTCGATTTTGGGTGGGAATATTTTGACAATTTCCGATTATCCAGTCAATGACAAAGAATAATGGTAAATTTTGTTTTTTGATAATTCGCCTGCTACCGAAAAAGAAGTAACAACGTCAGTTTCTGCAGCAGAGATCTGCAGCGAATCGTATTTTTACGATTCTAAATCACTCGTCAAAAACCGAAAATGCGAAGCATTCTCATAACAACGATGAGCGACGAGTGCCACTGCTTTCACTCATCGCTCATTAGAAAGACTGCTGAATTCTAAGCATTTGATTCTAAGCACCCTCAAGACTCTAGAGTCATTGAATGATTTGCGTGCACTTCAGTATTGGCGTGCGTTGTCCTTGTTTTGTTTTACGCGTTGATTAAGATAAATATCGAGCTTCTAAGTTGGCGATCGCTAGTTCAAAGAATTAAATTTTAGCAAACTTACTTTATACTTCTATGTTTTATATTATTTGTTCCTTGTTGTTATTGTATTGTTTTTAATCAATTTTTCAACTCACTTTCACACTTGCAATGATGAATTGCTGAGAACCTTTATGTTTAGGGATGCCATAAGGAAAGCGGCAATACAAAATAAACAGGATTGCCGCTTTGAAAAGCTATAATAGTGTATATTACTTCCATTTATTTTAATAAAATGTTAATTATAAATGTTATATAAATGTTAATTAAACCTACCCTTTAAACCAAGTTGTTTTTGACGAAAATATGTTAAGATGTAAATCAACAATTTTTTATGTATGTATTTATATTTTAAGAACTTTTGAAGGCATTTTTCAATTATTATCAACAATATTTTAATTTTTTTTTATTAAGTATATGCACTGAAATATTTTCTTAATACTATTTTAAGATGTATTTTCATACATTTGCCGAGTCCGCTAGTATTATATGTATAAAATAATAAATTTATATATTATATGTATAATAAAATATGTCAGCGGTAATACTGCATTCGATTTCCCTAAATGACTCTAGAATCATAAAGAATGACTCTAGAATCATTGGAATCATTGAGCGGCATTCTTATGAGCGATGAGTAAAAGCGGCGGCACTCGTCGCTCATCGCTGTTATGACGATGCTTTGCGTGGAAGTGGCGGTCGTTGTACGCAACCGCACGCACTCGCATTCGGTTTTTGATGGATGATTTATAGTCATTCGTTCGAATCATAGACTCGTTGCAGTTCTCTGTTCTGCAGCATCAATGAATATCACAGGTCACTCAACGAAAAAAACACAGGTGCATCGTTGGATACACGAGAGAAATTTTCATAGATTTGATAAAATAATGTTTCTTTTTTGTAATAAGATAAGTTTTAATTTTAAAAATTTAAAATAACATGAGTTAAATTAAAAAAAAAACAATCGTTAATATTCGCACCAGTAAGTTTTATTAGATTTCATTATTATTTTTTTTGCCTTATTACATGTTACATTCATTGATATTTCAACGCACTTGTGAGGAGTTGTTAATTTTTCCTTTGCGCTACGCAAAAACAAAAAAAAAATTAACCAACAACAACGCAAATGCATTCACATCAACAAAAAAATATTTTTTGGCCCGCCGTGGGAATCCAACTCGTACCCATCGATTGATAGTTCTAGATTATATTCTCCAATCCAAACAACTTCGTTACGCACAGTTGTTGATTCAATATTTAACCTAGCTGCTTACGTACACTAAACGTTATTTTACTAGTTAGGAGTGAATAAATTTTATGTTGGTTAGTATTCTAGGGTTTAGTATAACTGAAGCTATGTTGCAGCAGATCACAATAAACTATTAACAGATGGATGATGGTGACATCTTGTAGCTAAACTACTTAGCAGCTATTCAAACAACACAAACTAAAAAAATGTTGCTTGTACTTGCTACAAGACGTCTTCGTCCTCTAGCTATAAATAAATTATTGAGATCTGCTGCAACATATATTAGCTTTAGTTATTCTTTAAATTGAATTAACAATACTGCGTAACGAATGTTTTTGGATTGGTGAGTGTGAGTAGTGTATAGAACTATCAATCCATGGGTACAAGTTCGCAACCCACGGCGGACCAAGAAATATTTTTAATATTAATATTACATTTTTTTGTTGAAATAGACGCAAGCAAAAAAGAAATTCTTTCATAGCACAAATTCAACAATAACATTTTTTTATGATATATATCAGTCTAATGAATGCCAAAAGTTGCACCTGGAAAAGTTCATTCTAACACACCTATTAAAAAAAGAAAAACAAAATATGTCTCAACTTACCTCACAACTTTTTAATATATATATATAAATCTAATAGCGTCAGTATGTTACTTCTTCACTTCTGAACCGTACCAATGTTGTTGTTTAAACATTGGGTGTGTTTGGCCAGCCGTGGCACGGGTTTTAAAACTTATTTTATCAACATTGGATGAGTGGTTCTCGAGATATTGCAAAATTAGTGGATTCCCTTTCCCTCATACAATTTTTCATATAAAATCGCTTAAAATATGTTGTTTGTTCTTTTTTAAATAAAAATGAGCTACGTCCAGTTTTAGGGGATAAGCGCTGAGCGTAGCGAACATGGGATGGGTACAATATGGGATGAGCGGTTCTCGAGATATTGCAAAAATATTGGAGCCCCTTTCGCCCATACGATTTCTCATATAAAATCAATTAAAGTCAGTTATTCGTGAAAGTAAAAGTCACAGAGCATTGAAACTCAGAATGGAGTTATCACTTGCTGTTGTTATTCTTATAGAAAACTTGGACGGGCATTGGACAATGGTTGTGGCTCCGCCCAAACAATGAGCGTGGTGCCAAACAAGGGGTCAAATAAAAACTTTTAGAATATCTATATTAGGGTGGTCCTTATTTTTCGAATTTTGAATTATCATCGCAGTATGCCAATTTTCGATTATATACAGCCATGGACACATAAATAGCACAAATGTCAACTTATTTTTTAAACGTTTCGTTTGAACCTAATAATGCATATATTAACTGTAGTTATTATTTTTTGAGACTCCAGTGTGACGTTGTTTAAAACTCCGAAGGAGATGTACGGTTACTTACTTTTATTTGCTCAGGCCACCTCTTTCTGTATAGGCATGTACGATCTGCTGTGGTCATATAAATAGCACACATGTAAGATGGTGAATAAAAGTTAAAAATATCGGGTGTTTGTAAAAACTGTAGAGTTTTATTCGGTTAATTTCGCCGATTCTAAATAAAATGGGTCGTGGCAAACATTGAACTCCGGAAAAAAGGGTCTATAATTAACGAACTAAGTGAATAAGCAAAAAACCATCTGAAATCGCGGATATTCTAAAAATTTCGCCAAAAATGGTCTTTAATGCACTGAAGCTGGTTACATGAAATGGTTAAAATAATTTCGAGAATAAGCCGCGCAATCCTAGACGTAAAACCAGCGCTTCCACTGATTTATTGTTCTGAATGGCTTTAGTTCGCAAAAGTAAGGCTGATCCTTTCAAGACAGCAAAGCAAATTATGAGGGAAATAAATGAAGAAAAAAACCTAAATGTTGCAAGAAAACTAGTATCTAGGAGACTACATGAAGCTAATCTTTATAGACGCATTAGCCGAAGAAAGCCGCTCTTAACCAAAAAAAATTTAAAGGATCGGTTAGCGTTTGCAAGGGCCCATGTGAATAAAGAAGACCAATTTTTTAAGAACGTGCTCTGGACTGACAAAACTAAATTTAATAGGGTTGGACCAGATGGAAAATCTTTTGTTCGGCGCCCCAAACGCCAAGAGTTGAATCCGAAGTATACAAAAAAATCATTTAAGCATGGATGAGGGAATTTAATGTCTTGGAGAGCTTTTTCCTGACACGGCGTTGGGCCAATTTTTCGTATACCAGGAATAATGGACAAAAATTTGTATTTAGATATTCTTAATAACCAGATGGAACCATTTGCATTTGACAAAATGCCTATTAGGTGAACTTTTATGCACGATAATGATCCAAGACACACATCAAAGCTTGTGATTAATTGGCTAAAATAGGAAAAAAGAAATATTCTGAATTGGCCGGCTCAAAGCCCTGACCTCAATCTCATAGACAATTTATGGAATGATGTGAAGGTCAGCATAAGCAACCAAAATTTCGAAATTAAGATGAGTTATGGAGTGGAATTGAGAAGGCTTGGTACTATATTCCGAAGGATTGGGTCAGGAAGCTTGTGGAGAGTATGGGACGAAGAAGTCGGGCTGTTTTGAACAATTCGGGATACAGTACCAAGTACTAGTAAACATATTCGTAAGCTCATTGAAAAATAAAAGTAAATCACTATGTCTTCTTTTCAGAATCCAACTTGTGCTATTTATACGTCCACTTCAGCTAAGGAACAATTTCAGATTTTTCATTAATTTTCTAATTTTAAATTCTTGACTCCAGATTCGTGCTTATTGACCCCAAAATCCTATAGGTACCTGATTTTATGTAAATACGAGGTCGTCTTCTAGTTTTGGCCACTTTTTCTGCCGTTGGTACCAATGTGCCCTAGTAACGACCCCTAAATATCATTCAAAAATGAAAAAAATACTAGTTTCTTGTGGTATATATTCAAATAATGTATTGCCCCGTGAAATTGAGAGAAAAAAATTATTTTTCTTAGGAACAAGGACCACCCTAATCTATATATATATAAAAATCTAATGGTGTCCGTATGTTACTCCATCACTTCTGAACCGTATATATAATGCGGCTTTGTGTGTCTGTGTATTTGACGTGTTTTTGTTGGTATATTGATTTTTCGTTTCACAGGTACTAGTATAAGTCAGGGTGCTGTAATAATTGATTGTAATAATCATAACATGTAAAAAGCTTTAATTAATAAATAATTTTTTAACTTAGTGTAGTAGATAATAACATTAATAATATAAAGTGAATAAAGTATATCAATAGTAAAGTTGTAAAGAATAGAATAATACTATATAAATTTGTAGCACCATGTTACACTTGCAAAGTGAATTTTTCACATGCTGGATATATCCGGATTACAAAAAGTATCAAAAATAAGTGCACCCCGTAACTTCGGAATAATCCTGAATGCGAGGATTTTGTCTATATTTCTCCAAATGTGGAGTGCCTCTGGCTGGTAGCTATTTTTTAAAATATATAACTAATTTCGGATTCGATGAAATAATTTTCGCTTCCAACTGTTGAAAATATGTTCCATACTGCTATCTTATTGTTAAAGCTAAGTCGTTTGAAGCAGTTTTCTTCCGAATTTACATAACTAATATTTGAGCAAGTGTAAGATTACGATGAACCGGATATTTATTGACACAGCGTTAGAAGTAACCCTTTTTCGTTGAAACTTCTTTTGCATATGTTAACACAAATTAGCATAGTAAAATTCCTGCACCGACCATCTTCAAAATTTATCTCAAACAATGTAATAAAATACTTAATGCAGGGTAATCTAAGAGGGCATCATCGTCATCATCAACAGGATGCAAGGCAAACAACCCTTAAAATATGACAAAGCATAGCAAGCACGAAACTTCTTCTAAGACAACAGCAACATTTTGTTAGTTTGTACATGGAGAAAGTGAGGCGGTTGGTAGAGGGAGAAAACCCATTAAAAGCTATACACCCCATCCCAAGCAGACGCTATGTTGCGCTGTTGACAAAGACAATCAGACTCAAATTATAAATTACGCAAATTTGCGGCAGCGCCATTGTTGTTATTGTTGTTGTTGAGAGAGGGTGCTTGGGTGGTTGTATACTACATAGGGCTTACTTTCAAAGCTTATAGTTTCTTGGACAACTCAGCTTGGCACACTTAGCATTTACTATTTTCTATGTCCTTGAATTGCAAATAGTTTCTGCTTTCTTTTAAGCTTTTTAAATAAAAGAAAGAAGAAAAAAAAAACACGCACACTTTCTCTCTGTCTCTCTTGGCAGCTTATCTTCAAAGCTGGCAATTCTTGTCAATTTGAATTTGTGTCTTCTTTGGTTTCTTTCATTAAATTGGTTGACAAAATTAATTTGCATATTAATTTCATTTCAAGCAAAACTTCTTCGACGTGGCTGCCAAATTGGCCATTTGCAATTCACAGGCTTCGTTCGATTTTGGCTTGCTGTGTCGATGACAATTAAGGCAATTGCCCCCAAAGCATATCCTTGTTGTTTTTGTTGCTTTTGTTTTTGCTCTTGCTTTTACTTTTGCTATTCCAAGAGTGCTGCCTGCGTAGAAAGTGTTATTGGCGCCAGCTGTACTATACATACAATTTTGCAAACATGAATAAATTTCAAAGATTTTTACTACCGGGCTTAACTTGATAATGAACTGCAAAGTGGCGCTGTGACGTCCAGAGTGAACATTACATAAAGAAAAACTACTTTTTTTCTTTTCTTCTTTTGGCACAGAAAAAACACTGCTTTGGAAAAAACAAAAAATTTACTCAGGCGCAAAGTTTTTAGATCTACACTTTTTTCATTAAACTGCTGCTAATTCAATGAAAGCTCAGATTTAGCTGCCTACCACAAATTAAGTCAATCAATTAATTTGACCATTTTAACCAAGGGCAAAAACTTTGCCAAAGCTTATTTGTGCTTCGCTTTACTGGGCCGCCAAGTGAGAGTATAGCGGAAAAATCACAAAACTAATGAATATTGGCAGTGGGCCGACGAAGTTTCAACTTGCGCTGTTGGTATTCGGGATTTCAAAGAGACAAGTTTTTTTCTTGAAGTCAGCGCTGCTTTTAGACGTAATTGATATTGGTTGTTTTTAATAGCTTGGCCGTAATTGATGACATTTTAATTTTTTGTACCTTTTGTGTTGGAGTAAGTTGGAGTTAGGGGATGAGAGAAGAGATGAGCGTGATTTTGGGCAGATATTAAAAAAAAAAATATATCGTCAAAATAAGAAGAATTTAATTTTGCCTAACTTAAGTTGGCTAATTCACTAGGAACAGGGTACAAGCCTTCACACAACAACGTGTCTGACTGACTCCAGGCCAGTATTATCTATATCAAATTCGTTTCAATTCAACTCAAACCTTCTCATGGTGTTCCCTGGGCAACGGCAAACTGGCCACCGTCAGTGGCTTGAATAGGTTATGTGTCAGGTTTAGAGTCCAGAAGTTAAAAAACAATTTCAATGAAAGGCAAAAGAATAAAAATAAAAATTACCAGAAACCATATTTTGAGTTAGGCTGTTATGACTTCTGACCACAGAATCAATATTTTAGGAAAACAATTTATGGTCAAATAATATTCATGGAAAATTTTTTCAATTTTAAAACATTAGTCAAGAAACATTAGGTAAAAATTATAAACTTTTTCCAATATTTGTTACCTCGAAAAAGGCTCGATAAGAAAATAAATCAGGTTTATTTTAAACACCATTACTTTTGGGTTATTTTAAACACTTAATACATTGCTTTTGGGTGTACAAAATACACTTCTATTACTGCATAAAATACACTTGCAAACATTTACTCGTGCCTGAAATTCACACCCTTTCGTGTATAAAATTCGCAACCTTTTTTTGTTTTACTCTCAAAACACAGTGCCACGAAGTCCACAAAAAAATTAAGACGACAACCAAACTTTATAGAAATTATCACAGAGGTTTATATTGCAAGTTCATCGCAACTAGTCTGACGTCTGACCTCTCATTGTGATCACATTCTTTTTTTAATTAATTTTTAAGGTTGAACTGTTCGAATCGTTAATTTTTTATAGTCATTTTTCTTATAAAAAAAGGAAAACAAAATCCATTTATTTAAGTAGAATTTGAAGCAGAATTAATTTTTCATCACGCGAAGCTGTATACGTAGAAGTGTCAACAATAGTTTTTACATTTTATTATTTACTTCTTACTTTTTATTTTTTAATTTTGAATTTTTTATTTTTGACATTTTGAATTTTTAGCATTTTTTGCTTTTTACTTTTCACTTTTTACTTTTTATTTTTTACTTTTTACTTTTTACTTTTTACTTTTTACTTTTTACTTTTTACTTTTTACTTTTTACTTTTTACTTTTTACTTTTTACTTTTTACTTTTTACTTTTTACTTTTTACTTTTTACTTTTTACTTTTTACTTTTTACTTTTTACTTTTTACTTTTTACTTTTTACTTTTTACTTTTTACTTTTTACTTTTTACTTTTTACTTTTTACTTTTTACTTTTTACTTTTTACTTTTTACTTTTTACTTTTTACTTTTTACTTTTTACTTTTTACTTTTTACTTTTTACTTTTTACTTTTTACTTTTTACTTTTTACTTTTTACTTTTTACTTTTTACTTTTTACTTTTTACTTTTTACTTTTTACTTTTTACTTTTTACTTTTTACTTTTTACTTTTTACTTTTTACTTTTTACTTTTTACTTTTTACTTTTTACTTTTTACTTTTTACTTTTTACTTTTTACTTTTTACTTTTTACTTTTTACTTTTTACTTTTTACTTTTTACTTTTTACTTTTTACTTTTTACTTTTTACTTTTTACTTTTTACTTTTTACTTTTTACTTTTTACTTTTTACTCTTTAATTTTTACTTTTTACTTTTTACTTTTTACTTTTTACTTTTTACTTTTTACTTTTTACTTTTTACTTTTTACTTTTTACTTTTTACTTTTTACTTTTTACTTTTTACTTTTTACTTTTTACTTTTTACTTTTTACTTTTTACTTTTTACTTATTACTTTTTACTTTTTACTTTTTACTTTTTACTTTTTACTTTTTACTTTTTACTTTTTACTTTTTACTTTTTACTTTTTACTTTTTACTTTTTACTTTTTACTTTTTACTTTTTACTTTTTACTTTTTACTTTTTACTTTTTACTTTTTACTTTTTACTTTTTACTTTTTACTTTTTACTTTTTACTTTTTACTTTTTACTTTTTACTTTTTACTTTTTACTTTTTACTTTTTACTTTTTACTTTTTACTTTTTACTTTTTACTTTTTACTTTTTACTTTTTACTTTTTACTTTTTACTTTTTACTTTTTACTTTTTACTTTTTACTTTTTACTTTTTACTTTTTACTTTTTACTTTTTACTTTTTACTTTTTACTTTTTACTTTTTAATAATACTTTTTACTTTATACTATAATAATATTTATATTTTATTTGAAAGTGAGTCTAAAATGCAAGTTTTAATTTAAGCTTTGTTTTTAAAAAAGTAATTTTTGAGCCAGTTTTTTTAATATTTTTTTTTTTTGTTTGAGAAAATATTGAAAACAACTTTTTGATAGTTGTGCACCCTGCACATTGTGAATGTCCAAAAACACAAAAATTAATGCATAAATGCTGAATAACTTTTGATTGATTTAAGATATTGCAATAATTTTTAAACAGAAATTATTCCTTAAAGCAGAACATTTTGTTATTAAATATAAAAACTAACATTAAAAAACAAAAATTCTTTAAAACAGCGTGGGGGCGCCTGTCATTTCTATGCCAAAATCAGTTAAGTCATTTTTGTATAAAATTGAAATTGATAAAAGCATTAATTAAAAACAATAAAAACTTTTGTTTTTTCGAATTAAGGTAAAGAAATGGGTAAGGGTAAAAATTAAATAACTAACACTGTCAAGTTATCACATATTTGACGTCTATCTTTGATTTCGTTGTTGTAGCATTTTTTATTTCTAAAATATAGCGCCAAATTTGTTTAAGTTATATGGGAGCTGCCACGCCCACTTACCCAAAAATTCTAAAATTTGTTTTTTTGTACTTTCTTATACGTTAAAAATCAGAAACTACCAAGAAGAAAAAATACACAAAATATTTTTCTATGTCTAGCTTGTATGTAGCGCAACACTGTGGGACGTATACGTTGCCTGCGAGACAATAAAAGCAACGTGATCTCGCTGCATGTGTGAGCAAATGATTTGATTAGTAAACAATTAAATTTAGTAACATGTCAGCAAGTGTAAGAAACACAGAAACACGCCCACACACGCAAACACATTAACATAGACACGGATTAGCGCAGTCATGTTTTGAAAAAAGGGAAAAACAAAAACTTAAACGATGGCTTTTGTTGAACTAAGTCAAAAAAAAAAAAATGTATTGTAATTGCAACACAGTCAAAACAATGAACAACATTGTTATCAACAGCAAAAAAAAAAAAAATACATGCGTACAAATTAAAAGCAACAGCAAAAGCAGCAGCGACAGCAACAATTAAAATGCAAGTCATATAAAAGCATCCTGCGAACACAAATAGTTTTTCAAACCAACACACATATACCTGCATGTCTGCTGACACTAACATACTGTGATACAACACACACATACTGTGACATGCTGCCGCTGTTGTAAAAGTGGAAATTTTGTTACTTTCATTTGGTTAAATTATTTAAATTACGTCATTTGTATTAACATTGCATGCGGCATATACTTACATAAAATCACAAACATACACAGACACATATAAATTAATAAATGGCGACTGCACAGGTGGCAACAACAGACAGTCGCCGCAGCAGCATCAAATGCGTCGTCGTCATATGCTGCAACGTTGAAACATTTTCGTAAATAAAACCGCAACAAAAAGTGTGGCTGTGTTATAGTGTGAGCGTGTGCATGTTTAATTGTGTTGGTATGCGTTGCGTCACACCAAGTGTTTGTGTGAAAAATGCTGTCATTTTTTGTTTCAACTAAACATAAACTTTAAAGCGCTACATCTGCAGGTGTAAAACGGCATGTTTTTCCATACAAATTATTTTTGGTGAATACAGGGTGCTTTGGCGGAGTCTTAATTAAAAATAGCAGCATTCTAAGAGCCTCTTTCTTTTTATTAGGTTTTATTTGCAAACTGTTAAGTTTTATTTAAAAATCTTGCTCAAATCTTGCTGAAGGTTTGAAAATTTTTTTTCATATACTTTATTATAAATATCATGAAATTGTATTGTCATACATTGTCTGCTTCGAATAAACCAAATAAAGTTCCATCAATCATGTTCTTGCTTTGACTTTTTGCTCAAAATATATTGTTAATTAATGCAAAATGGTTCAGTTGCTGCCAATTGTTGTTTTGTTGCATGGTGCACCATCGCAACAAAGTGATGGTCGCCAGTGTTGCCATGAAGGCGGACTCTTTTTGTAATGATCAAAGCGTGAACACCATTTAATTTACAAATTTACTCACGCATACTTAATGTCAATTAACTGTATGACAAGGCGCTTAACCCTTGTTCGAACCTTATATTTTATACACATAATGAGTCAAAATGAACCAATTTTCACTAATTCTTGTAACCGTGTTTAACTCTGCCGCTCACAAATATTAACACACGCTACTGCATGTCGCTTAACTAACTAGCTAAAATAAACTTTCGCAATTAACCTCAAATCACACAAGCAATGAATTCACACACATACACACACACACAAACATGCCAACTATTTATTAAAACTACGAAACTGTCGTAGTTGATTAGCTGAATTTTTGATTTGACTTAATTTTTGCTTTTAATTAGCTGCATTTAGTAGTTCCATGGAACTCTGTTTCTGTTTATGCTGAAAACTTATTCGTTTTTAATTGATTGTAATGAACTGCAGTTTTAGAGCTTGTTAAGAAGTTATTGAGCAGTGGAACTTTGAAATTTTTTTAAGTATTATCCTCAAACGAAAAAATATCTTAACTTAAGAAACCAAAAATAATTGAAATTTGGGCCAGTGTTAAAATGAAAGGAGATGTTTATATACAAACCTGTTATTGTTTACATTTTTAAAACAATTTTCATTTTGATTTCATGGCTTTTATTTTGTTATTTAATTTCTAATTTTGAACTTGTAAATATTTTAATTCGTAATTTTTGACGTGTACCTCCTACGTCCTTAAAATCGATATAAGGGGACACTTTTGCAAAAGTTGAAATGAGAGCGTCATAAAATAAAAGAAAAAGCAAATGTTAAACACAAATATCTATATGATCTAATTGACTTATTTGGACAAATTCGGTACTGTTGCAAAAGGCATCTCATCAAACGAAAAATGGCCTCTGTAGCCCTCGAAAGGACTTTGACCGAGCTTCTTTATGATAAATTGTGTTGTGTGTGTTGTGAAATGTTTGAACACAAATGATCGAGAACTGGACCTACATATTTTATGCCAACTCCGAACGGCTTATGTTCTCAAGAAGCTTTTCATGGCAGTTTTTACTCTTTAAGGTTTGCCATTGTCTGCAGAGAGGTGACGGCCGAACAGAAAAATTAATTCAATTGAAAAAACTTTCTGTGTCGGATGGAGGATTCGAACCTGGGTTCTCTGGCGTATGGGCCACACACTTTACCCACTGCGCCACGGCCGCAACAAATAAAATATAACCCGATGTGCACAAAAACAGAAGCAGATCCGTTTCGAAACCGTTACGAGCCCGCCAGTACGCACTTCGCTTTCTTATGTTTCGACGGACCCATGAGGAATCTGTAAAAAAATTGTCACTGCGTTAACATAAAAGGCAGTCTTAAATTTGTAATCAAATTATTTATTTTATGGTTTTAGGGACATGAAAGAGAATTGTGTACAATTATAAATTATTTTTGAATCCATATTATTTAAACAAGTAGTTCGTAGCTAATTAGCATTATTTATAAAAAAAGGGTCCGTCTTGAATTCGCATTAGTTTGAAAAAAAGGAATCCGTCTCAAATTCGTAAATGAAGTTCGTTCTTAGTGCGAGATGGATCCAAAGGAATTAAAAAAGCGATTCGCGTTTTTGGGAGAAATTTGGGAGAATCCGTTTCGGATAAAATAAAGGAAATAGTGAGCTCATCTCGAATTCGATACGGATCTATTTGGCACACTTGGAATTTACCGTTACTTATGCAAGTATGTGTAGAGAATCCTTTACAAATTAAAAAAAAAAAAAAATATTTTCAATTATGTTCAGTTTCTTATTTCAATTTTGAATATAAAATATATTTATTGTCTGATTAGAATCATGTCGTTAACGTACCAGCAGGCAGATCGCTGGCAGACGCCTATGGGAGACCTTATGGGAGACAATTGTAGCAGAACAACTATATATAATAACTATAATGACAAAATAGAAATATTTCTATTCTTCTTTGTCGTTTATTTGAGCGCTCTCTCTCGCTTCTCTCTAAAAATTTTGCCATATTTTTATTAAAATTACACAAATATGAAGCTTTTTGACAGAAAAACAGTGTATCCGGTAAAGCAGTAAAAGTAAAAGCAGTAGATTCCGGCATAAATTTCAGTACATTTCGTTGAACATTTTTTACATAGAGGAGTGAAATTGATGTTGAAGGAGTAGATATACTTCAATCAGAGTATGGCGAGAACACTGATGCAAGTAAATTTGATAACAACGCCAAAGCGATATTTCTGGGCCAACCCTTGGCGATATTCTCTTGCCGAAACGACAACGACATCATTCGGGTAAGACAGTTAAGAAAAATATTTTGAATAAAGCAGATCATAATTAGTCAATAAAAAAATATTATAAAAGAAACTAGCTTATAGCCGGCGCGCTCTGCGTTAGTCCCCTGAAAAGTGGGCGTATATTGAGACCAGGCCCTTGTTCAATTATTTCCCACTATTGTTGTGTGGGTATATATGCCTATTTGTATATACAGTGACTCTTTGTACATACAATGACTGCTGCTTGAATCAATAGACCCCACATACCAAGCGTGGTATGTCACTATCAAAGCACGTACAATTTCATGATTTTTAAAAAAGTGGATGTAACTATAGTGCAACTACTGCCATGTTTTGTGAACTTTCTCTGTTTACAAAATTACCAAAATTTTGTCTTATACTAACAAAATCATAAGATATGCATATTTAAGTTTTTTTTTATTTATTTTTATTTATTCTTATTATTTTATCCAGCTTGCGTTGCTACGCCTAAGACAAACAACTTTTATATGACCCTTCGTTTGAGACCACGCTCATTGTCCAATGCTCGTGTCCTGGTAGCAGGACATCCCCAAATAGTAAGAAACTCCATTCTGTGTTTCAATGCTCTATGATTTTTAATTCCAAAGCTTTTTGATATCAAAAATTTCCATAGCCTGTCCAAGTTTTCAATTAGAAAGACGTCACCAAGTGGTAACTCCGTTCTGAGTTTCAATGTTGTGTGACTTTTACTCAATGGGTCCAATCTTATACTCAAGCTTCAGTCTTCAGAAAAGAGAGAGTTTTAATCAGATTTTAATTATGAAATAAACCTATTTATCAATTTCATAGATATCAATTTCACGGGCGAAATTGCTTGCGATTTGAATTTTAATTAATTTACAAATTATTTTTTAAGCATAGCGGATTATCAATTTTAAAGCTGATATATTACTAGGTCCTTGGAAAAAAAAACCTACTCACCTCTATGCCAAATAGCAATACAATGGTGTAAATTATTAATGAGATAAAGTTTTAAGACTAAAGTGAAATGCCCACGAATCGAAAAAGTTAGAGTTTTTTGCAGTATTTTTACAACAGTAGTAGTAGTAGCCAAAGAAATAGTATCAAAACACTTGCCGTACTCGAAAATCCGTATATACCGATTTGCATCCAAATAGAAAGAGCAGCTTTAGAGTTTCTGACGATTTCTTAAGAGTTTTGTACTACGACACTCTTTGGTGTTCAAGATAGATTAGAATAAATCAAACTAAAATACTCACCGTATCCGAAAACCTCCATATACAAATTTTCATGCCATTCGAATGAGCGGTTTGGGATTTTACAAAAATATTTGTACTACAGCGTCCTCTGGTCTGAACAAAACAGATAAGTCATCTACACTCACCGTACCCGAAAACCCTTATATAAAAATTTTCATGCAAATTGGATGAGCAATTTCGAAAAAAATTTCCTGTAACTCGATCGCAGCGCCGCCTTACAGGGACGCCGGGTCTATTAAAATGGACAGATTTCACACTTGAATTTGCAATATCAACTATTTTCACCGGCCACTATTTTTGTTTACTAAAATATAGAATTCTTTTTTGTTTAAGTTGCCTTTTATCTCGTTTTCGTTTCTGATTTTTTTTTATTTTTCTTTCGTTTGCCAGATTTGGTTGTGCGATTGACAGCTCTTGGTGTGCACGCGTTGTCAAACGCATTAAAATAAAGTTTAACACGCCCACTTTATTCGCCCTTCCAGAAAATTTTCACCATACGCTTTTGGAGTTTTTCGCGAATTTTGAAAATATTTGTACTACAGCACTCTAAAACCACTATATTCAAATTTAAATGCTTAAAGGTTAAGCAATTTAGGAGGTTTCAGCATATTTCAACACGGTTTGTAGCTCAGCACCATCTGGTGTTCGGTATAGAGCAAAATATATAGCTCTTCAACATTAACCGTATCCTAAAACCAAAATATACAAAATTTTACGAAAATTGGCCAGATATCGGCCAAAATATCACGTTTGAGGTTCTGGATTTGTATCGGAGGTGCCACGTCCCATTACTTAATGCTACCTTCCATTATTTTTAATGTGTACACGAAACATATTTGCTGCCCAAATTTGAGCTCAATCGGCCCAGTCGTTTTCGAGTTTTAGTTCTGAGTTATTCCATATTCCATATACCTACCATAGTAGGCGGTCTGAATGGGCGCGAAAATATATCTTTTCTAAAATAAACTACCTGACCTGAGTGATAGTTTACCACACTGCCATATTTCAAAGAAATCGGTGACAAATTTCCGGAGATGTGTGACTTTTTCAGTGAAATCACAAAATTTCCATACAAAAACGCCTATTTGGTTTTCGCGATTTTCCAAATTTCGACCAAACTTTTCTATTTTTGCTCTTCTTTTAAACCATTCCTGAACAAGTACCAACAAAATAAAAAAAATCTCAGCCAAATCGATTGGGCTATTTTTAATCTTTAGCGGGACTAACGCACGGGATTTCTTTTAATTGTTCGTTAAAATTTTCGTATTTTTGGATTCCTAGAACATTTATTTTTTACTATATTATTATTAGCTAGAATTTGTGATATATATCTCTGTTAATATTTTGCGTATAAATTGTACTAAAATTCAAGTGGTTTTGGAAAATATTCTGAACGAAACTATAAAAACAGAAGTTTCGTTAAATTTTCAAGGCGAAGAGCAGTATCTCTACAACTGGAAAGATATCGCAAAATCCTTTTGAATTCTTATTAATAACACTTTAAACTATACATTTTTATACTCGTATTTACTCTTTCAAATTTATGATTTTTTTTTTATACCTAATTTTGTCCACTTGTGTTACACTGTGCGTAGTCGTACTATTCCTTGTCTAATATGTCTGTATTATTTCGAAATGGACCTACTTTGAAGGCGATGCAATAATTTTTAAAGAATAATACATAAATTGTGTTTTATTGAACAGTTCCAGGAACTTTTTTGACAGAATATTTCTTAAAAATATTTTCATATAATAATTGCAGCTTCTTCAGTTCTTTGCAAAAGATTTCATTTCCACTTTTTAACTGTCTAAATGTAATTTCCATTTTCATGAAATATACGACAATAAAGTTCCAATATATTCTCGTATTCACATAACTAATGGTTATTCTCAAAATTATTGTAGTGCTTAAAATGGCGTACGTTGCTGCTAAAATGCTGCTCGTTGGAATTCCTATTACTGTGCCGCATTCCCATTACATGTGCTTGCGACTAACTAGCGCCTTAGGATTTATAACTCTTACTTGTGGCTTGCTGTACTTGTTGTTATTTTTGTTGCTATTGTTGTTGTGATATTACTGATATTTTTCATATTTTCGCAAAAGTGGATTTTCCAAGAGAAAGCAGCATGAGTCACTGTATAACGTAACCAACTCGAATCGAATTGTAGAACCCATCGTTTGTGCTTTACTCCATTTAATGGGCTTTTATAGTTTGGTTGAGGTTTTTCGGTACAGAGAAATTTTGTAATTTTGCTCAAAAATATCTATGCTTTGCTGTATTTTCGTTAGTGGAAGATACTTAAGTTAGAACCAAATAAATTTTCATATTCAGCGAAAAAGCCGACAAACCGAAAACTAACAAACACAAAGTTACACATAAATTGTTGTTATTATCGTAGCTGGTTGCTTGGTTCGATAGGTTCCTTTCGTTTCGTTTTGTTTGGTCGAAAGAAGATAAATTTCTGTGCTCTAATGTGGAAGAAGAATGTGGCAAAGATTTTGGTAGACACTGGGAAAAAAATCATTGAGTTTTAAAAACTAGGAAAGTATTTCAGTCCGTATCAAGGCATGGAAACATGACCTGGCAATTCTTCGTTGAGCACCTTTATACTGTAATATTGGGGTAACATTTCTGAAGTATTACTCGGGAATAACCTTATGTATATAATGCTTCTTTAATGAAAAATTTCAAAATAGACGTACGAGTATAAAAAAATATCCTCGTCCTTCGCAACTCATTCTGCATTTCATTCTTTAAACGACGCTTGTTTAATACATCTTTACAAAATTGAAGCGTTCTCATGTTCAGCTTTTACTTACAGTGTATAGCACAAAAAAATTATTTTTTTTCTTCCTGTGAGTCGTATATGTATATCAAAAAGTAGTCAACTGACTCAAATTAGTTTTTCAGTTTATGTTCAATAAATGGGTCAAACTGTACAAATACAGCTTTTATTCGCATTGTTATTATTATCATTCTAACCAACATCTAACCAACATGCAGAGCCATGGAAACATGATTACCAGTTTCTGACTGCTTGGAACCCACTTGAAGTCTCATTAAGTAGATTTATGTGGAATAGTAATTAATTGCTAGCAAAACTCAGCTACTACAAAAGTATGTTGCGCAACTTTTGAAATGGAATGGCAACTAAGCGGATTTAGTATTCGGTAGATAATGATGGAAGCTGTAGTTTATAGTTTTGAATATTAGATAATGATAACATGCAGTAGACCAAACTCATGCAGTATTTCAATTGCAGTATTTCAATTGAATACAATTTTATTTGTTATGACTTGATTTTTCAAATTGATTTATCGATATTTGCTGTGTGAAGTGATGTGGTAAGATGTGATGAGAAGTGAGTGATGTGATGTGATGCTAGGTTCTAACAGAGACATAAATTGGGGCCATTTGGCCCAGGCGTCACATCAAAGCGGGACGCAATGATTAGAAATAAACATTTAAATTTTGGTTGAGACAAATTTGGATACATATTTTTGAAGAGAAATTGCTTTAACCATTTTAAGGTATTATTGTTGTAAGCTATTACTGTTATTCATTGTAGGAATTCAACTCATTTTGGATTTTTTTAACTTTTTATAGTATTCGGTAAATCCGGTATTTGTTAGTGACAGTATTTGGTAATGTAGATTGTAATATTTAATGACTGTTCGAAGATACAATATACTGATTCTGAAGCACCGTGAAGCGGTGGAGCCTATAACCCTAAGCCCACTAATTATGGATTGGCTTGCGTCTTTGCTAAGCTGCAAAAATTGATAAGTTTAGTGTGTTTTTTTACTAAACACTACAAAAATTGGTAAGACTAGTGTGCAAGACAATCTCTACTTTATTGTCTTGTATTTTATTTTTGACTTAAAATATGGTTTAAGTATAGACCAATGGCATTTTTATACCCCAACGCGTACTGCGTAAGGGGTATATTAACTTTGTCATTCCGTTTGTAACGCCAAGAAGGAGGCGTGGCAGGTATAGAAAATATATATATTTTTGATCAGCATCATCACCTGAGTCGATTTTAGTGTGTCCGTCTGTCTGTCCGTCTGCCGACACGATTACAAACCACGCCTACCTCCCATGCATAGTGGCTTTATTTTAAAAGTAAAATCTCTTAAAAATTTGCTCAAATTAAAGAAATGTCTTGAAATTTTGCATATAGGCTTTGATATGTAACATAGACCATCACTATGATATTTGGCAAAATCGAATGAAAACCACGTCTACCTCCTATACAAATTGGCTTTACTTTAAACGTAAAATCTCTTTAAAATCCACAAAAATTAATGAAATATCTTGAAATTTTGCACATTAGCTTTGATATATAATATGAACCATCTCTATGATATATGGCAAAATCGGATCAAGACCACGCCTACTTCCTATACAAAGTGACGTCATCAAAATAGGAAAACTTTCGTTAATATATAAAACTGAATGTCATCGTGTATGTCGTGGCTAAAGACTTCGGATATACTTCAGTACGGCCGCGGGGGGGTATTTAAGCTTCGGTACGCTGCCGACGCTTCATTCCTTACTAGTTTTTATTAAATTTTATCATCAGCTGTCATTGACTGACGCAATATTTTAGCATTAGCTATCAAAATAAGACAGCTTGCTAATTGTTGCGAATTTTGCTTCGCCAAATTTGTGTAGCAGAAAATAGCAACATTTGACTGGTCTGGATTTCTCTATCTCGCTCTCTTTTGCGAATTTTTTGGGTACGGGAACAGGAAAAGGCAGGAAATGGCAGAAAATCGTATGAACTCGTATGAATTTTCAAGTACGGGAACAGACCTAATTAAAACATTTTGATATAAATTATCGTCAACGACAATAGCGCCTTCTTGGATTTCTAAATAAAATAATTCTAAATAATAATATTTTGCTGTTTCACTCATCACTTTTACACAATTCCCTTAGCACAATTATGTACGTAATAAAAAACAAACGCGCCCGATGTTTCCTTCTTGACAATTAAAATGAGAGATATATAAAGTGGAAAATTTTATCCCGTTTGGCTCTCGTGCTGACAATTTCAAGAGCTACCAATCATCTTTTATCTACAAATTCGAGCTACAAATTCGAAATTGAAAAGATCTTCTTTTTGAATTGCTCCAATCTTAATTTACCCAGTAAACCATAGTTGACGACTTTGTCGAAATTCCGACTCATTCGTAACTATTTCGAGCTGTCTTAAAGAAATCGTTAGAATTTCGTTACGCAAATATCGGAACAGTTTCACTTTTTATACGAATTTATATAGAACTTCGTTATGCGACTGTTAGAACGACATATTAAAATGTCGTTTAAATGTGTAAAAATCTTTCTGATTTCGAAATCCGATTTCGTTGCGAAATCGTAACGAAAATCATATGAAGGGGTTGGCACGACTTCGTAACGAAATATCGTAACGAGTCTTAACGAAAATGTTACGAAAAAGTTACGATTTCGTTCAGACAATTCGAAAGAAAGGAAATTTTACTTTGTTAGCATTTTAATTTGTCGTACAAACAGTCGCATAACAAAATTCTATATAAATTCGTATAAATAGTGAAACTGTTCCGATATCTGCGTAAAGAAATTGTAACGATTTTTTTAAGACAGCTCGTTATAGCTACGAATCAAGCGGAATTTCTGCAAAGTCGTCCACTATGGTTTGCTGGGTAGGCAAAAAAAAAAAAAAAAAAAATTGCTATTGACATTGAACATTTTTAAATTAAGGTTGTCGGATACTGTTTTCAAATTGTACACATTCTTATTTCTAAAAAGGGCAATCTGCTAATAAGGTTGCAAAGATATTAAATTTAAATTTAAAATCTTAAAAGGTAAAACAACTTTACTCAACTTATTTCTACATTTCAAAACACAAAATGCAAATTTTAAAATAAGGTGGATTTTACATAAAAGTTCTACAAATTTATATTAAAAATGCAACAATCTGCTTTTATTTTTCTCTGTGTAGTTTCTTGATCTTTTTAAAAATACGATCAAGTACTATATTTTACTACATTTTTTATCTTGTAACTATATTGTTTTTAAATTTTTTTATTTTTTTTGCATATTTTAGCTTTATTTTGATGCATTAAAACGATTTTCTCCCCTATTTCTCCCACTGTGCCCGCATCCATTACAGCATAGTTGAAACACTCAATGGAATTCAATTGATTTCCGATTTTGACATTAGTATAAAATTGACTCTTATTTATTTTTTTTTTTTTTTTTTTCTTGTTAAATATATTTTTGTCAGTTGGATTTCTACTTAAATGTCACCTGAAATCTTCGCGATTTTGCATGAGCCAGCTTTGGTTGTTGTTGCTATTTTTTTGCTGTGCTACTGTGCTTCATTATTATTTGATTTCACTTTGTAGCACACAGATGCTTTTAGCTCTGTGAAATGAAAAGCTGTTTAAATATTTCATTAGATTTTTATTGTATTTTTTGTTTTGTTTTATTTTATTTGAAACGGGGCGTACCCAGAGCGCAGCAGCATTTTATATTAAGTGCATGCATTTGAAACTGAAGTGTGATTTTATTTATTTTAACATCATTCTTTTATCTTGTTGTTTTTGTTGTTGATCGGTTAAAATTTAAATTCGGAAACGCATTTTTGCGATGGGTTTCCTTCCGGCGCGCATTGCTTGACTGCTGCTTGTACGCTGGTTGACAGACGTGTTTCCTATAATGCCTGATGAATAAATAATTTCAATTGCATGTGTTTGTTTTTGGGGCGATTTTTTTTATACCATCATATAAGTACTTGATTTGGCAGCGAAATGGAAAAATCCTGTTTGAAAGCATGGCAATGTTAAAATTTTATAATGGCGTTACTCAGGTTGTGCGAAAAAAGTTGAGAAGAACAAATTATGTGAAGGCTTAAGATAAAGTGAAAATCGTTGTATTAACTTCTAGTAGGCAGAGTACAAAGAAGTATGTAACGGATGTGACAAAATGTGTTTATGTGGCGCCTCAAACTGCTCTAAATCAATTCAAATATTGATGAATATATAAAATAAATATTTTTGGAGAAATCAAAAATATTAAGAGGCACTTTATGTAAAAATGTAACGGCTGTGATATGTTCTTTTTGTTTTTAATTACTGTCTGTAGAGATTTGTTGTCTCTTAAAATTTCATCTAAGAATTTAGGAAAACAAATATATTCTCACAACCCCCCTTCCTCCTTCCCCAAGAGAAAAACAAATTTTAAGCATGAAAAAGTTCACTTGTAATCTTTGGTGTAAACAGCAACAACAACAGCATAAACATCTTAACAAAAACAAAAAACAAACAGATGGGGAGCATAAAATTAACGCTAATTTCAACGTAAAATAGAAGGAAAAAAAAAATAGCTCCACATTTATTCATGAGCTTCCTAGCCTCCACCAGTGACAACAACTACACTAATCCTGTCCAAGCTACAACCGCCACACCGCAGCTGCACCTTGAAGGGCAATAAATTTTCCATGTTCAACATGAAACACGCCCCATCACACTGTCACTTGGTGGTTGGGGTTCGGTCATAGCGTATAATTGTAATTCATTTGTATGCGCCTTGGTTTCGGCGTGTTTTTGCATACATCTCTGTGTTGTGTGGGTGTGTTTGTGTGTGTTTTAAGTAATTCGTGTTCTTATCCGTGTTGACACAATGAAAATAATCGTCCTTTGGATAAACACGTTACCTACTTTATCTGCTTTCGGCTGAGGATTTTTCGTTTTTTTTTTAGAGTTTTTTTCCTTTCGGCACCCTCCACACGTTTCAGCAGCTGTATGTTGTGGTTAGAGTGGTGCAAGGATTTTTTTTTAATTTATATTTTTTAAGCCTAAAGTTTTTGGTAACAAAGATTTAAGCTTCATTTAGAAATTTTTCTGCATTTCAGAGTGGGTCCAAATTATCCTGTCGAGTATTCTAAGAATTATAGTGGCCTAAAAAAGAGGTTTTTAAAACATTTACGACCATTTAAGGGTCGAGTTAAATTTTTTTGAAATTATTTTGAGCTATTTTTGTACTCACAATATTAAAAGTAAGATTTAATAAATACCAAATATACCCAAAAACAAACTCCGAATCTGCTGCCACAAAAGTATTTCTTGGTTTTTTGATAACAACAACATTAATTCTGCGTGCCTTAACACAGTACATATAAACACTATGTCGCATGCCCACAAATTGCTGCTGGCAACAATCAAGCTTATCGTGTCGCGACTTTTGTCGCAAAAGTTAATTAAAAACTGTGTCCCCCAACCAAGCAGGAATTCTACAAATCTACCCATACCTAGGCTGACAGACGACTTGACATAATGTTGCCGTTTATGCTGTTTATTAGGCAGGGGGGGGGGGGGGGGGGGCAGCAGTCCTTAAATGTTGCTACCATGCAGCGAATACGACTGGGTACGTGGCCGCCATGTGGTTTTTGCTAATGGCGCGAGATGGTTTGAGCGTCAAACTGAAAGAAATCCTCACGCAGCAGCAGCTGAATTCGGCAAAAGGAATTAAAACATATGGTGCAAACATATGCTTCTGTGAAATGGTGCTTAAATTAAATTTATTAAAATTGCAAATGCTAAAAAAAAACACTTCAACGGAATTTGCAGAAATTTTAAAATTTTCAGTGTACCCAGAAGTGTACACTCAGTATAGCTTATTACTTAATTTTTTTTTTCTAACAAATATAACTGGCATTTAAGCCCGTGGGAATTCTTAAACAATTCAGCAAAATGTTGACATAAAAAACAGGACATCCCAAACAACACTTAAATAAACGTGTCATCTAAAAGCTTAAAAAAAAAGGTTTGTAAACAAAAAAGTTATGAGTTCATCAATCTTTTTTTTTTCTTTTCTCACCAAGAATTTGTCATTTCTATTTAACATTATGGCGCGTTATTATGGTTGAATGAACAAAGTAAGCTTTGGACCGTCAGCTGGAAGACATCAATTTAGAAAACTAAGTGAAATCAAATAAAAAGATTCCAAAATTTATTTTTCCTCATCATTGGAGTTAATAATAGAAGGTATCGGTTTAAAAGCATATTAACAATTTGGGAATTTTGACATGAATATTTATTTTCTTTTTTACTATTGAGTACATTCTTTGGTGCGTCAAGTTAAAAGCTTAAAGCAATAAAGCGTAGGTCAAAAGCGGAATTCTCAATTTCTCTTAAAAAGAAAATAATCAAGTCTTGATTTTAAAGATTTTTTGTATCGGTTTTTTCATACTTTTTGGGGGGAAGGGGGTTTGAAAACCGTAAGCCCCCACCTTGGCTATGGGCGTGATCAGAACAAATATAAAAATAAGTCTTTAACTCCTAAGAAAAAAATAGTAGGCAGTGGGGGTACTGCCGACCGAAGTGGGAACTTAAAGTTGAAAACTGAAATGAAATAACATAGCGGCTATGAATTTCCGAAGTAGCTAGAGTGGGCAAATTAGACGAGTTCTACTTTTTTGACTCTTTTTATCAATTCATGCGTTATTGAATGTATAAAATGCTATTTTTTTAATTTTTATATATAATATATGTGGAGTTGATATAACTTGTTCTAGATTCATTACTTTACTTGTTTATCACTTTGTAATTTTTTATAAATTTTGTCAATTAGTTTTTGATTTCATTGTTTTTCATCTATCAAATATTTTTCACTTGAAATAAAATCTTAAAACAGAAAATAGTTCTGTTCTTTATTTCCAAATTTGGGGGCTCAACCAAGCAAAAAAAAAAATTTTTTTTTAAGACTGAAGACTAACTAAAAGCAATACTCAAGATTTTCGAAAGATTTAAGAAGTACAAAGCCAAAAAGATGGAGAACATTACGCTAACAGCAGTGGACAAGATGACCATCAGCCAACTAAGAGAAGAGCTCGAACGGTGGAACGCATTGATTTCTGGCATCAAAGCAGTACTTAAGCTAAGACTTATGAACTTAGTATCTGCAGAAGATGGTAATGCTGCCGAAGAAAATGTCAATGATGCAGTTGAAGAGGAGCCATTATTGAATGTAAGCATTTGTAGAGCTGAAGAACACAACACAGATATTCCGATGTTGACCCCATCGAATGGTAATGCAAATCCTGAAGCAGCAATGTTCAGGTACCGCTTGTCTTTTCGAGATGTCGAAGAAGCTGTTGACATTTTTAATGGCGTTGACTGCACACCAGTCCAAACATGGTTATGCAAGCTTGAGGAGCTGAAAGATGAATGTGGATGGACCGATCGCGAATTAGTTATCTATGCGAAGAAGCGACTGCGTGGAGCTGCAGCATCATGTGCTTCAAGTGCGCAGTGTGGTTTTAACTGGACTAACTTCAAAAGGATACTTATAGCTGAGTTCAAAATTGCATTTAACTCCAAGGATGTTCACGAAAAGCTGAGAGGACGAAAGAAGAAATATTCAGAATCGTGGAGAGTATTTGTAGACGGCGTCATGGATGATTCGATGGAAAAACTAATACTTCATGGAGCAACTAGTTCTGCAGAGTTAAAGCTCAAGTTTATTGAATACGAACGCGTCAAAACTGTCAAGAAGTTTCCGTTTAGATCATCAAAACAAAATATTGATCATCTTCATAATGATAAGTTTCGCAAGGAAGGCGTCAAAACAAATAACAAGAAAATACGTTGCTTTACATGTGGTGAAGAAGGACATGGAAGCCGAAATTGCCCGAATGTCAGCAAAGGTCCGAAATGTTTTAAGTGTAATTCATTTGGACACATTTCAAACAGATGCACTGCAGGAGAGGCTGTGAAAATGAACAATAAACGTTAACAACATTCAGGAGCCGGTTGTAGTAGTAACTATCGGATCAAAAACTTTCGAGGCGTGTTTTTACAAATTTACACAGCTTCCAGTGTGTAAGAAGAAACATGTACATCAGAAAGTCGGCAGTCCTAAATTTAGAACAGCATCTCGAAACTTCGTTGGACTAGGATAAAAAAAATACTGTTCCAGAAGGAGTTTTCGAACAACAATTTTTAGTATCCGGTGAGAGTTACACTTCTGATTTTTACATTTTACCAAATTATTGTATAAGCTATGACATGATTATGGGGCGCGAATTTTTAGAAAACTGCGAACTTACTATGACTTCTCATGACATTTCCTTGCAAAAGATACAAACGGTTGGACTTATCAGCAATCAGTAAGACCACGAAGTAAATTTTGGAGACATAAATATTATAGTTGATAATGTAAAGTTAGAGGTACCAAAAATGTTTGAAGACGATGTTCTAGAAATTTATAAAAGTTATGTTCCGAAGAAGACAGCCGAATGTCCAATAAAAACACGATTAATTTTAAACAACGAAACTCCAATTTACCAACGACCACGAAGACTAGCTCCACTAGAAACTAAAGTAGTCGAGGAACAAATTGACGAGTGGTTAAAACAAGACATAATAATGCCAAGTCATTTTGAATTTTCGAGTCCAGTTGTTCGTTTATGCGCGGATTATAGAAAACTAAATAAGGTAGTTCAGAAAGACAGGTTCCCCATGCAGCGAATTGACGACCAGCTAGTCAAATTAGTCAACGCTAAAGTATTCTCAACGATCGATTTGAAAAACGATCGTTTTTCACGAGCCAATAGATGAAGACAGCATGCGATATACGGCATTTTCAACAGCGACAGGACAATATATGTTTAAGAAAACACCGTTTGGTTTGTGTAATTCTAGGGTGCCTTTTATATTTCGGGATTTGGCAACCCTGGTGTTGCAATCTGTCAACTGAAAGCTCTATCGCAAAGTTTGACATTTGTTGGCTTATACGTACTCAGAACGTTTTGACATACGAGCGCTATTTGTGTTGTTTATAGTAACTTAAAAGATTCATCTCGGTCTAAAAATGGAATTAAATCGTGAACATTTTCGTGCGATTATTTTTTACAACTTTCGACGTGAATTAACACAGCAACAGTGCATGGATGAACTTAATTCAATTTTTGGCGATGAAGCTCCATCAAGGACCAGTGTTTATCGATGGTATGGTGAATTCAATCGTGGTCGTAGTTCACTCCAAGACGAATTTCGTGAAGGTCGTCCGAAATCAGCTGTTGTTCCGAAAACCATTGATGCCGTGCGCGAACTGATATTGCAAGATCGTCATGTTACCTATCGTGAGATTGATGCAACCTTAGGCATAAGTGGGACCAGCATACATTCAATATTGCATAAACATTTGACTGTCAAAAAAATTTGTTCGCGTTGGATCCCACACAATTTGTCAATCGCTCAAAAAAAGGCTCGTGTCGATTGGTCGAAGGAAATGCTCAAAAAATACGATCGCGGTGCTTCGAAACACGTCTATGACATCGTGACAGGTGATGAATCGTGGATTTACGCGTATGAGCCCGAAAGTAAACAGCAGTCGACTGTATGGGTGTTTCAAGATGAGCCAAATCCAACAAAAGTTGTTCGCGCACGAAGCACTTCCAAGCAAATGGTCGCCTGTTTTTTCGGAAAATATGGACATGTCGCAACCGTACCACTAGAACAACGCAGAACAGTCAACTCTGAGTGGTACACAACCATTTGTTTGCCAGTTGTCTTCCAAGAAATCAGGAAAACCAACCGCCGAAGACGGATCACTCTTCACCACGACAATGCGAGCTCTCACACATCGGCTCAAACAACTGCATTTTTGAGCACCCAAAACATCGATTTGATGGGTCATCCGCCGTATAGTCCTGACTTGGCACCGAATGACTTCTTTTTATTCCCAACCGTGAAGAATAAACTGCGTGGACAACGATTTTCGACGCCCGAAGAAGCGGTTGCGGCATTCAGAATGCATGTTTTGGAGATACCTCAATCAGAGTGGCAAAAGTGCTTCGACAATTGGTTCAAACGCATGCAAAAGTGTATAGATCTTAATGGAGAATATTTTGAAAAGCAATAAAGTGATTTTCGATGATTAATATTTGTTTTTGTTCTCTAATCCCGAAATATAAAAGGCACCCCCAGTGAAAAACACTCCAGTACCGAAAACTGACAAGGACTTGCAAAGCTTTTTAGGCTTGGCTGGATATTTTTAGAAAATTTATCCAAGGATTTGCGAGCATTGTATCGCCTCTCAACAAACTTTTACGTGGGGGTGAGAGAAAAATTAAGTTTGAAGATGAACATTTTCGTGTTTTTGAAGAAGTCCAAACAAAACTTGCGCAAAATCCTGTTTTGCAGCTCTATAATCAAGAAGCAACTACAGAGTTACATACAGACGGCAGTAAGAATGGTTTTGGTGGTATTTTAATTCGGAAGAGTTCAGAAGAGGCTCAGTTCTATGCTGTGTTGTATTGGAGCAAAGCAACAAGCGCAGCAGAGAAAAATTATCACTCTTATGAGTTGGAGGTGCTTGCCATTGTCGAAGCTGTGAAAAATTGAGACCTTATCTGCTGGGCATCAAGTTCAAAATCGTTACAGATTGCACTGCATTCGAAAGAACTGTGAAGAAAGTTGATATTCCACCAAGAGTGAAACGCTGGACATTATACCTAGAGGACATTATACCTAGTGTATGACTACACTATGGAGCATCGAAAAGGTGAGCAAATGAGACACGTAGACGCATTGAGTAGGTATCCTGTGATGGTGACAGAGTCTTCTTTAACCGCGCTATTGAAAAAACATCAATCCGATGATGAACGTATTAATTCTATAAAGAAAATTTTGGAAACAGATGAATTTTAAAACTTTTTTGTTCGAAATGGAATTTTGATGAAGCAGGTTGAATGACGAGATTAACTGGTTGTGCCTAATGCAATAGAGAATGAAATCATCAGAAATGCACATGAAAAAGGTAATTTTGGAGTTAAGAAAACTGAGACTATACTCAAGACCCAATTTTTTATTAACATCTTGATCGATAATATCGAAAAGTGTATTCAATGCTGCATCAGATGCATTCTTATAAATCGCAAATGCGGCAGACAAGAAGGTCTCCTAAATCCAATTCAAAAAGACGATTTACCATTAGTAACTTTACATATGGATCATATTGGCCCACTAACAAGAACTTCAAAAGAATACAAATACATTTTGGTCATTGTAGATGCTTTTTAAAAATTTACTTGGATATTTCCTACTAAATCTACCAGCACTAAAGAAGTTTTAGGCCGTTTCAAAACATTAGTGAAGGCGTTTGGATATCCTGAGAGACTTATTACAGACAGAAGAACAGCGTTTAGTTCAATTGACTTTATTAAGTTCTAAGGGGGAATGGTCAAGTTGAACGAGTTAACGGAGTCATTATACCCATTTTAGCAAAATTATCTATTGATGATCCTGATAAATGGTACAAGTATGTCGACCAAGTTCAACGTTGCTTCAATTCGATGTATCACAGAGTTACAAATTTTTCGCCACATGAAATCTTAACAGGAGTCAAAATGAGAACTGGGAATGATGATGGCATTGTCAAGATACTTCAAGAAGAGTTAGTGAATTCTTTCAACGACAATCGTGAGCAGCAAAGAGAAAGTGTAGGATGTCATTTACAAAAAGCCCAACTCGAGCAAAAACGAAGTTACGATAAGAAACATAAAGAGGCAAAGAAATACAATATAGGTGACGTTGTTGCTATTAAAAGAACTCAATTTGGATCCCAAATGAAATTAAAAAGTTAATACCTTGGACCTTATATTATAAAACAAATTAAAGGAAATGATCGTTATGAAGTAAATAAACTTGGATCTGAGGAAGGGCCGGATACAACATCAACGGCGGCTGATATGATGAAACCATGGAACACATCGTCAGGTGACGATGTATAGTCAGGATGGGCCGTGTGGAGTTGATATAACTTGTTCTAGATTCATTACTTTACTTCTTTATCCCTTTGTAATTTTTTTTTTAAAATTTTCTTAATTAGTTTTGGATTTGATTGTTTTTCATCTATCAAATATTTTTCACTTGAAATAAAATCTTAAAACAGAAAATAGTTCTGTTCTTTATTTCCACATATATTTGTAACACAATTACGTTGGTTGGGTAGTCGGTAATTTCTGTAATCGGTTAGTAATCGCTTCGGTAATTGGCAATCGTTTGTAAACACTTTGGCATTTGGTAATCGGTTGGTAATCGCTTCGGTAATCGGTAGTGGGTTGGTCATCGCTTAGATAATTGGAGTTGGTGATCGCTTCTGTAATCGGTAGTCGATTAATTATCGCTTCAGTAATCGGTTGATAATCGCTTCGGTAATTGATAATCAGTTAATAATCGTTTCGGTAATAGGGAATGGGTTGATAATCGCTTCAGTAATCGGTAATTGATTCGGTTTTTGGTTGGTAATCGGTAATGGGTTAATAATCGCCTCGGTTATTGGATGGGTAATCGGTTGGTAATCGTTTCGGTGAGTAATATTTGGTTGGCAATCGCTTCGGCAATGGGTTGATAATAGCTTCGGTAACCAGTATTTGGTTAGGTAATCGGTTGGTAATCGCTTCGGCAATTGGTAGTTGGTTCGGTAATGGATTAATCGCTACGGTAATCGGTAATTGGTTCGGTAATTGGTTGGTAATCGCTCCGCTAGCCAATAATAGGTTCGGCAATCGGTTGGTAATCGGTAATTGGTTCGGTAATCGGTTGGTAGTCGCTTCGGTAATCAGCCTGGCGGTCGGTTCGGTAATCGCTTCGGTCTTCGGCTTGCTCGACAATAGGTAATCCCTAGAAAAGAACACTGTACAGCAATAATTTCTGTTACGCTAACAGCGCGATGATATCGCTAACAGCGTGATGATACGGCAAATTTATAGTTTTGGTCTAAACAAAAAATTGCTCAACATGTCTAAAAAAGTTTTCACTTAAAAAAAAAAACAAATAAAACATATTTTGAAACAAAAACTATTTTTAATTTTTCTTAGCATTTTAATTTTGTTTTTAATAAGCTTTAAGTTATCGCACATCACAGTTAGGCGTTCTCTGATTTTCCTTAAAGTTCCATCATCAGTTTTGAAATATTTATTTATTTAATACAATACAGCAAATATTTTTCTTTTGTGGTTGACTTCTAATGTATGTTAATATTTATTTTAATATGTCTACCATGACATGTTACATATTTACATAAAATTTTAAATTACACACACACACACACATTCACACACATGCTTGTAATGTCATCCCTGAGGTTATTTGCATTAGAAAATAATATTTCGTTTGTTGATTTGTAAGTATATATACATTTTTACAGTGTACATATACATATACAGTTATACATTTTCATATGTATGTAGCACTGTCATGATATGCTACGTATCAAAAATTTCTACGCAAGAATAATTAAACGAAATTTTAGATGTATTGTTTTAGGCATTTATTTGAATAGATTTATTTATGGAACATTTATTTATGCTTATAAATAAATAACCAAACAGTTTATAAACTAAACATTTGTCTGTAGTATTAAAGAGAGTATCAATTTCATTATATTAAACTTTAATTTAAATTTTCTTAAATCAATTTCGGTAGTATTCGTGTAGAATATATTTGTTTATAATACTCATTTCTTGTATTTGTACGATTTTTCGTACAGCAACTTTAAACATTTTTAAAATATACTAAAAAATTGATTCAAGTTCTTTTTAGGTTAAGAATTTTAAAAGTTTTCTTCTTAAGATTCAAAAGACAATATGTAGGCACGTTTTTTTCATATTCATATATTTTTATATACACAATACAACAAAATATATACAAAGACGTATTTCGTTAAAGACCAGTGTTGTGTCAACCCGCCGGAGCCACGTATGTCAGTCAAACTACATAAAAATTCACAACAGTTAAATATAAAGCCATAAAAAGAGGCTCTTATAATAATTATATATTACTTTATTTTTTTTAGATTTTTTAATGGTTTAAATTTAAAGAAAAAAAAAATGGGAAATTCCCAAACTCACCCCGCTTGGAAATGTAAGTAAACGTAATTGTTCAGCCTTGAGTGAAAACAGTTCTACTAGATAATTCTTAAAATTTTATAATCTTTTTTGGAAATCATGCAAATCTATCACTGCATGACCTCCAGGTTAAGAAAAGTATACTGTTGCGTTAACGCAACGCTGGACAAAGATGTTTTAACCCATCTTTTTGGCATTTTGGTAAAGGGGTTTCCTGAAGTATTTAAATATATCATATATCAAAAAAAATAATTCTATTAATATATGATTTTTTACTCTTTGCGATAAGCTGAACTTATTTAAAAATTTATTTTTCCAAAACATTTCCTCTTTGATTGCGAAAATTGGTGTATGAAAAATCATACGTTGGCCAAATATGAAACCAACGTGCAACCCTGATATGTTAATCATCTGCCACATTTTGACAGTTTTTACTCGTGTTAAAATTAATCTTGAGTAATTTTATTTGAAAGTAGTGAAAAGAAAAGTGGTTTTAGTGATTATGACACGTCGTCGTTTTCTAAAAGCAAGTGAGCTTTTAGATATTATCGGGAATTGAAGCGATGATGAGGAATAAAATATCGACAATATTATTGAGGGGCATGCCCCTCCCGATAATGTAAAAACTTTCGACGAAGAGGTCTTACCTAATGGGGATCAGGAATGTATTATCGAAGTAGCTTATCATGTTGAGATATAGTTTAATGTCTTAATTTTGTATTCCCATCCGATCAATCGTTTCATTCAAAACAGTGTTCATTCGTGTTTTTGAAATTTGTAATTCGTACAGAATCAAACAACGATAACAGCTGAAGAGCCAGTGAACGATGCCGTAGTACAGTTACATATTTGCAATATGTATTTCTAACGATCACTGAAATCACGAATCCGAATGTCAAAATCAAAGGAACCCTTTTATGCTATCGTTGTGGTTGCAGGCTTTAAAAGAATGGTTAAAAAATGGAAAATTCTGAACCTAAAGGTAAATAATTTATGAAATATATAAATATACACAGTGTCTGAAGGCTATGAAGCACTTGAAATGCATAAAATAAAAAAAAAAACTGCAATAGCTACATACATTTTATTTTGATATGTCAAAAGCACTTACTCAGTCACTAAAAACAAAAAAAAAAAAAAATAAAAAACAAATCCGCAAACCACTTAATTGCTCAAAGTATATTTATTGAATACACAAACCAAGCAAAAGCACTGCCAACATATAACAAACAAAGCAACATATTTAAAAAATCTTTGAAGTAAGTAGACAGAATACAGAAAACTTCCCTAGTGTTTGATATGGCAGCGCCACATTTGACAACTGCTAGTGTAAAACAGTTTGAGTGTACATATCAAACAAAAGCTTGTCGAATGAGCTAACGATAAGCTTCGTTCGAAATACAAATTTCAGTTTGAATGCAACATCGTTCGCATAGCCATCGTTCGTTGAATGCTTCGTTAGGAATACAAAATGTGGCTATAAGTCATCAACTGAAAATGTTCTGGCCCAGAAGCTATTGCCTCAGAAGCTGTTGCCCCAGTCACTGTTAGTAGAGGAGCTGCATCTCGTAGAGCTGCTGCAAGAATGTGGTCTCCAGACACTGCCGCCAAAAGTCAAGCAGTCCAATACAATACGGCCAAAGACGCTTCTACGTCACAAACCTCTGCATAAGGCGCTGTAGTCGAAGGAGCTGAGGCCCGAGGAGCTGAGACACTTGACGCTACTGTAAATGCTCCACAAAACTACAAAAGCATGGATTCTTTCGTTTTACCACTTTGGTCTCGTGGCAAAGGAACTTCAAATAGGGTTGTCAAGTACAATAATAAACCAGAACATATTTCTTTGGAAACTTTAATGGTTCATATTGTTGCCCAGTTAGGAAATTTGAGCTCATCTGAACTTTTCCTCAAATTTGTTGACGATGGCATCTTGCAGCTTCTTCTTATTGAAACCAACATGTAAAAATACCAAGAATAGAAGAGATATGATTGAAATTTCTTTTCATAGATATTACAATCAGCAAAATAATCTTGAAGAAGTTTGCTCTAATCTGGAGAAAGTATCTATTCCTTGAGCTAATAAACGTTTCACATTGGTTGAATGAATCTGTTTTTGAAACGAAAAACTATTTCCTTGGTTTAAAGAAACAATTCAGCAAAAGGCTGTAAGAAAAAGTTAATATAAATTATTAAATGTCTTTTATTGTTTCATTGAAAAATTCCTTCATTTTAATAAACAGTTCATTGGCGTAAGATTAATTGTTCTTAAACTTAAAAAACCGTATTCATTGAATCAATGAACGCGTATATTATACCAATTTTAATGAATTATTCATTAAAACAACCTCTTTGATTCTATAAACTTTTTTCTTTCAGTGTATCAGCTCTAAAGCTGCCATAAATGTGCCTTCAAAACCATGAAAAAAAACGCTACAAAAATAATTATATTCATATGAATTCTGGAGCGTATAAAGCTCCAATATTTTGGTTTCATAATAAAAGTTGCATTGTGTGTTGAAGCGCCAATGGCAAGCATTTCGAAGTTGGGTCAGACAGATACGACATTGCGGACAGTCGCAGAACTGAGACGCAGCCTCGAGCCTAGAGCATAGTGTGAACATTTCTATGTTGCCTATGTAGCAGCAGAGAGAGCAGCAGCAATTTAAATAACGTTGACAAAACATAAATCAGCGCTGTCAGCGTGGTCGTGGCGTAAATTTCTAAAGTAATTCGGGAAATGTGCAGCATTTTGAGGTTGCATGGCAAATAAATTAACACTATACAAACATTTACCGTATTCATTATTGTTGGTATTTCATGATCATCATCATCATCATCATCAGCATCGGTGCACAAATAATGTAGTGAAAATTTATTTAATTGAAATCAACAGACTAAGGTTATAAGAGGAATGATATATTTTTATATAATTGTTTTAAGTAAAAACTTCAAATTTCAGGCTTTGGATTAATGCATTTAACATTTAATTGTTTACTATAGAAAAAAAAACACAAGCAATTATTGGCCATAAAATAAACTTTATTTTTAACTCAGTCTTGTGAATAAGACTACGTTTCAATTTATTTTACCAATTAAGGCTTAACGCTATAATTTTGCTCTATTACAGTGTATTACAAAAAATCACATTTTTTTATTTATTTATACAATTTAAAAAGTCCTTTCACAGAAATTGCCACTACATGGTTGAGTTGTCGCTGATTGCGTTACTCAAAGAAATTCATGGAAACACCTTTTCGCATGAATAATTTTGCCAATTTCGGCATAAAATTCCAATTTATTACAAAAATCTTTACAACAAACTATGCGTTGAGTTGACAAATTGCTTTTTATTTTTAGCCAATTATAACCGTTTTACATTGCAAAATTAAAAGGTATTTTTCAATGCTTTTAAGCCGAACTCGTGCTTATGGTTGGCTGAACACTTTTTTATCTTATGCAATGCGAATTAAAATATAGTTTTTCCAATTAATGATAATTTTATGGAAAAATCAACACTAAATATATACTTCAAAATTAAAGTGCTTGGTCAAAAAATATCTATAAGCATTCTCTAGAAGAAAAAGTTATCAAAACTGGCTTCAAAAGATTTGTAGACAATTGCCTACAAAAATAAATATGAATGAGTTCAACAGATACTCATGTTTTGGTATTTTCTATGAATTCTGTCTATAGATATTTTTGGAATTTGTAACTTTTCTTAAGCAAAATAAATTTCGAGAATATTTATGTCGATTTGTCTTGGATATTTCTGTATGTGGCTTGAACTTTATCTTTCATCAACTCATACTGAGAAATCTCAGATATACACAACTAGATCGAAAGATTTATCAAAATATTTTATTGCTTTAAAAATCTGTTAACTGTTAATTGACATAATAATAAAAATAATTTATATAAGAAATTTGTAAAACAATATGCTGCAAATAATATAAAAAAACAAAAAAAAAAAATATAGCTGAACATGTAACAAAAGCACACATATCCACAATCAAAATAATAAATACCAAATTAACAGTTATATAACGTAAATAAGCAATTTACTGCGGTTATGATACCACAACTATTGGCCAGGCTCAAACCAAACCGAGCGACCAAAAAACGACACAAAACATCAACAGCAACAGCTATGGCAAAAATTATTGAAGCATAAATTTATATTTCAAATTACGTATAACAAAAAAAAAAAAATACAACAACAATGACAACCAGAGGAGCAGAATTTACAGGAATACCATCAGTTAATGTGAGAGCCAGCAGGCAGCTTTGTCAATAAAATATACCAAAAAAAAAATAAGTAAAATAAAAAACAACAAAATTGTCATAACAATAAAAAAAAAAAAACACAAAAATTATAATTGAAATAACATGAATAAATGACATTCCATAACTTTTTTTTTTTGCTATTTTTGAAACTAGTTGAAATGTATCCGGCTCTGTCCAGTTCTTCTATCAGATTTTAAGTGTGAATTATGTTTGGTATATGGTAAAACTAGAGCTGTAACTTCTGCAAATGTTAAAGCTCCGTATTCAAGCTCAAAATAAATATTATTTTTTTCAACTTCAATGAACATATGTATATAGCAATAAAGCTCAAAAAGATAGTATCGTAAAAGTTTCGATAGTATCGTAAGTGTGTACGTAGAATTCTTATTTATACAGTAATAGAGAAAAATTCTGTTATTTTTTCAAGTTAATTGAAATAAATTTTAATTATTAAGTTATTAATATATTAAATAATATCTCAAGCATAATTAAAAAAAAAAAAAAGTTAAAAATAATATACTTCAAAAAAAGGAATGCAAAATAAATTTAATCGTTTATATAAAAACTATTTTAAAAACAAATTTCTTTTGTAACATAATATTTTGTTAAATATTTTTTGTGACGAGCTTCCTCTTCTTGTCCATTTTCATGTTGTTTAAAATTAAATGTAATTCAAAGTTATGTTTTGAATTTAATTGAAAATTTAAATTTCATAAAGCAATATATATTTTTAATATGAAATAAATATAATCAAAATATAATAATAAGGTCAAACATATTAAGACCTTTAAAATAAAAAAAGTGCATAGCGACCAACTACATATGTTTAACTGCGAAGTAGTAATACAATTTTTTAGCTTAATACTGGCTCCATAGTTACATACACCTGTTTCATTTCTAGTATTAAACTTGCTGCTGATTAACAAAACAAAAAAAAAAAAATAAATGACAAGAACGAAGGTAACTGATATATATTTATATATAATAAATTTCACATAAATCTTAATAACAATACAAGCAGTTACTGAGAAATATTCGTAAAACGATGCGCTTCAAGAAACGACCTGATGTTGTGTTTCGTGATTTCAACACGAATCAAACCAGCAACCATAAAACAACATCAACAGCTACTGAGTCATTTTATTTATGATTTTACTCATACGTATACAAAAATGTGGCATTTTTTATCAGAGATTTTACTATTTTGTGACTTTATTTAAGAAGTAACAAAATCGCAAGTTATATATTCGATTTTTTCGTCATATTACTCATATTTTGTCATGTATTTTAGCTTTGTATGATGAATAGGCTGTAGATATACTCCAAATTGTAAACAAAAACGCTACATGGGATTGAAAAAAATTTGTAAAAAGACACCCAAACTTAAAGACTAAATCTACGTCAGAAATCCTTTACGCGTTTTAATAAGCTTAAGGGTAAATTCTGAACTTAAGGATTAATTTGCTGCATTAAAAAATAAAATTTTCTATGTTTAATACTTAGTAAAACTAATAAAAATCTTGACATTAGACAAAATTTAAGTCTAAATATAATAATTTTATATGTTGGTTAAAAGGATAACTAGGAATATGAAGAATTTAAAAAAATAAAGTTAAAATACTGGAAATATCGTTACTCAACAATAGTATGGTTGAATCGTTTTTAAGGTTATAAGTGTTGAAACTCCCGCAACACAAACGCGTGAAAAGAAAACAATCAAGCAATTCGTTACATCCGGGATAATTTCTTAAAAAACTTATCGCTTTAATTAGACATACTTATTTTAAAAATTTTGAAATTAAAATACCACTATACTGTTCTGTAGCACAAATATGACATTAAAAGACTTATTTTATAAAAATTGATGCAGAACTTATGGAGTTTCCTGGAAACAAAAATGTTCACGTCAATTTTACATAATAGTATAGATAAGATATAGATATAGATATAGATATAGATAAAGATATAGATATAGATATAGATATAGATATAGATATAGATATAGATATAGATATAGATATAGATATAGATATAGATATAGATATAGATATAGATATAGATATAGATATAGATATAGATATAGATATAGATATAGATATAGATATAGATATAGATATAGATATAGATATAGATATAGATATAGATATAGATATAGATATAGATATAGATATAGATATAGATATAGATATAGATATAGATATAGATATAGATATAGATATATATATAGATATAGATATAGATATAGATATAGATATAGATATAGATATAGATATAGATATAGATATAGATATAGATATAGGGTCTACTAAAAAAAAGCGAAATGGCCATCTCAGCTTTTGAAAGGACTTTGACCTAGCTTTTTATGATCAATTGTGTTGTGTATGATGTGAAATGTATTCACACAAATGATCGAGAACTGGACCTACATGTTTTACGCCGACTCCGAACGGCTTATGTTCTCAAGAAGTTTTTCATGGCAGTTTTTACTCTCTGAGGTTTGCCATTGTCTGCAGAGAGGTAACGGTCGAACAGAAAAATTAATTCAATTGAAAAATGTTATGTGTCAGATGGGGGATTCGAACCTGGATAGGCTCTACTAAGGCTCTTATTTGCAGTAGTTTTTGGTAATTTATACCCCTGTTTTGGTAATTTTTATATATATAGGTTATAATGCCTGAATGAAAAATTTTGCTAAACTACCGTGAGAGTTATGGAAAAAAGTGAATTTAGTGAGCTTATCAAGCATAAGTTTTTGCATAAAAAAACCATCACCGAACTTAATAAAAGCAAGTGTCTCTGCACCATCAATTTCAGTGGTTAAAAAGTGAAAAAATTAAATCATATTTCAAGTGCTCAGTTCTCTTCCTACTTGAGAAATTTCTTAATAATTTTTTGACAAATTATCAAAATAAAATGTAAAATATAACTTTTTATACATATAAAAAGTTTACTACAAGTTTTACAATTATTTTTTTTAGGCCACATACTACTAAATAATCATCTTTATCAGATATTCTTTTACAAAATAAAAAATAGAATGTTTTTCTTTTAAGGTATTAATTACTTTTTTCAATTCTGCCGTAAATGTTCTCAAGTGCTCTCTTATTTTGTCCCATTTTGCTAAATTACAAATTTTGACATTTAAACCTATTTAGGCAGCACATCTAAGTATCACTCTTAAGATTTGAGTCGTTGGAAAAGTAAAAAAGGCACTTTCTGAAAATATTTTGTTTTAATTAGGGGAAAACCCCTATATGAAGTGGTGCCAAAATTTGACTCCAAATAAGAAAGAACTGAACGTCAGCAATGTTAACGCCAACAATGTTATCGCCAACAATGTTAACACTAGCGCATTAACACCCCTGTAGGGTCAATACGAACTATAAACGAAAGCTTAAGTGTTTTTCGTATGGGAGCCCCCAGATGGGTGGCAAATAGGGTTTAGGAAGAAATGTTTAGTTGCAAAAAACAATATGGCCAGCTTCTATATTTAACCTCAGTAGGGTCGATTCGGGTGAGATATGAACTATAATAGATCGATAATCGATAGTTTTTGTGTTTTTTAATGGGGACCCCCAGAAGCGTGACATATAGTTTGGTGAGTTCAGAAGAAATGTTGAAGGATAATAAATAAATAAAATATAAAAATAAAAATCAATTTGATCCCTCTTGGAGTTAATTCGGGAAAGATATTTTTTTATTCGAAAACTTAATGATTTCTTCTCCAAAAAAAAAGGTTCTAAAATTAAATTAAAAACCGAAAAATTTGACTTTGCACCTATGATACTAAGAGTCCAATATTAACTTTGCTGACAATAAAAATCAACCACTAATTTAATTTTTGAATAAAGGTTTACATTCAAACCTAAGGTTTGTTTGACTATGATTGTATTGAATAAATATAAAAAGTAAATAAATAAATGAAACTTTTTTTTTATTTTAAATAAAGCCATTAAAAAACTAATAAAGTTTTGGCTTGGAAGTATTTACATTACTTAATAAGTAAAAAAGTAACAGTCGATCTAAATAAAAAAAATTGTATGCACCCTGTGAATTTTATTCAATTTCAATTTCAATTTGTAGAGTGGTTTTTTGTAGAGTTTTGGAATTTGTTATAGCTTATTTCCAATATCTGCTTTAAAATAATACCAAGAAAATATTCGCTGGTATTAAAAATGTGTTTCGACGCGTGTGAAATTAATAAAACCAAATTTCCAACAACAATCCACTTTTTACATGGTAAAAATGGTGAAGTAAGTCTCTCTGTTAGTTTCATTATTAATTTTAACTAATATGGGAAGTTGTTGTGGCAGTTAGTTGGCAAACTTTAAAAATTGCCTACTTACTGGAAATTTCGCTAAATCGTGTCTAGATATCGGAAGCATACAGTAATACAGACATTTTGCTTTTTTGTATGATTTTTTTTTCTCGTTTTTATAAAATAGGTACCAGACAAAATTTAAAGTTTATTTCAACTGTATGCTCAGTACAAAAAGTTTTACAGTTAAATTATTAATAGAACTTTTTTTATGGCCAAAGGTTGCAGAATAACACAGCACAAAGCAAGACCGCCGATACGGTCGTTTTTCGATTCTACATTTCTGGGCTTGAAAACGAAAAACTTTTGCTCATAAAATTTTAATTTCTTTGCGTTGTGCGCGCTGCATGCGACAAGCGTGTTGTTGCCACTTAACGCATTTGTTCAAACGTTGTCACTTTAATGGCGCTGCGGCAGTTGCTTTGTTCCATACATACAACGTCCTGTTTGGTTGTGGCTGAATAAAATTGTGGCTTGTTGGCAGTTAAACAGCTTCCGAAAAAAAAAATTTAGTTTTATGTTTTGCCTTTATTTTGCGTTTTGCTGCAAAAAATCTCATACTTATATGTTATGTTAAAATGGTGGCTCCTTGTGTTGGCATGTCCTTCAAAATGTTGTCATTTGTTTTGTTAAAAAAAAAACACGAAACTCTAGTCAAGAACTCATAAAAATTATCAGTTTGAAAAAGTTTATTTTTTCTGAGTTTTCCCAACAGAATGATAAGAAAATTCAAGGCTATTTTCGATGATATGAATATAATTGCAAAGGCGGAAATTTTATGATGTGGAAATGCGAGGCAGCCGCTGGCAATTTGAATGGTTATTTTATTTATGATCGGAAATTATTTTGGTTTTATTGTTTGGCAAAATCAAATCTTAAGCATTGGAGATATATTCTAAGAAATACTTCAAGTTTTCAATGCAGCTTGAACCAGGCAAGTAAGTCTTTAAACCAAGTCTTTTTGCTTAAAAATCTAAAATAAAACATTTTTAATTAACTGTTTTCTTCCCAAGCTTTATACTCTACAATTTATTTCCTGTGAAATTTTTGGTCCGCCCAACTTTTTCGATTAAACATTTTGGTAAAATATTTTCACAATACTTTACTTTAAATTCTCTAATGAAATACATAAAACAGCTAGCATTGAAAAAACTATTTTTCAACTTCTGCTCAATTAAAAACTAATTTGCCAAGCACTGTTGTATGTATCTAGGCATGTATCTGTGAAAGTATCTATGTATCTATGTATCTATGTAAGTATATAAATATTTGGGTGTGCTTATACTGGCAAGCTATTAACATACAACGGCTGTGATAATAATTCAAGTAGTTGAAATAACTACTAATACAGCATGCTTAGAATGAAAACATACATTTATAAATATATAATGAGTAAAATTCTGCAATTCGAAATTTCAATTATAAGTTTTGCATTTTATGCTGCAGAGATAGTTTGTAATGCAAAATACTTTAAAATTTTTGCCAACATAAGAATTTACAGTTTTGCCTTTTTTTTTTTTTTTTTTTTTGGTACAATAATGAGTCGTTTGGGTTTTTTTATAATTCATGGCAATTTAAGGAATCTACATGTGAAGATTCATACCTAAGGAAAACATGTGTTCGTGTCATCATCCGAAATTTTTTGTTTCAATTATCAAAAATATTATACATTGAATTTTTGAATTTTTTTTTTTTAAGGAACTTTTTACGATCAATTTTTGTATCAAAACGTATAAATGTGAGACCGGTTTTAGGTTGAATCGGCTACGAGGATTTTATTTCTGGTATCAGTTTGCTCTACCTATGCACGTTTATCTACAAAAAATAAAAAAAAAATTTTATAAATATTCCTAAAGAAAATATTCAGAAAACTGAAGATGTGATAGTGTGTAGTGCACCCCTATCGTCTTTTTCCATGCCCGATCCGAGAACCACCCAGACAACATCAATTTTTTTACCTCAAATACAAATCGACCCAGCCTACAGTACATAGAAGCAAGATAAAGACCGGATTCAAGAGCGTATTACCTATCAGAGGCATCCGAGGATTCCATTCCTGTAAATCTCAGCTAAATTTTTTTAGAATTCTAAAAAATAAAAAAATTTTGATTCCTGTTATATTCTGTAGTGCCCATTTGAACAATTTAAGTGGAGTTTGAAGCTGTCTCGCAGGTGGTGACTGCAAGCTCGCTCAATTTCGTGTAAACTTAAATTCAGAATATTGTATTTGTTTTTGTTCTGTGATGCTGCTCCATCAGAAAAGTATATCACTTGTTTCAAATCAGAAATTTTTGATTTCATAAAATTTATCTACATTTTTTGAAAGAAGTTGACGGCCGAAGTATTATGTTCCAGATCGGAATTGTCGCCTGAGCATTATTTCAATGTATCCCTTGGACACTGTTCTAGAGAACGAAGGAAAAATTTTCCGAAAAATCGGGCACTTCTTCGCCTTTTCCAACAATGGCATCTTTTCGGGCTTGTCGAAAAAATTCCGCTTGTTGTTTAGTGATAAAATGATAGGGGCGAAAGTTGTTCCAGTTATTCCTGCAGCACCTCTACAAATCGGTCAGTCGGTCTTAAACGATGGTTTCCAGTGATCAGCGATCGGCATTTAGCCACTGAAGAAATGTGATGTCGTCAATGCCGTCCAATTCAAGCTTGAGAAGTATCACATCCTGGAGATGTGTGATATCTGAACATTCAGTGCACATTCTTGCGTGGCAAGAATCTGTTGGAGGTGTCAACAAAGGCCTAAATTCTTCCTTTTTTAACTCATTTTAAAATATAAAAAGGTAACATTTATTTTTTTCTGAATTCATTTATGAAAAAAAAAATGGTTCGTTTATAAGAAAGTTATTCCTAGTTATTTGATAAAAAAATTAGTATTTTTTGAACTCATTCAAGAATGCAAAAAAAAAAATTTTTTTGATTCATTTCTGAAGTCATTTATGAACAAAAACATATTCATTTACCAGGAATTTTAATCTGCTAAAATGATAAAAAATTATTCTATTTTGACTCAAAAAAAGTTTTTCATGAATTTTGCAAAATAAGTATAATTTTTATTTTGGAAATGTTTTCGCGAGCTTAATTTTCTATAGCAATCACTTTTAAGCGATAGAATTAAAAAAAAGAACTCTCCCAAAAACATTCGCAAAAATCTCAAGTTACGAAATACCTTCGCTTATAGTTCAATGGGACTATATAACATTTGTAGTGCGCGGATGCATTTGTTTTTCTTTCGAAACCAAATCCATGAATTAAAATTAAATAATGAATGAAAAACGAATAATGAATACAAAATTAATAATGAATAAAAAATGGATAATGAATAGCAAATGAATAATGCTTAACAAATGAAGAATGAATACAAAAAGAATAATATACAAAAAAAGAAAAATTTAAAATTCTTAAATTCTTTGTGATTTGCATTCTTTGTGAATAGCATTCATATAAATAAAAAAATGTATTCATTATTTTAAATAACGAAAATGAATAATTTATCAATTTTGTAAAATTGAATGTGAACTAAAAATTTTATTTATGAATCAATTTTGCATTCATTGAATGCATTCTTATGTCGTTACTCAATTTTACTTAAAATTCTGAATATGAATGCAGAGTTTGCATCTCTGACAATTAGTTATGTGAAACATATCTTCAATTTCGTTACTTTACAGACACAGTTGGTCGAATTTTGACCACAGGCGATACTAGTTTTAAATAGTTTGCTCCACTCTTATATGTACAAATATGTTCTTTTTGTGAGAATATAGATTGGCAGCTATAGATTTGTGCAATCATTATGTGGCCCAACATTTTTCTTAAAATATTAGCGTCATAAACAGGCTCGAAGCCAGGATTTTCCTTTGGGGGCGTTTTGATCGCAAAAATATTTAGGAATTGATATAAAATGTAAAAAGCTATATGCCACTTTCCATGCCAAATCCAGCACATTCAAAAATTTTTTCAATGGGTGTTCTTTTAAACACGATAAATTTATTGAGGTCATCATGATGAAAATGAATTTTTTTTATAGTCGTTTCATAAATTATTTATAGTCGTTTGATTAGTTTAAACAAGCTAAAGTCGGAACGAGTTCTATTGGAATAAAGTCAGACATTCGATGTGCATAATATAAATGGTTTAATCAAAAATATAAAAAATGTTCATTTAACAGAGTTTTTCGAGCGAGTAAAATATATTTCATTATTTAGTACTGAACGAGGAGGATATATTTCATTATTTAGTGCAAACTTATTCTTGCATCTTCACTTTACAAATCCTTCCGACACTCCTCCTTAACAAACACTTTCTTATGCATTAAAAAATATACCCTAAATTAGTACCTGTCGTTTATAAAAATTTAAAAACTTTTCTCCTGATTAAGGTTAATTTAAAATACAAGCAATAATTCTTAACATCAAGGTTGATAAAGGATAACAGTTTAAAGTAGACAATTTCCATTACATTACAAAAAGTTTATTTTAATGTTGAAAATTATAAAGTCATAAAATCATTTGCAAAGACAAAGGGTTAATTTTATCGTTTAATAGGCATCCCTTCAAGGCAGTCCCGTAGCCAGATTTTTTTTTGTTTGGGGGGATTGATCATTAGTATTGATATAAAATGTAAAACTACTACATTATAACTACAGTAATTTCAAAGTTGTTTTTAAAGTGTTAGCTTCTGTAGCGTAGATTTTAAAGGGAGTAAAATGAAAACTTTACAAAAGCGTCAGTTGCGATTTTTTATTTCTGTGAACTTTGCATTACTCTTAGAATAAAAACAAAAACAGGTGCAAACAGCAACAACTCAAGCCGCTCTCGATGGTCAGCACATTTTCAAGCCCGCTTAAACAACAACAATTTCATGCAAACGCAATAAAAACCAACCCTCACTCAAAGATGCTGATGTTGATAGCATCATTGCATGTGTATTTTGTTGGTGGACTAGAAATTCGTATATTGTTTGTGCTTTTATTGAAGCATTAGCTCAACTGTGGTTCAGTCGTAGATAGACTGCCGGCGTAAGCGTTAGCTTCTGTGCATTAGATGTAAAATTAAAAATGTTATTAATTGAAAGAATAAACATGTACGCACTTTTAAGTATACAAATTGTTTTCATGTTTATCAATAAAATTGATAGCATACATATTTTGAATTTGGGTTACGATATGTACAGTGAAGTACAAAAGTCTACATACAGAATCGAGTTTTTTTTTTTTATTTCCGCAAAACTTAAGAATCTTAAAGAAAAGTATGCAGTTTTATTAGAATATCTTTTAATTAAAAAAAAAAAGAACAAAAACTTTAATATTTATTAACTCAACAAGAAATTTACAATAATACGAAAAATTTAATGCAACAAAAGTCTACATTCAGGCCATTGTGCAAAAGTTTTCAAAGCAAACTCGACAAGAAGAAGCCAGACACTGAAACTAGTTATGCTTCTCCTTAGAATACGGATTATTAACTCTCATTTAGTAGTGTTTTAAGATATGTTTTAACCATTACGATCAAACAGTGCAAGTTTAATTTTTTAATTAATACTATATTTAATTTTACATCTATTGCTAATGTTGTCAAAAAAACATACAAAATGGATATCATTGGTAAGGAAATATTCCAAATATGAAGAATTAAAATTTCCAATAAAATAATTTTTGTTAACACTACACCTGTTCAATGTCGAAACTTTTTTACATTGTTTTGTGGTAATATTTTTGGTTAAGACCTCTTAGGCAAATGTTTGTTTGTTTAGTTATTTTTAAAGATATTTATTTATTTTAATTTTTATTTAAAGAATACATATTGGGTTAAAAATGGTTTTTGGTAATTAGAAGAAAAAATACAAATGGAGTTTTTTACAATTTTTTAAAAATTGTTAAAAATTCGGTTAAGTTGAAAAAATTTTTTCAACTTTATTGGAAACAACTTTAATAGTCCGCAAGTGATATGGTACTTTATCTTTCAGAATCTGTAAAAAAGTCCACTGAGTTTTTTCGATTCGAGAAATCGGTTTTTTGAAAATGGTTCAAAATGTAATTTTTTTTACTTTGCGAAAAGCTGTTATTGCTAGGCAGCAAACAAAAATGTAAAAGTTTAAAAATTTTTAAACTATGAAGTATCCGCGGATATAACAGGTCTCAACAAAGATATAATATACAACTTTGGATAAGTTTTAAGAATTTTATCGTGTGGCAAAACAATTAAAATTGAAAAATTCGGTAGGTTACTGAAGGATACGATAGACTTATATGTAGAGTGCTACAATTGGTGATATATGCCTTGCTCAATACCAGGCGCTGATGCACGGCTGGGGGACGGAGGAAAGAGGCATCCCCACAAGATCTCAAATGTCTTTAGAAACGTATTTTTATTCTTAATTTGTTACTAAGAAAACAAAAATCAAAAAGTATGTTTAAGGCTTAAGCGCAATCGCCTTTATAATTGCCAGTTGTGTTTCTAGCTTGCTGACATGATATATCGCTATGGTTGTTAAGGGGTTACATGACATTTTAGTAAATATTCTTAAAATTCTAAGAAAATTTCATGGAAAAATTCTTACGGGTTCAAAAGTTACAGCCGGATTAGTGAGAGCGCATTTTTAATTTTTGCGCTACCTAGGTACGGCAGCTGGTATATACTTGTTTTACTTGCTACCTGACTTTTGGTGGTTGTTATTTCGTACCTACTTGATGGGTGAAGGGGTGAAGCCCGAATTGCTAAACGATTGCAAGAAACTAAAGGAAACAGCACAACACAAGATAACGAAGGCATACAGTACGAAGCAGGCATGGCAGATTGAAGGTAACCTTTTTTTCTTTGTTCACAAACTTTGTCGCGTTTATCTCGAAACCATGTTTTTGTACTGGTTGCGGCACAAGCGGGTTAATTTTTTGACGAAATTTCTTTTTTTGTATTTTTTTAAGCTTGATTCGTTATCGTTATTAGCTCGTGTCATAGAGCTTTTTTCGAATTTTTATGAATTTTTTAAGTCAATATTTTTTTCGAAAAAACACACTTTCAACTTTGGAACATCACCAAAAATTGAAAAAAAAATTAAGAAAAAGCTCTTGTCATACTATAACCAATTTTGATAAGATTTAAATAAGTAATTTTTTCCAGATCGGACAATTTTTGCAACTCCCAGCGCTGCAACCACGAGGCCCCGTTTTTTTCTTTGCCGCCAGTTTGGAGCTCTTTAAAACCATGTTGGAGTGAAAAATATATTTTTTTGAATTTTTTTTCTTGTAATTTGTTCAATACTCTACAATAATAAAAATTTGGAAAAATGTTTGTTTTTGACTGAGTTATGAATTTTTAAAAAAGTTCGTTTTCTCTGCCGCGAATGTCATGTCCCTCCTTAAATTGAATAATCGGTGTCTTCTTTAATCGTTCTATTTCGAATACTGAAATAATATTGCTATTTCGTCCAACATATTTTCAACTGATTAGAACAAATTTTCGCGTATTCGTTAATATAAAGTTCGTTTGATTTTCAATGCAGTAAATTTTTCAGCGAACATTTCAACCTTCTCAGCATCAGCCTTCATAAAGATGCTATTGACTTAGCAAAAGCATCTTATGTAGTATCTTCTTTAATAGCAACATTATTGGCCTCGAATACAAGAAACTGGTGAGTATTTTGTTCAACTAGTTGAACATTGAAATAAAAAAAATTCAGAACTTGTGATCGGCACAACATCGCAAAAACTATGCCACAGATGATGTGAAGGCTTTTAACAGAGTTTTTGTATATGTATCTCTTCTTGATAATATTATTGGGAATCTCAAAACACAGTTCCCTCGATAGATAATGAATGTATTCAAATTAACATCACTACTTCCTGATAAAATACTAAATTTAGATTCTGCTGAATTGAAACAATTTTCAGAGGACGTTATTGGACAATTTACTAACTTGCTTGGCCAAAAAGAAGATATTCAAATTTTGAGACTAAAAGTACCACTTTGTCATTGGCAACAAAATTTGAAAGACGAAATCTTATCAGTAATTGGATATCTTTTCCTCGTTCTACTTTTGAACTCTCCAATGTTGTGATAAGAACATTTATCTAACCATACAGAATTTATTGTAATTTTTTTGCACGTTATCATTACGTTGCATTTAAACCTGGCTCCGAACTACAATGCTTAAAAAAAGATTAGTTGGCTTTGCGTTGAATCCATCATATTCATTACGACATAGCTTTGAATCCAGAGGATGTGGTCGAAAGATTTCCAAAAAACAGAAAACCATAGAATTTTACTTTAAGGTGAATTAAAAATTTTTAATATGATAAAAAACTAAGTCTTAACAAGTTCTTTCATTTTAAGTAATGAAATAATTACATGTGTAAAAAAATATTCGTATTATAAAACTTTATTTCAAATAAAAAAAGTAAAAAAAAGTATTAAACAAAATCAACATTTTTTTCCTTTTTATCCCCACCCCTCCCCGCCAACTTTTCGCTCTGGATCCGCCACTGTTAGTATACAATGTATTAGTACATGGATCCGATGTAATAAAATGTTTCGATTTGCCTAAAGGTGACTTAATTTGAATTTTGTATTTTAAAAAAATTTCTGTTTGATCTTGAGAACTTTTTTCACAAAAACTCTCTCTTGCAGGTACTTTATCTGAAGAAGTTTTAGAAGGTAACCACAAGCATATGCGATATGCTCGTCTTAAGCACACACGAAAGAGCTCGAGAAAAAATTCAAATATAGATCTTATAACATATTTGCTCATATCATGATAAAATAATTTCACGGTAGGAGTGACAGTTCTTTTGCCGACCAGCATTTGTCAAAAATGCATAGAAAAAGAGAAAACGAATAAGCAGCAAAACAAATAACAAGTTAAACTTACGACGCTCTGAGAAAATAGCCCGTTGTCAAGGCTACCTGGTTTAATTATATCATGGCTCATATCAACAGATCCTCTTTTGTCTTCTCAGAGAAAGAGAAATATAGTAAAAAGGTATTCAAGAAAGATCCGTATAAAAATTTCTACATAAATAGTGACATAAATGATGAAGAGTTGTTATCACTATTATGATTTAAAAAAATCTGAAAAGTTTACAAACAAATATTTATAAGTAACAAATGCATTTGATTTTAAAATTTAGAGCGACTAATTATTAATCAGTACAAAGTATTGGAGTATATTCCGGTACGGAGAATATTTAGTTATAGTGCAAAAATGCTCTTACAAAAATATTTATATCTTAAAAACTATAAAACATTTATGCATGAACAAAATTTCTTTTAAACAAGAACAAAATGGTTATTTTTTCATTTTCATTTCATTTATTTCTATCAGGACTGAGTTCTTTTAAAGTACGAAATGAATACATTCAATATAATTTAATATTGTATAATAACAACTTAATATTTTTTAATTATTTTTGAAAAATTTAAGAATTTTATGAATTATATTTCATTTTATATTTATAAATTATAATTCATATAAAAACACAGAAATTGCAATTTCAAACCTTAATTTTAATAAGTTAGAAACAAAATTATTAATTTTTTATTTTTGAAAGCAATGTCTTCATATTATTTCCCACACACAATTTCATACAAATCGGACGACCAAATTTTTTGTCCAAATTTTGTATAGGCTCAAACTACTGTGCGCGAGCAGTCCTGACGACTGCACCACGTTTTTTTTTACTTTTTGGACACTATATAGGGGAGAAATTTAAGCCCCGGGAGCCCCTCCTGACTACGAGGTTGAACAAACAAAACCTCTGTCAGACAAGCGACAAAATCATAGATCTGATAGTATATAAAACAGCCACAATTCTTATAGTTTGTGTGTGCCTAATTTACGCATTGCACACCCAACGCCATAAGCTGATGGGCGTAACCTCCTGCCTGACGCTGTCATGGCCATCATCAACGTTACCAAAGCTCATATAATTAATGATTGCGACAGCATTGACCAAAGTCATATAACTGCAAACTAAAAGGTCGACTATGCTGCTGCCACCCACTTCGCCCTTATTCCATTATATTTTACCACCACTAGCCCGCAATAATTATTTACATTTAAGCCAATTTTATAATAAAATGTAAAATTACCATTTCACAGTTAAATAAAAATTAATTACAGTCATTTATCGTCACTCACACAAAAGCCAAACGCTTTAGCTTTAGCCGCGTGGTGAGCATGTATTGGAGAAGAGGCTGGCTATGGAGTAGGAATTAAAGAGCAGCCCAACATTGGGTTAAACCTTTTACATTTTTTTTAACTATTTTTTTTTTTTTTTTTTTGGTCAAAATACACACACATAAGGAATGGCAAATTTACGCTAAACCTTTTTGTAATGCGAAATAATTACATGACGACTTTAAAAAAAAACTTTTTCAGCCCTTTGTGGTTCTAATGAAAAATGGCCAAGTCCATTCATTCAGTTTCAAGCTAATTAACTCGTTTGATGACTTTTATTTTGCTGTTTCCTGTTTCCTGCTTCCCGCTTCCTGTTTCCTGTTTGTTTTTTGGATGCGATTGTAGCGGTTTTTTGCTGCCAACATGCTTCATCATAATCAGCTTGAGGGCAAGGTGCACAAAAAGTTTTACGCATATTTGTCGAGTTGCAAATGAGCTGCCAGAAGATTTGGTTAATTGTTACCTTAGGTGAAGGTGAAGGGAAAAAAAAAAAAATTTCAAAACTTTTTCACAAACCTTTTTGTGTTGGCTGTTGTTTGAGAGCGAAAAAGAGTTGAACTCAACGATTATATAAGTTACTAGAATTGATTACAGGGTGCTCTTATGAGCGTAGCAAAAACTTGATGGAATAAATGGGCAATGTAGCAAATGGAAGGATAAGCTAAGAGTTTATTCTAATTATGAAAAGAAATTTATTTTTCGAAAAATAAAAAAAAAAAATCATTCAAGGCACAATGAAGAAAAAAAAATCTCTGTTTGAACTGAAATATTGCAAAAAGTTTTGACTTCAAGATCATTTTTTATATGATACAAGCTTGGTAGTTTTTAAGCTTTACCAAAAAAGAACGGTAATTATTTATCTTGTTATTGTGATTTTCCAAGAAAGCACTTTGGTAGCCGTAAGCTTTAAATTCTAAAACGCGTCAATATTCCTTGAATGGATTTCAACCACCCATTAGAAAAGACTCGCATCTATTTTAATTTTCGCTATAACTAATATTTAATTGTTTGGAAAACTATTCATTTAGCAACAACATTCAACTACTTTGAAAAATTGTGAATATCTGTCGCCTTAGGGATTCATTTATTTTGGCCAATCATCCTTCCCACTATGTTAAAAAAAAAAAATCAAGAAAAAACCATCTGAAGCAATAAAAGCTATAACAAAGTCAGCAAAACATAATAAACAGATCAAAGATATGCCAAGAAGAGAGAGAAAAAAAAAACAAACGACAAACTACAAACATTTCACTTCGCTGTCAGTCAGTATCTTGGCCGTTATCGGGTTGTCAGTTTATTCTGTACATAATTAGAAGCCGTTTGCTAAATGAGCAGCTGCAGCAGGAATCAAGTCAAACAGTGGACACAACAGAAAATAATACAACATGCTGCCAAGCTTATGAATTAGACATACGGACGACGCTAAGAAATCCATTTCTAGTCATGGCCTGACTTGACTGTAGCTATTTTCACTTCAAGCTAATTTTATTGGCAGTTTCGGCTGTTTTGTTGCTGTTGTTTTAGTTCTCTTTTTTTCTTTCTCATTTTTGGCGCATATAATCAGGCAAGTGCTCGAAAAGCAGCGCATGCTAATAAAATGAATACCCAAAAGTATCATTAAGCAGAAGAAAAACGTTTAAGCCAATTGCCAGCAAAATGAAGAAATTAACTTGTTAATGAAGGACTTTTTCAGGATTGCTACAATAATGAAATTTAGCCATAAGCATTGAAGTACATATTTAAATAAACGTCTATCTTTCGGCTGGTGAGCAATATGAGACACTGTTAAGTAATTGGGAAAGGTCAAAATCTCTAAGCATAAAGTTAGTTTTTTAAGTTGAAGTTGTTTGAGGTATATATAAAATTAAATCAAAAAAAAAAAAAAACTGATCAATTTTAGTCCTGAATAAAAAGTAAGAGAAATTTGTTTACATGTGATTTAACTTTAAATTGCGACTCCCTCCGTATTCATATGTAAAAAAAAAAATACAAAACAAAATTTTTTAAAAATAACCTTTTATTTAAAACCAAAACGTGAATTTGACATGAATTTGACGTGACATTTGTCATATATGTATATAGTAGGTATATTCTAGCATTAGAACAACCTCTCCCTTGGTTACCCATCCTCATAATAAAAGCGTACGTAAATAGGTAAGTTCTAGGGACGTATATAAATTTAGAAATTTTCAAAATGTAAAATACACAAGTTTACTACACAATATCAGTGGAAATGAATCTTTTAGTAGGCTTATCTGTATATAAACCGCGATCCATTATACAGGCTTACTGCACAATATCAGTGCCTTAAGCTTTTAAAATTTAAATGTATTTTACATTTTGAAAGTTTCTAAATTTAAATACATCCCTAGAACTTACCTATTTACGTACGCTTTTATTATGATGATGGGTAACCAAGGGGGGGGGGGGGGGTTTTCTAAATCTATAATATACCTACTATATACATATATGACAAATGTCAATGAAATCTATTTTTTCTTTTTAATTCACGTTTTGGTTTTAAATAAAAGGTTATTTTTTAAAAACTGTTTTTTGTGTTTTTTTTTTATATTTTACTTTTTAGTCTTAAAGGTTTATTATGAACATCTTTTATTTTGAAAGCCTTACATAGAGCATTTTCATTTTTTAGACCATTAACTTTAACATTTAATGGTCTACATTATTACCATTTACATTATTTATTGCATTATATACTTTATTATGATATAGCATTTTTATTGATTTGTGGGCGGGTATGGGAGGTGTGACCAAATGGAACCCCCTATCCTACTTGATGTAAATGTGCTGCCAAATTTTCAGCTCAATAGTAGTTTTGGAGATATATCATTTTTATTGATTTGTGGGCGGTAAAAGAAGGTGTGGCAACATTTTTTTTCTAACCCATGCAATACTTGAAGGACATTTAATGCCAAAATTTTTGCTGAAACAGCCCGGTAGTTTTGGATATATATGAATTTGTGGGCGGCAAAGGAGGGTGCGGTGAAATTTTTTTCTTAAACCCCATTTTCTACTTGAAGGAAATTTATTACCAAAATTTCATCTGAATCAGTTTAGTAGTTTTGGAGATATAGCATTCTTATTGATTTGTGGGCGGTAAGAGGGGGTGTGGCAACATTTGTTTTCTAACCCATGAAAAACTTGAAGGACATTCACTGCCAAAATTTCAGCTGAAACAGCTTGGTAGTTTTGGAGATATATTAATTTGTGGGCGGTAAAAAGGGGTGTGGTTAAATTTTTTTCTTAAACCCCATTTTCTACTTAAAGGAAATTTACTACCAAAATTTCATCTGAATCGGCCTAGTAGTTTTTGAAATATATTACATTTTTATTGATTTGTGGGCATTAAAAGGGGGTGTGGCAACATATATTTTCTAACCCATTTTCTGCGTGAAGGAAATTTACTGCCAAAATTTCAGCTGAAACAGCCCGGTAGCTTTGGAGATATATTAATTTGTGGGCGGTAAAAGGGGGCGTGGTAAAATTTTTTCTTAACCCCATTTTCTACTTGAAGGAAATTTACTACCAATATTTCATCTGAATCGGCCTAGTAGTTTTCGAAATATAGAATTTTTTTTGATTTGTGGGCGGTAAAAGGGGGTGTGGCAACATATTTTTTTTAATCCATTTTCTACTTGAAGAAAATTTACTGCCAAAATTTCAGCTGAAACAGCTCGGTAGCCTTGGAGATTTATTAATTTGTGGGCGGTAAAAGGGGGCGTGGTAAAATTTTTTCTTAGCCCCATTTTCTACTTGAAGGAAATTTACTACCAATATTTCATCTGAATCGGCCTAGTAGTTTTCGAAATATAGAATTTTTTTTTATTTGTGGGCGGTAAAAGGGGGTGTGGCAACATATTTTTTTTAATCCATTTTCTACTTGAAGAAAATTTACTGCCAAAATTTCAGCTGAAACAGCCCGGTAGCCTTGGAGATTTATTAATTTGTGGGCGGTAAAAGGGGGCGTGGTAACATTTTTTCTTAACCCCATTTTCTACTTGAAGGAAATTTACTACCAATAATTCATCTGAATCGGCATAGTAGTTTTCGAAATATAGCCTTTTTATTGATTTGTGGGCAGTAAAAGGGGTGTGGCAAACGTTTTTTTCATAATATTGCATTGTCACTGGGCTTATACATGTATGCTAAATTTCAGCTTAATCGGAGACCCATAAGCTGTCGAAAATTGTTTGCAAGATTTGCGGACATACATACATACATACATACGAACGAAGCAAGTTAAATAAAAGCTTATAAAAAGACACAGTTTCGATAGTATCGTAAGTGTTGACGTAGAATTTTTTTTTTTTGAGATATTTGGTGATGAATTTTATGATTCTCTTTATTTTGATGTTTGTTAAAAATAATTAAATTTGCATGTTGTGTTTAATAAATAAAAAATATATATGTATATCAGAAAAAAATAAACTCACAATATCCGAAAACCATAAAGAGGTTTTTTTATGTAGATCGGATAAACGGCTTAGGAGTTTTCGACTTTTTTTAAAATATTTGTACTACAGTGCCCTCTGGTGTTCAAGATAGAACACAGTAGATAAAAACTCGTCGTATCCGAAAACCTCTACCTACAAATTTTCATGCAAATCGGATGAACGGTTTCGGAGGTAAGTTAAAAAAAAAATGCCTGGAACCCGATCGCAGCGCCACCTACCGGGTCCAACCTTTTTTACTGGATAAAAAGTAGCCTATACCATGACTAGTTTTATAAGGAACCTAGAGGTCAACGACGAACGAACGAAAAATGGTCATCTCATCCCTTGAAAGGACTTTGAGCGATCTTCTTATGATCAATTGTGTTGTGTGTGTTGTGAAATGTTTGCACACAAATGATCGAGAACTGGACTTACATGTTTTACGCCGACTCCGAACGGCTTATGTTCTCAAGAAGCTTTTCATGGCAGTTTTTACTCTCTGAGGTTTGCCATTGTCTGCAGAGAGGTGGCGGCCGAACAGAAAAATTAATTCAATTGAAAAAATTTTCTGAGTCAGATGGAGGATTCGAACCTGTGTTCTCTGGCGTAAGAGTCATACACTCTACCCACTACGCCACGGCCGCCACCTAGAGGTCAAGTTTAATTTAAATCCATGCAGTGGTTTTCGCGTGATGCTTTAACAGACAGACAGACAAAAATTTTAAAAATGCGATTTGTCGACTCAGCGTCATTCAAAACGTTCACCGCAAAATTTAAAAAAAATATGTGATAGGGTGTCCCGCAACTGAGTGCAACTATTTACAGATCTGAGTAGTTATGTCGAGCTGAGCAAAAAATCGTTGGGGGGCGGGTTGTCTATTTTCACATTCTTATGAGCTGTAGGGTTAATTAATATTTCACGACTTTGATTCACGTTATTGTTTCTAGTAGAAGCATTAACTTACAAAAAACTTATTTTGATATCTCATTTTAAAGGCAATGACCACCAACTTAACCGTTACCGAGCTGTGCTAACCAGTAAGTTGACCCATTCTTAATTTTAATGTCTAATACCAAGCCAGCAACAGACGCTCTCTTATTTTTTATATCACTTTTTCATTTTTTTTTACGTTCCATTATATATCTAACGATACAAAATTAACCCATTTAAGCCCGTTGGTCCATTTTTCGATCATTAACTTTCAAATTAATTTCTGAATGAAAAACATTTTTTCAAACTCTTTCCGCATATAAACGGTTCAGCTTAATGGAAATTTAGAAAAAAAAAATATTCTTACATATCCTGTTTTTACCTATTCAGAAAAGCGGTTAAAAAAGTACCTTTTTTTGACAATTTTTAAAAAAATCAAAAAAAAAAAAATATATAAATATATTATTATAATATTATAATATTGTATTATAATATTTTCACATGTCTCTTTTACATTTATTTCATTTAATTAAAATAAAGCCTGTATGATACTTAATTAAATTGATCATTGAAAATTATAACTAGAGCAGTTCAAATAGCACGAATGCATGGATTCAATTGGTGTAAGCCAGTACGCATATGGTACGAATTGGAGGAAAATTTGTAGGACAATTTTGTAGGAAAGTTTGTATTTTCTTTGCAATTTTTTTGCCGTTTCTTTCAATTCGTTCTTCGTTAAGTTTCGATCAAATATTTACTGTGCTGTTAATAATTAATTTGACATTTTTAGAGTAAGCAAAACTATTTAATATAAATATATGCTGAATTGGAAGTGATGTGTGTAGCTAATATTAATTTATTTAATGCAGCTGTCCTTAAAAACACCACACATAAAAAAGTAACAACGTTTATCCTTTTCTTCCGAAATTTTTAAGTTTAAAATCAGATTTTAAAATTGGACAAAAAAAATTAAGTATCATACGGGCATAACAATATTTTATTTAAAATATTTTAATTTTTGTATACAGACAGATGGGTCTATTTTTCGATTTTTCGACCACAAAATTTCGACCACAAAATAATAATTCGAAAAAAATCTTAAACTTTGGAATATTCTTAATTTGATCACTAGAAACATAATCTGAATATTTCATTACGAAACTCCAACGCGTTCTGTTAGCGGACCAAAATGGGTTAAGGTGTGCTCTTGAAGGGTTCAGAAGTTATGGCGTAAGACGTGTAGTAGTAAAGAATTTTCAATACAAATTCAACTTTAATTATATAATTAATTTTGAAAAAGCAACTCTTTTTTATTATAAAATTTGAAGATTATTTAACTTTTAAAATTTTTTACTATACTGTTCTAGTTCTCTGACATGTAGTGGTACTTACGGTACGGACCTGTAGCAGTATTTACAAAAAATTTATGGCTTTATTATGGCTCTGTGATTCACATAATGCCCGCCCGACTTAAGACACAAACCTAATTACTTCTTTGTTATTTGCCTTAAAAAATTCACTTTTTCAAATTATTATTCAAAGTGTTTCTGATATTTAATTTTCATCTTGTTCATTCAAAAATCATAGCTTAGACCAAAAATTTTAACAATTTAAGCCCATTACAAAAAAAACTTTGGGCATAGTTTTGACCATAAAATGCTTCAAAACTCTTAAGCCATATAAATTCTTCACTATTTCCAACACATGCAAATATATTTATATATTAGAAAGCATAACTAATACTCTTCCGTAACTTACAAATACTCACATAAAAACAAACTGTGCCGCACACACTGTCAATCAAACAAATATGCATTTGTTGTTATTTTCTACTCTACAGTTATATCTTGAATAGTTCGTTGATAGACCATCAAGGAATTTTTACTGTAAATAGTTTTTGTACCAACTATCTACTACGAATAAATCCTAATTTTTCAAAAAATTGATTGAATTCGTCTGTCGACACATGCTCCTGCTCTAAATTCTATTGATTCACTTACTTCTTTTCCCTTCTATTTTTATTCCTCATCATAATCATTGAACCTGTAAATAAGCAAAGTTTTGTTGAAATTCTTGGCAAAGATTATGGAGCTGGAAAAAATAACTTTCTACAGCTTATTTTAAGTATTTTCGATTTTAACTTTCGAATCTTCTATAATCTCCATAATGTTTCTGAATTCAACACACAGTGTTGCCACCTACCGATGTTATGCAATTCATATGGTATGATGTTTGTTTGTTCGTACCTTCTCATACTCGATAACTGTAAAGTCAACGAATCACACTTAAACTTTATTTGAAAATTTTGTGTGCTTGTTGTTATTGCAATTGTTAGTTTGTTAAAAAGTTTGCTGTAAATAGTTCTTTTGATTTCTTAACAATTTCTATGCTTACTCAATACAAAAATGAAACTAGTTCTATGAGTAAAAATTTGGTAAATTTAACAATTCGGTGAATCTCGAATAAATAAATTTTTTTTTTAAAGTGTTATTCGAACTAAATTTTTATTTAAAATAATTTGTTTTAATATTTAAATGCTAGGATGTTTACAATAAAATCGCATCTGTGCTTTTACGTCGTCAGTATACCAGCAAAAATATTGTATCTACTTAAGCAACGGCTTGTACACCCTTCAACTATTTTTGTAGAAGTAGATTCTTTGTATTCATTTTAAAAATTCTTGCTTCTTTTTCCGCTTTATTTTTGCTCTATTGAGCAGCAAATGCTCATTATTTGTTAATGTAATAAAAATGTAAGCACAAAAGTATGCAGCATTTTCTGTTGTTACTCTTGTGTTTTTCTTTTCACCCATAACTTTGTATTCCACAAACATGTGGAAAATGATGCAAACAAAAAAAAGAATAACATGCATGCATGGCATATATTGCGTACTTTTTAGATGCCAAAAAGTGAAGAAAAACAAAAACACTATAAAAACAAATAGAATATAAAAAAATATGCTGCATATTTTTGGGTAAAAGGTTCATGCTTATGCACATAGTTATAATAATTTGAGTTGCAACACGTTGGTCGTTTGCTTTGAGCCAGTTACTGCTAGCACGTTTGTACTTTTTCCATAGTTTTTTTTTCCTATTTTTGCTTACTACTATTTTTTGTACTTATTTTTAGTACCGTTTCTAATGCTTTACGTTTGTTGTTCTTCTGCAATGTTTGAATTGTTATTGTTATGTTATCTGTTATGGATTCTTGGTTGCGAATTGTAGCTGCAAAATTTTATGGGCGACATGCTACGATTACGCAGTTATGTTGCCAACTTTTTTTTTTCTGTTGTGTGTGTGCGTAAGTTAGCGTTTAACGCAGATATAAAGTCAAATTTCATAGGATAGCTAGTTGAATTGCGCAGTTTTGTTGGAAGAATATGAGCTTAGATGCTAATAAGCAGGCAATATAGTATGGGAACGAGTTTCTTAGAGTACCACCTGAATGCAGGTATCATTAAAAATGGTTACGTAGTAGTAAGTAAGTAAGTAAAAAAATCATTTTGGTTCAGTAATTCGACGTCACTTGTGCTGGTACGACCACAACGCAATCAGTAGATCATTTTTTAACTATTAAAATTGATGGTTCAGAGCCCTTAGAATTAATCAAGCCTCTTTCTTGGTTTCTATGATTTTTTTTTGATTTGATTTTAATTTAAGAATCAAATTTTTTTTAAAAAATATGTTTTTTGTGTAAGAAGGATAAAGCTAGTTTGACTTATTGATTCTTTGCTTGCTTGTATACAGCAGTTCTATAGCCTACAGCATGGGGCGTCAGACCCTCGACATTGTAGGTCGTGAGTTCAAACGTCGTGGCGGCAGATTTTTTTTAAAATTTTGTTTTTTGCTGGCTTCTTATTTTAATGATCACCTTTCTCTTCGATGCTGAGCGTGATCAATAAATACTTGTCGACGTAGTTTTTTTTTCGCAACTGTTCGATAATAACTGAGCTGGTGCGTATTCAGACTCGCACGTGAACGGCTTAGGTTCAATTCCCGCGGTGGTAACTTTTAAATTGAATATAAGTAATAAAAATTGTATTAAACTCTTTGTTACCTAAATATCCACAAAAAGGTGCAAACTCAGCGTGTCGGACGTTTTATTCGGACACTTCTTTTGAAAATTTTTCATACGATTCAGAGATATATTTGGGATAGGTGTATATTACCAAAAAGCTATCTATTGGTATAATAAAAAAAAAAAAAATAAAACAATTTTTATTCCACTTCATTTTATAGCAAAATTTTTATTTTGAACATGCGTTCGGACGTTTCACGAAACGGAAGTCATTTTGAGACTAAGTTCATACTATGATAGATCTGCGAGTTTATCAGTCGCATAAAAAAAGTCGGAAGACAATATTTTTTATAAATTCAACAAGCTTTCAGAAAAGTCATTCGCCGTCTTTATTAAGGGCGTAGTAATGTAGGAATAAATTATTTAATTTGTTCGTACGTTTCGTGTCGGACCATTTGGACATATTGGGTAATTAAGGCGGTCTTCTCATTCAAAACCCGTTTTTTGGACCCTTTTTAAAAAAAATTCTTATTTGAAAACGCAAAGAATAATTTAAAACTTTTTTATTTATTGTATTACAAAAGATTCAAAGTAAATAAAAAAATTTTTTGTGCCTCGATACGTGGGCTGTTCAAAAAGTAATGAGACTTCAAAGTTGGTGGTGAAAAAAAAAGGTGTCGTCACGGCGGCCACGATTCCGGGTCTCCGGAGCGTCTGAAATGAAAAAAAAACGGGGTTATAATCAGTATAGATGTAATTCTCGGGTGAACCTCAAGCTTAATTTTGTGATTTTTTTTGACAAAATGGCGGCCATTCAAAAAAAAAATTTCAATTTCGGGTTTTTTTTTTGTAGTTTAGTGTAAAAAAAAAATAGTAAAAAATTTTTTAAAATTATGGTCGAGGTTCACCCGAGAATGGTGACAATTCTGCGTCGATTCCATTTTGTTTCATGAAAATCGGTTCAGTTGAACTGGAGATATCATGGCCGCCAGTTCGAAAACCGTGGGTTCGAGATAAACGCGTTTAAATTTTGAAGTAATTTTTTTGGGGAAAAAAAAAAAAAATCAAAAATGTTTAAATGCAGTTTTAAAGAGCTGACAATTTTTACTTACAAATATTAGTCGGCGATGACAGCTCCATACAGGCCACCTTCCTCTTTTTCGTAGAAACTGCTTTCAGCTGCCCTCTCTGCTCTGCGAGCCGTTCTGCCAGCTTTTGATGATGCCGCAGCTCGAGTCTCTGATCGGTTCAATCTGTCTTCATTGCGAGATAGTGCGTATTCGTATGCGTTTTTGCCAATCGCAATACCCATCAAACCCATAATTTTAAGTATGGGTATAAAACCGTCGTTGAAGAGGCACGTTGCAATGAAATTGGCCACTTCGATGGTGCGTGCGCCTGAGTTGATGTGTTTGGGCGAAAGTGACCAAAGAACAGAATTGTAGGACTCATTGGAATTCTGAGTTTCAGATCCAAGGCATCTTTCAAGCAAATTATCTGCCGACAGCGCTTCGTAAGCTGGTTTTATTACCTCATCACCTTCTTGTCCATCAGACCTTGCTTCACAAAAAAGGCTGTATCTTCTAAAGTATTTCGAATTTCTAAAAATCCTTTTAGGGGCATATTCACAACTACCCAAGAATAAATGCAAAAAAAAAAAGTTGAAAAAAAAAGTTGCTCAATGAGAAGACCCCCTTAAGTAATTAAATAACTAAATATTTGAGTAACTAAGCAATTAAGAAACAAATTTAATTTGTTGTTCTTTCTTTGCTACAATCATTTCATTATAATCAATAGCCAACACCTTCTATTTTCAATGAAACAAAAACATTTACAAAACACTTACTAAACATTTACTAAAAAGAAAAACTACATTTGTGAAACACTGCGGGGGATTTGATCCCCATAGTAAATGAATTTATGTATAAATTGCTTAAATAAATTAAATTTAAATGTTTCTCCAAGATAATATCCTAAAATTATAAGTTTTTAATAACTTTTAATTTTTTCGCCTGTGATTGATCATTTTTGGGATTTGCCCATATGTTAAATTTACAGGAACACAGTAACACTAGCTAAAATTAAAGTTTTTGATATACTATATTTTGAAGAAAATTTTTTTATATTAAAATATTCCTTTTTGTTTCAAAATAATGTTCCTTTTTTTTCAAAGAAAAATTGCATTTAAGTTCAAGTACCTACAATTTTTGTTTTTTTTTCTTATAAGCAAAAAAGCGCGCAAAAATCTATCTCTTTTTTTTAACTTTTTACTCTAAATTTCGCCATCATTTTAAACCACCTCCCCTTCCCCCCGGAAGCCGCGCATAGGAGAGATGCCGAATTAATGGTCTGTACTTTAAAATGGAATTTTATATTCTTGTTGCAGATACATGGGAAAGGTCACATTCATTGAACCGTTTTGGATGTCTTCTTTTTAATGTAATTTTCAGTGCCCTCTATATAAAGCCTGAAAATTATTAAAAAAAAAAAATTTTTTTTTATAAAGTACTTTTTATGTACAATGGAGCTATATAAATTAGAAAAAAAATAGTTACTCCTTGTGTCTAAAAAAAATTTGGAACAAGTCTAGTTTAATGAATCCGCTTAAATTTCAGAAAGTTGTTTGGTACGTGGCACGGCAGAATTATAATTGTATCATTCGTACCGGGTAGCATTTTTTTCGTAGATTATAATGGTATTGGAAAAAAGGCCACTATCCCCCCTGTGACAGATGCAATCCCTTGAAATTCAGCGGGTTCATTAAAGTAGACTTAAGCCACAAAATTTTTGAAAGAAATGCTTTTTTTTTTTTGGTTATTACACGTATATTATACCTTAAGTAAATAGTTTCTTTATAACTTTTAGAAGATTATGAAGAGATTATGAGAGAAAATTTTTACCAAATTTTTTTTGTTCTTTTATAATATTGACAAAACCACTTATCTCGAAATATCAAATTTTTCAGGAAAGAGAAAAAACTTATTTCAAGCTACACAAAACGGTTTCCTAGCTTGAAATCGGTTTCCTATTTTAAAATCAATGTTAAAATTTTGGGATTCTGAAGAGATATTTTTTTTTAATTTCGGTATTATTTGATTTTCTTTTGTTTAACTAATATTTTATTGGATATTTTATAAAATTGCATATTTTACATAGTTTTGTCAAACAGATTATTGAAACAAAATTCAACTCATTTGTATATCGGTGATTCCATATCAAAACGCTCACGTTTCTGACATCACTATTTTTGAAAATTTTGAAACTCTCGTGGTTGATAGTTCTCCTGAAACGTATTATATCGGCATACTTCCTTCTTTTTTTTTTATTTCTTTTTAAAAGATATACACCGTAAAAAATTGGAAAATATCTCCAAAAATACAAGACTGCATGTATTCAAACAGCTGCAACTTCGAAACCGTAACTCGTACAGAAAAAAGTCTTGCATGTATTTTAGAGACCTTGAATGGGTCGTTCTTGTGGTGTCCTTTTTTGGACTGTTTTTATGAAATTTCTTTAAATTTTTTTTGACCGAAGTTATTTATCACGTTTTTTGTAATGTTCGCAATAAATTTTTCACCTTTTGAACATAGTATCGTTATAATACATTAATTCTTAAGTCTCACACAAAATTTTAGCTTGGAATACCAACGATTGCTATTTTTAACGAATTTTTTCAAAAATGCCTACAAAAGATTTGTTACTTTTATACCGAAAATTCCATATCTTTATATATCAAATTCTTCTGTTCATTGTTTTGTCACTGAACTTTGTTAAGGTTTTGGTTTGAACGAGTTAAGGTTTTGAAGTTACAGCTGTTTGAATACATGTACTAATTGAAGTTTTGGAGATATTTTCTAATTTTGTACAGTGTATAACTTAAAAAAGAAACTGTTCTCGCAAAAACAAAAAACACAGTTGAAGTTATTTCACGAGCGCTACTTACCTACAAAATTTTAAAAAAATCAGAATCACAAAGGTCAGATTTTGCTCAAAAATAGTCGAATTGATATGGAATCATCGATATATGTCCTTTTTTTCGAATTTGATTTCAATTTTTCGTTAAATGCGGAATGTGCTTAATGTTTGCTATTTTTTTATGTTTGCATTTGACAAAATAACAAACATATATTGCGAAAAATTTGGGAGTGTTAAATCGAGATAAGCTGTTTTGTCGAAATATTATTACAATTTTTCTTTTGCAATTTAACATATTTTTAACATAACTAAATTAATTGGTTTTGTCAAACGCAACTTGGCAAAAATCAAGATAAGTTCAACTATCATACATGATATCTCCTTAACCTAATGCCGTAGAAATACACAGAAGAGACTAAAAGGAGCACCTGAAATAGATAATTGTCATATCTTGACTTAAGTGGTTTTGTGAAATGTCCACAGATATTATCATGCGTTTGTTTTTTATATCAACTATTTTCGTTCATAATATTTTGAAGATTTTCATTTGAAAAAGCATACCCGAAAAATTATCGGTTTCGCTAATATGCATTTTTGCAATTCGTTGGAGAATTCGATTCCTCGTATTCGTGGCAAATTCAAATTCGTGGCAGCAGCAAAGCCTTCGACAAACAGCGTCAGATTTTGTACAGCGGTGGAACTTATCGGTGACTGATGTTTTTCGAAGAAAGTATTATTTTTAATGTAAATTTAATTACTTCTACACAAGTGGCGGCAGTGGCGCTGTTAACTAGGACGGCAGTTTTGTGTCTTAAAACCGAAACTAAAAAATCAAAACATAAAAACATTTTAGGAATTCAGATTAAATTACTATAACTTTAGACTAAAAATTATTAATTTAAAATAGGAAATAAATTAAAATTAAAAAATAAGAAGAACATTAAAAAAAAAAACTTTAAACTTACTTTTATTGTTGCCAGTAAATAAAATAGAGTAATTAAGAACATTCAAAACATCAAATATTTCACAACACACAACACAATTGATCATATGAAGCTCGGTCAAAGTCCTTTCAAGGGCTGAAATGGCCTTTTCGTTTTTTTTTTTTTAATTAAGAGCACATTCGTTTTTATTTTCTTCTTAGAATTTTATATATTACTCCAAATGGTAATAGCATCTAAAACTTGAATTTGTCGAGAATGTAACAGCCATTTTAATACAAAAAAAAAAAAAAAAAAAAAAAGAGGAAAAAAAGAGGTTAAACTCTATAGTAAAAGTAAAGATAACACTTTTTTAATCGGTAACTCTACTGCTTCGGCATTTCTTATTTCTAATTTTAGTTTTCTCAAAAAAATGGCCAATCTTTTGAACTATATACCAAAGCTGACACCCGTCTTTAGTTTCTTGAGAATAACAGAACTTAGTGATTGTATTGTAATGACAGTATTGAATAGTTTGACTGCAGTCAACTTTAATTAATTTCTTTATATTAACTATTAAATTCTACTGATAGACTTTTTCAACAATTCAAAGTCCATCAAAATTGAATTTCTTCATTACCAACAACCAATTCTTACACCCAGCAATTACATAAATAAATGCTCTCAAAAACTTTCCTCTTCTATTCTTCATACCAACTCGAGACACGTTCTTCTTCGATTCATTTAATGAAAATAAAAGTTATAAGAACCTGTCTAACACCTGTTGCATTCGTTTTTTTTTCGCATCTTTCCTGCTCGTTAAACAAATTAATTAACACAACTTCTTCTTTTTTGTTCATCAACAGATTCGAAGCTACTTCTAAGTGTTGCTCTAGCAAACTTGTCACTAATTTGCTCAAAATGTGATTAGTTCCAGCCATTATATTTTGTCTTTTCCTCATCTACACTCCTTTACCACTCTATTGTTTGTTTAACACGAGTTGATTTGCTGTCTTCAACTTTTGCTGCTGTTCTTTCTTCAACACACTTTTTCTTGCTGTGTAGCTTGAGTTAGTTGTCGAATAAAACTTAAGTTTCGACAACGGTTACGTGTGTTAATCATGTTTTTCCAATCAAAAAGTTAAATCCGTTCGAAAATCACCACAAAAAAAAATGGAAGAAAATTCCTCAAAGACTTTGACAAACAAGCAGCAGAGGGGGGCACAAAGTACGAAACCAAACCAAAAAACAAATAAGAGGAGACATGCACGTGCAACAACACGAAATTTTAGCTAAAGGCAGAACTAGTAGATATGTGTGTGTGTGTGTGTGTGTGTGTTGCTGCGTGCTTTTACGTTTTGTTTTTCCAGTTAATAAGTTATACTTTTTGCTTATAATGAAATAGCAAACTCAGCATCTAGCGAGCTCGAACAGTTTTTCCTCAACTCCAGACAGGCTGGCGTCTGCAAGTCATGCAAAAAGATTACCCAGTGATTTTATGAAGTTACTTCATTGTTTTTGTCCCAAAAGATTTTTATGTGTCGTGTATAAATCGCTGCTTAGCAATAATTTAAGCAGTTCCACTTCTAAAAAGGAAGCCAACTAGTTTGTTTTGTTGTAATATACTGCATGTAAGATGATAAATACTGGCAACCGTCTGCTGCATTGGGGACTCATATTACCTGTGTTTTTTGTTAACGGCAATAGCACTAAGTTGACATATTTTAGCTGTCGCATGATGTAAGTTTTGCTACCCTAAGTTGCAGCATGTATTTGACGCAAAGTTAAGTTAAAGTTGAACAATGCGCATAAATTTTAATTAAATTTTTAAGGTGATCGGAGGGAGCACATGTATGGAATGTAGCTACAAATCTGATAGTAGTGAAAGCAAAATTCTTTAAAAATCTAGCAAACATTCTGCAGCTTCATCAGCTTCCAAAAAGTGAACTTTATTCTATTTGTAAAAGAGTTCGCAAAAGAATCACAACTGATAGTTTTAAGAAGAATGCTCTTTAAATGTCATTTGCTATAACTATTTGCTGGGTTGAAAAGTATTCATTACAATTCAATTTCCATTCCTTGGAATCATTCCATTACAGGAATTGTAATTGGTAATTGAACGTTTCCATTCCTCAGGGAATGGAATTGAAAAAATCGTTAATTGCGTTACAGGAATTTTAATTGGTAATTGAACCTTTGAATTCCCCAGGAATTGAAGTGGAAAAAATCGTCAATTCCATTACAGGAATTGTAATTGGTAATTGAACGTTACTATTCCTCAGGAATGGAATTGAAAAAAAATCGTCAATTCCATTAAAGGAATTGTAATTGGTAATTGAGCATTTACATTTTTCAGGAATTAAATGGGACGTTTCAATCTCTCGGGAATGGAACTGGAAAAATCTTCAATTCCATTACAGGAAATGTAATCAGTAATTGAACATATCAATTCCTTAGGAATGGAATTGGAAAAAATTCCAATCACAGGAATCAATTCCACTAAGGGAATTGTAGCTGGAGGTTGGAACTTCAATAACTTTTCATTAACTCAACACACCAATCACAGTTCCTGTAATGGAATTCCAATTTTTTCCAATTCCATTCCTAAGGAATTGAAACTTTCAATTACCACTTACAATTCCTGTAATGGAATTGACGATTTTGTCCAATTTCATTCCTGAGGAATTGAATCGTTCAATTACCAATTACAATTCCTATAATGGAATTGACGATCTTTTCGAATTCTATTCCTGAGGAATTGAAACTTTCAATTACAACTTGCAATTCCTATAATGGAATTGACGATTTTTCCCAATTCCATTCCTGAGGTATTGAAACATTCAATTACCAATTACAATTCCTGTAATTGAATTGACGATTTTTTCCAATTCCATTCCTGAAGAATTGAAACATCCAATTATCACTTACAATTCCTATAATGGAATTGACGATTTTTTCCAATTCCATTCTTGAGGAATTGAAACGTTTAAGTACCAATAACAGTTCCTGTAATGGAGTTGACGGTTTTTTCAATTCCATTCCTGAGGAATTGAAACATGCCATTACCAATTACAAATCCTTTTATGGAACTGACGATTTTTTCCATTCCTGAGAAATTGAGATGACCAATTACCAATTCCTTATTCCCAGAAATTGGAATTGAATTGTAATGACTACTTTTTGATCCAGCTCTGCACTATATATGTGTTCGGTAGTTATAGAAAATGACTATAGTGGCCGCCGTGGCGCAGTGTGTAGAGTATGTGTTCCATAGGCCAGAGAAACCTGGTTCAATTCCAGCCTGACACAGAAAGTTTTTCAATTAAACTAATTTTACTGCTCGGTGGTCACTTCTAATTCCAAAGAATTGTAATTGAGGCGGAATTAATTCCAAAAGGAATCATTCAATCAGTTAGCTCTTATACAGTGCCGAACTATAAAATGGAAGCACCCTCAGCAGAAATGGTTTTATTAATTTTTTGTTTGTTGCTTTCAGTGGTGTACTTTGTACTCAATCAATATTAAATTAAAAATAATAAAATTTATTTTATGTAAAATTTAGTGCTTCTTATTATTGATTCCTAAGTATTCCCCTCATGAAAGTCGGACAAATTTTGAAATTTTCTGCACTCCTCACAGGCCATACAATAATTAGTTATTTCCACTTAACTCTTTGAAGCTTTGTATTAATTGCGTCTCGACAATATGTTGTTTTACAAAAACAACGCAATACCGGCTAAATAATATCCGGCTATAAAGTTTCACAATGCCAACTAATTAAGTGTTGCTCATAAAATATACCCACTTCCAGCTTATTTTACTACCTCAAAATTCCATTTAAACTCATTTGTGCGCGAAATTTTCACATTACTCAATTATTAATGAAGGTGTTTAATTGGCAAAAAAACTTCACCCAAGCCAGAGCCTCAAATCTCAGCTACCTAAAATATTTGAGCGTACTTTTATGAGTTTTTGGCGCAACAAAAACGGCAACAACTACAACAAATTTTTGGTAAAGAAAAGCATCATAATAAACAGCATGGAAAACTACTTTGCCAGCAGTTAAGTAAAATTATATTAATGCGCGTTTATTAATAAGAAAGTGCACATTTTTTTTTAGTCTTTGCTAAAAATTAGTCTATAATAAATGAAATGGAAAAGCTGTGCTACTCAGTGAGCTGAGTGCAATTGGCAGGAAGAGGATCAGAATGAGTGTATGAGGAAATGAAAGCAGAAGACTTTGCCAAGAGCTTCTTGTGAAATATGCAAATAGTTTTTTATTAATTTTATTTATTTATGAGCTAATTAGCTTTGTGCAAAATGCAGATGGCGGAAAGAACAGGAAATGCGCGCAAGTATTGGGCATATTAATGGCAGCAGTGTATTAAAATAAGCGTAAACTAATGCTTGCCCTGGAGGCTACTTTTTAAGTGTTTTATAGTATAAGGCGCTTAACTGATAATTATTCATTCTTAATTATGAAATATATTTTCTGAAAACTCTCACAATTTTTGAAAAAAGCCGCCTACTTCACAAAAAAAATAATGTTTCTCCAGGCTTTAATTCTAGCATGAAGTCCCTAACCTTTAATTAAAAATTCGAAAAAATCTCCGCCAACAATCCTTTGATTGATGAGTTATGACGTTTGGCTTACGTATGAAGAACGGCTGAGAACATCCATATGCAGGTATTTTCTTTGATCCGGCTTTTCCACTAGTTCCAACAACAACTGAATTCTGCTAGTTAAAAATATTAGTAAAAACGTTACTGGCTACTTTAACACCTGCCGCCATCACTTTGATAACCTTAAAATTGCTGTCCTGAAGATTGCGTGATCACTTTAGTGGATCACAACAGCTGCACCACAGGGTGCACCGAAGCATTACCGATTGGCAGATCACACCCTCGTTGCCATAAATACCCAAAAAAAAACTCGAATTGGTTTATTTTAATTGTAATAAGTATTGTTGTTGTTGTTTTTGTTGATTTAAATTTGAACTGGTTGCCTCAAACCTATAATTAAGTGTGTCTGGCTTCGCTTGGTTAGCCTTCTCTGGCGTCTAGCCAAAAAAAAGTTTTTTGATCAATTTTGTTTTCTTCATGTTGCTTAAAAGTTTCTAACTAACTTCCTAACAAGGTGCGAAAAAGCAATTATGTAGATTGGTCTCGTTTAAATTGAATGCATTTGTTGTTGAGTTGACAAACAAAGGCAGTGAAAAAAGTGAAAAAACTGGCCACTCTGAAACAAATATTACTCTTAAAATGAAATGGATTAAATTAAAATTAATTGTGAAGGTTCTGAATAAATTCATTGATTTCAATAAACAATTCATTGACTCAAAGCACAAATTTTTTCTCTAAAAGAACATATTCATTAAATTGGATTTGTTTTTGATAACATAGAAATTTGATAGAACGAATTCTCTTAAAACGTTACAGTTTATTATACTCCCAAAAAAAAAAAACATATCTTAATTTTATATATAATTCACCGATTTCAATGTACACTGAACAAAAAAATACATAAAATCAAAGAAAAAGTTCTTTGCTTCAGTAAATTATTTCGTAAATCTTTGTATAAGGAATTTATATAAAAAGGAGACTTTAAACTATATTGAACAATCTTTGAAACAAGTTTTATAAAAGGTCTATGCAAGGAAAAAAGGCATATGCAATTATTTCCTTTATACAAGAATTTATATAAAGATTGATCTAAGGTTTCAAGGCTTATTCAGGAACTCGAAAGCTGAGAAAAAAAAAATTTAATTTGTTTTGGTAATCTCCTTTTTCTACGTTTTTCTACAGAAAACTTAAACATTTTAAAAATCTTTGTATATTTACCATGTAGCAACCAGCACGGAATGAACTTGGATTCTTTGTATTGCCGCACGCTCTAACCATTCTCATATTCAGAACTTTACTCGCGCGACGTTGAAACTTAATTAGTTTTTTTTTTTTTTTTAATTCCCTTAAGAACAATTTTATAAAACTCTCGATTGCAATCATTTCATATACGCATTGAATTTCAATCAAATAAATTGGCTCGGTAGCCCAGCGGATTAAGGTGACACTTTATCAGCAGATTGATCCAAAGTTCAAGTCCGCGCTTAGGCGAAATGTTTTTTTTGTTTGATATTGAAATAGTTTTTTTTTATGATAGTGAATTTTTTTTATTTAAATCAGGAATTTCTAATGTTATTGTCTTCAAAAACTGAAACTTTACTTATCAAAAAAAAAAAAAAAAATCTAAGCTTGAGTAAAAATCTTCTTGACAACTTCCTAAAATATGTCATTGAATAAAGCTTTATATAATAATTTATATAATTATTACTTTTATACAAGGTCTTTTTAAGTTGAGTATAAATAACTTCAAATATTTAGGTGAAATTGTTATCGGGGTAACCGACACCGAGAAAAAAGCTTATGTTAAATTGTAAAAATACCTAGTATAATTTATAAGATGGCTTTGGCAGTTTTCAGCCTGCCAAGTACTTCATCAAAACGCCTAAGTTTTACATGTTGACTTGCCAAATTTTATTTGGGTGATAAATTAACCAAGTATTTGGTCATTTTTTATACACTACCTTAAAAAAAAAATTTAATTTCAAAATTATAAATCTTTTCTGGTTTTGGTTTTTTTATTTTCTTATTTTTTGAAGCTGTCGCCTCTTGTTCTGTGATTTACTTGGCTGAAATCGGCAACAACACAAATTTTTCTTTTATCAACACAGTTTTTTTTCTTAGAAATTAATGACTTCTGGGCCGTTGAAATTCGAACCCATACCAACCGATACCACTATGTATGAAGTCACAACACTATGAATTGAGTCAAGCTCCTTCGTTACGCGGAGTGATTTATTCAATTTTAATTACAACTGAAGCTATGCTGCTGCATAACACAATAATCTGTTTAAAGATTTTTGTTGTGTGTCTATCAACAGAATACTGCGACATACTGCATCTGTTAACATAGCTGCAGTTATGTCAGCAAGTATTAGCAAGGGTGCTTGAATCAGTGGGTAGAGCGATGGACTGGCACCAAAAGTTCCAGGTTCGATTCCACACGGCAGGCAAAGGGATTTTTTTTTCTTTTTGTTGATGAAATGTAATAAAATTTACTGGTATGAGTATTAACGCGTGTTTTTTAATTTACTTTTTGTTATTTTTGAATTTAAAAGTGGGTCTATTACAAAAAAAAACCATTAAATTATCAAATCTATCCTTCTCCCGTGTGTCTAATGACGCAACTGTGTTTTTTCCAAGCTATTTGTTTTAAATTTTGTATTTTTTTATTTTGAATTTTTTTTTTTTTGCAAGATATCGAAGTATGTTCCTTTAAAGCAATGTATTAAACAATAAAATGCATAGGTGAATAAGCATAAGTTTATAATTCCCATACAATTCTCTTTACCCAAGCCGACATAGGTGATTTACCTATTGCTTTTTTTCTCGGTGTACGTAAAACTTACTCACACCTTACGAGTAATAAACGCATAGTGAACGGAAGGTCAGTACTCTAGGATTAATTAATAAAATGTAAAGGTGGTTAATAAACCTACCAGCATGCCTCAAAAGGTTAAAGGAAATGGTTCTTTAATTTGAAGAACTTATTCCCGGAATGAAGTTATACAATTCATTATCCTCAAGAACTGACACATGCAATTAAAGAAAAAAGTGCTTACATTTTTAGAACTGATACATTGAAAATACAATACATAACACTTTTTTTAACATATTATTTGTTTTTTCTAATGACAACAAAAAAAAGATATATTTCAAAGAATCTTTAGAATTTAGTAGCCATTGGTGAAGCGTTATCAACAGTCTTCTGTGAGTTCTGTAGTCCACTAACTTTAGAAGCTACTTAACATAATTTTCGACAAAACTAATGTTGGATTACAGATATTTTGCAAATGAGTGGCCCTTAGTTATAAACAAGTTCTAAGTCGAATCTTTCTTAAAGTTGACTTTAGCTTTTATTCGGTAGTAATAATATCAAAAAAGTCACTTCAAAATTAGAAAACATGTAGTTCTGGCTCACTGGTTTGTAAGTCAATTTAAAATATGGACGATGAAAGAATATTTCGGGATCTATTGTAGAATCATTTGGGAAAATCAATTGGGTGTTGTTTCTTAGAGCACTTCATTTTCTACCCACGTCCAATTCCGATATATCTCACGTTTCTATAAACAATGAGAAATAAACAAACAAAGGCTCAAGAATACAAAAGAAAAGACTTACTTTTATAACAGTTTCTATTTATCTTGCTTGATGTATGTAAAAAAACAATAAGCTAATAATAAAATCAAAGGTGCAAAGGGTACGTTCAGAAATAAAATTTAAGATTAGTTTATTGTAGCAGCACTGAAGTCGATTTTTGTAAGATATGTTTTATTACTATGAAATCTTAAAAGTAGCATAGAATCAAAAAAAAAAAAAAACAGTAACGAAATGGCCATTTCAGCCCTTTAAAGGGTTTTGACCGAGCTTCTTATGATCAATTGTGTTGTGTGTGTTGTGAAATGTTTGAACACAAATGATCGAGAACTGGACCTACGTATTTTAAGCCGACTCCAAACGGCTTATGTTCTTAAGAAGCTTTTCATGGCAGTTTTTACTCTCTGATTGCCTGCAGAGAGGTGACGGCCGAACACAAAAATTAATTCAATCGAAAAAACTTTCTGTGTCAGGTGGGAGGCGAACCAGGGTTCTCTGGCGTATGGGCCACACACTCTACCCACTGTGCCACCGTAGCTTAGAATCACCTAACTAAATTTGACTTAAGAAGTGAGTTTTTACGTTTCTATTACTTAGGACCAATCAATTTTTGTTTGATTGAATGATTGCGTTGCGTTCCTGCAGTTCTTTATCGATGAGAATTATTTATTGAAATCATTGTATTGTATCTACATTGAAATCAATGTATTGCACATTGAAATTATTATGTTGTATATTTAAATCAATGCATTCTACATTTAAATCGCGTATAGTCCAAATTCAAAGAATGAGTTCTTTCGAAGTAAAAATCAATTTTTTGGTTTTTTGAAAATGCGTTCATAAATAAAAACTTGACACAAAAAAAGGATTTAGCACTGAATCGCACTGAATCGCAACTGAAGAAATTACGACTTTTCTGATAAAAGCAAAATTAGTTCGTGTGGGCCACAATAAGCAATACATTTTTTCATATCAAAATGTATTGTTGCTCGTTTCTTTCGCGAACGAGAGTGCTCATTTCGGAATACATAAACATGCGGTAAGAAAACTATTGTTTTTTACCATAGCTTTAATAATAAGTGAAATAAACGGTACGATACGATTTCTAGTATACCATTGATGACACGACTCTTCGTTCTGTTAGCTTATTTTATCGATAAAAACGATATAATTATCGATAAATTATCGTTATCGGTATCTCTTACGTTAATTAGAATTAATAAGTTTTATTTAAATGATAAAATTATCGAAAAATTATGTTTCTCTATAATCGACGACAAAATCATTCTCGATAATCGAAAACGATAAGAATTGCTGATCAGTTCTTCTTTTTCTCTCAAAAACCTCTACTCTAAAGGTTATTTTAGTACAAATATGCTACGAAATGATAATATTTACGCGCATTTTTATGCTATTGTAGTGTATTTTTTGTGTTTGTGTTTAACTACACAAACTTTAACGTTTCAGAATAATGAGTACGGTTATCTACAATAAACAACGTTAGTGTACTCTTCTCTCAAATCTACTCTACATTACCATAACATACGCTTTCTTATCGTTTATTTTCCTTCACTTGCTCATATCATTTGGATTTAAAAAAAAAGAGGCAGCGAGTCAATAAAAAACTACTTGGTTTTTTGCAAACGAAGTTTTTGCTGCCATTTTAATAAAAATTTTCTTAAATGTTTGCCAAAAATGAATAATTTGTCTTATTTTTACAAAACTTATCCTAAAATGTGTGCAATTCTCCAATATATTTAAAAAATGAGCAACTTGAAAAGAATTTTTTGGAGTTACGCTTGAATCGTGATTTTCTTAACTTTACCTCATAAATCCCAGATTAGCTAGGTAAATATTTGCTCATACCACTGAAGTTACCATTTTGATGTTTATCATTTGTATTAAGGAAAGACGCACACGTTGACACAGACGTCGAATTAGGTCAAAGGCTATATACGCGATGTTGAGGTAACTTTTTCTCAATAATTTCAAAAAAAACTAAATTGAAAATTTCTCCAATGTGCCTCCTTTGACTTTCTAGTCATCGTTTAATTTAACAAATTTTTCTTAGTAATCTGAGAAATCTTAGATACACAATAATATTCTTTTCAGATAATAAAATAAGAGTTTTTTATAAATCAAAGCTCAATTTATATAACTTATTGTGAAGTAACCTTTTGCCTTTATTTTTAACACAATTTAATTTTGATGAGCAAATATATTTGAAGTTATTACCTTTATAAAAATCATTATGTTTTTGCATCTTTTTCTTCCCTGACCTTCTATCTTAACACCTTTGAAGTATTAAAGCAAAACTACAACATCCCAAATTAAATTCATGCCTTCGTTAACACTCTCAGCTAAAGCCATAATTAGGCTCGCTCATTTTGTTAATTAACAATTATGCACATTTTTTCGCACCCTCGATAAGCGTCAACTTTTGCAACGAACCTAAGCATCAATATCAATTTACACGCTTAACTTATTAACGCCTACTTAAGGTAGGCATAAATGAATGTTTGCAGCAGTCTTACTCGTATCTAACTTCTACCTACTAACAACAGCAGCAGCTGTCATCATCATTATCATCGTCTCCATCATCAGTATTATGATCAACACCTAGGTTGTTAGCCTAAATGTAAAACAAAGGAAACAAAATTTAGGGACCTACTTCCGTTTCAACAGCGCAACCAATTTAAGACCAAAACAGACGCCGTTGCTACATAACGTTGACCACAAATTAAATTTAGACTAAAATTCGATTTTGTTGAATGACGGCATTCGCGCGAATGTGTTCACAACTAGCGCATATTAGGCAGAGACGCGTTATTTTACCGAGCTGTTCTAAACAGAACTGACACAGCATTGATGGTCGAATGCAGCCGGTGTCATTATAAAACCATCAACAGAGTAATTAATCAATTTTAAAAATAGACCATTAGTGGCAGAGTCCTTCAACGAACAGGCAGAAAGACGCCAATTTGTGTCAACGATATCGAAACTACGTTTTCGAAGGATATGTAGCAACATTAGGTGGTGGTTATTTCTAACTAGATGAAGTGTTATGTATCGAATGCTTGTTTTTTACAAATAAACAGCAGTTGAAACAAAATTTAATGTATTTTCCCAAAAACATAAAAAATCTTAGTTTTGCAGAGAACTTGAAAATTTTCTTAAAAAAGTACAACAAACAATGTTAAATAATTAAGTGTCTTTAGCGGAATTTATTAAAATTCCTGACATAATTCTATATTTTAAAAGCTCTCTTAATTCGCTTACTTCTGAAGTTGTAGCAAACTCCCAGCCTAGTTTTTCGCATCCTCTCTATATCTCTTCGTACATCGCTGCACTTCATTGCGAAAGTGTGCTCTGCAAGTGCCACTACAGGTTAAGTAAGGTATTTTAACCGACAAGGACTTCACTCTAGGCATTATGTTGACTGACTGTGATTTCTGAGCTAGCTTAAGTTGCAAAGACAATGCAAAAAGGAAAAGACCGCCTCTTGTGCTTTTTTCATATAAAATTTTCCTGGTTTCTTTTAGTTAGATTTCCAGAAAACTCCTAGAGTCGGATTCATATTTTCCACAATGTGCTTCTGACAGTTAGGTGGGGCAACAGAGTAGAAAGACACTTCAGCAGAAAGCATTGCGTCTAGCACAATGAGCGGAAGTCAATATTTGACATGTTCATCAAGACGCGCCGGAGTGCTACAACAAAAATGTACAAAAAAAAAAAAGAAAGAGAAGTATAGTAGAAGAATATGGGAAAAGAAACATAGACGGTTAAATACAAAAATGTCAACGTGATGAAATGAAGTGCTACTCCAGTTATGACAAGCAATGTCAGATATTGTGAGTAGATGCAAAAAAAAAATATTTTCGTTTTCCAAAGTAGTTTACAGAGTATGCTTCAGTATAATAAAAAACAAAATCACTGTTATTGCATTCTGGAAACACTTTAATTGCGTCTAGGAATTTTATGAATTGCTGTTGTTAAGATTGAAAAGCTTTTTCTTCTAAGTAAAATCAGGACTTGAAATATTTTTATATTAAAATTATAAAAGTTACAAATAGAAAAGTCTTCAAGTTCAGAAAAGTAAAGCTGGTGACAAAGAGCATCTAACTAATACACTTTAGTGCAAATAATTTGTTTTGTTGCTTTTTCCAAATGTTCGCCTGATACTTGAGAGCTATCAAAAACCAAACCAATCCACTCTCAATTCAACAAAAGTGCTACTCAAACAGTTGTGTGTTTATTTACACTGGAATTTTTTGTAATGTGTAATAAAAAAAATAACTCCAGCGTTTTTCTGCCTCATACGTTGTTAACTAAATATAGATCAAAAGTTCGTAAATGACATAAAATATTCTCCTAAGAAATACGAGAGCTTTACGAGAGCCAATTCGAGGTGAACTATGAAAAACTACTGCTAAGCATTTTGAGTTAAATTAAAAAGATTTGATAGCTGGTTATGTTGTGTTCATGTTTATGTTTATGCTTATGTTTATGTTTATGTTTATGTTTATGTTTATGTTTATGTTTATGTTTATGTTTATGTTTATGTTTATGTTTATGTTTATGTTTATGTTTATGTTTATGTTTATGTTTATGTTTATGTTTATGTTTATGTTTATGTTTATGTTTATGTTTATGTTTATGTTTATGTTTATGTTTATGTTTATGTTTATGTTTATGTTTATGTTTATGTTTATGTTTATGTTTATGTTTATGTTTATGTTTATGTTTATGTTTATGTTTATGTTTATGTTTATGTTTATGTTTATGTTTATGTTTATGTTTATGTTTATGTTTATGTTTATGTTTATGTTTATGTTTATGTTTATGTTTATGTTTATGTTTATGTTTATGTTTATGTTTATGTTTATGTTTATGTTTATGTTTATGTTTATGTTTATGTTTATGTTTATGTTTATGTTTATGTTTATGTTTATGTTTATGTTTATGTTTATGTTTATGTTTATGTTTATGTTTATGTTTATGTTTATGTTTATGTTTATGTTTATGTTTATGTTTATGTTTATGTTTATGTTTATGTTTATGTTTATGTTTATGTTTATGTTTATGTTTATGTTTATGTTTATGTTTATGTTTATGTTTATGTTTATGTTTATGTTTATGTTTATGTTTATGTTTATGTTTATGTTTATGTTTATGTTTATGTTTATGTTTATGTTTATCATTTTCTAATTAAATAACTGTGAAAATTATCCTTGCGACATCTTCAGAAGTATATTTTTTCAGTGCCTAAGGAAATTTTGAAATGTTTCTTAAAATTGCGGTTAAACGAAACTACAAAATTGTACTGAATCAACTGAAAATTGCTTTCCAGTAACTACAAAACATGCCACAATATGTAATTCAAACGAATACAAAAGCTCTGAACGAATTTTCGTTGGACAAAGCAGTGGTTTCTTTCTTTCTTCCAACAACCACAAAGCAACCTGCTCTACTTCAATATTGAACAACATTGAGTAAGATGTGTTGTATGAGTGTTAGCGTGTGTTCAACACAAACAAGTAATTATTTCCTTCCGCTTCCTTTACAATTGTAAGAAAATAACATGTTTTCCTTGTACCTCTTTTCTTTTTATATATTTTTTATTATGCTTGCTTGACGCTTTTTCGCCCAAGCCACATTCTGGCAGGCTGCTTCGCTGATTACACCGATGCGCCATATTGAATTTGATGAATTTATATCAGTGAAGCAATTCCGCTGATAGCATAGCACAGTTTAAAACAGTAGCAGCAACAGTCAAACAACTCTGCGTATGAAGTGCAAAAACAGGACAAATATAAAATGAAACATCCTTCTCCAAAGAGAGATACGAAATTTTAGCAATGTTTACTTTTTGACGAAAGTTCTGTCATGCAGCTGGCATGGTACGCCCAATTCGCACAAACACACACCTACGCTAATATAAACAAACATGCTAACATTAGCATTACATCCTACCTCAAGGTATTTTCAGTTGGCACACTAACATGAAGACCTACACTGGCACCTACACCCAGCGCAAGCATCAACAAACACACACACACACGCACACATGCTGTGCCAGCTCATTTAAAAACATACAAATATAACCATATGTTGCCAATCCGTGCACCCTTACACCCACCCACCCACTTGGAACTCGTCAAGAACAATAAAAACATAACCGTGGGAATCCATGCAAACTGCGTGTTCAAAAATTCAATTGTTTACTTTAAATACTGACACACACACACACACACAGACAAATGTGTGTAAAGCAGAGACCAAACACACATCCATATAGCTGACACACTTACTCGGGCAAATTCTAGAATAAACAATTTAAATGCAAATAAATTTGTTGAAGAAGAAAAAAAAAAAAGGATATAAAAACAAACTTCAAAACTTGCTGTCAAAACAGCACAAAATTTAAACGCATTTTAATGAATATTTAATGACTGCTTTAGTTTTTAATACATAAATATTTGTAAAAAGTTGTCTGAGTTATATAAGTTCTCTATAAATGCCATTAACGCATAAAGGCATGTTGAAGTAGCTTTTGTGTAATAATTTTGATTTATAATTTTATGAGAGTTACCTAATATGTATTTTTCAGGTAATTGGTTTTGATTTTTTGAATTGCGTTCACACGTACCATTCTAATATCTTTTTTCGCAAGAAATCATCTTTTCAGATAAAAATAAGTTTAACTTGGATGGCCCAGATGGATACCAATACTACTGAAGAGGTTAAAGACAGGTTCCGATAATATTTTCCAAAAGAAAATTTGGTGGTTCATCCGTCATGATGTGAAGAGCCATTCACAAGACAAGTTAGGAGGATAACTATTATTATATACCGAGTCCCAATTGATATCCAAATTATTTCATGCAAATTGAAGATAAGTAAAGGTAGCAGCTTTCTTCATTATGGGTCTAAAAATTGCTTCGGAACTGTTGAAGACTCGCCAAACCGTCATATCGAAATTGATTGGCTGCATTTGTTTGCAAGTTGGGCAGAAGATATAATTGAGTTTCTGGCTTTCTTAATAACACTGCCACACAAAAACAAAAATCAACTTTCGGGCCCAGAGGTCCATGTTTTCTATATGGTTTTTGGGTCGCTGAATAAGAATCCGAAGTCGATTTATTCCTATCACCTCACTCACCAATTTTTTATAAAAACTGATATTCTCACCCGAAAGTTGGTTGTTTTTTGTGTGAGAATATCGGTTTTTTTGAGGTTATGAAAAATGGTGGGGTGATTGGGTTAAATGGATTTTACATTCCTATTCAGCGACCTAAAAGACATAAAAAACATGATCTGACCTCTGGGTCCGATTTTTTTTTTTTGTGAGAATATCTGTTTTTTATAAAAAATGGTGGGGTGATAGAGCTAAATGGACTTCGGATTGTTATTTAGCGACCCAAAAAACATATAAAAAATATGGTCGACCTCTGGGTCCGAAAGTCGATTTTTTTTTGTGTTGCTGTGTAATCATTCGCTTGTCACGCTCAGCAAGCCTTACGACCTGTTTTGTATATTTTGCGTAATTTTTCGGGTTTCTTAAAAAGGGGGCAATAACACAACGTGTACGTTGAAATTTGTGAAAATTTGGCTGCTGGTCATTATATGTATGTTAAAATTCTTCTTCTATGGATAGCAAAGTCCCGCGCGATATTTTGATCAACAAGTTCTTGGAGTGACATTTAAAGTTAATATTCAGTCGGACAATGATACGACCTCTCTATAAATTAACTTTTAAAAACTGTTGTATAGTTTTGATACGATTGCAATTGAGCAGTAATGAGTGCTTTTCACTGCAAACTAACGGTACTCCTTCAAATCAATAATAAGCGCTGATGAAGGGACTTTTTTAAAGAAGTACAGTTTGTTCTCTCATTCTGTGCGTGAGCATTCTTCTAACTGTAATCAACACAAGAGTGTTGATCAACAAGAGTGCATAATAAAATTTGTTTGGTGTAGTATAGTTTTGATAAGCACCTTATTTGAAGTTCATAGTCTTAAAAAAAAATATTGTAAACCAATTGTTTTGTTTTGATATGAAAATAAATATATAAAAACGAAATGGTCATCTCAGCCCTTGAAAGGACTTTGACCGAGCTTCTAATGATCAATTGTGTTGTGTGTGATTTGATATGTTTGCACACATATGATCGAGAACTGGACCTAAATGTTTTACGCCGACTCCGAACGGTTTATATTCTCAAAAAGCTTTTCATGGCAGTTTTTACTCTCTGAGGTTTGCCATTGTCTGCAGAGATGTGGCGGCCGAACAGAAAAATGAATTCAATTAAAAAAATTTTCTGTGTCACATGGAGGATTCGAACCTGGGGTCTCTGGCGTAAGAGTCACACACTCTACCCACTACGCCACGGCCGCCCCATAAAATTGAAAATAAATAAATATATAAAAATTATAAAATAAAAACAGTTTACTACGAATCAAAGATACACTACAACGTGCATACCCTTGATAATTTTCATATTTTTATACCCCAACGCGTACTGCGTAAGGGGTATATTAACTTTCGAGTCGTGGAAGGTATAGAAAAGTATATATATATTTGATCAGCATCACCTTCTGAGTCAATTTCCGTGTGTCCGTCTGTCCGTTTGTGATTACGATTACAGCCATATTTTCAAAGCTATCGCGATGAAATTCAAAATATAAGCTTCGTTATAAAAAAAAAGTGGAGAGTTCGAGAATGAGCCAAATCGGATGAAAATCACGCCTACCTCACATGCAAAGTAACTTTATTTTAACAGAAAAATCTCTTTAAAATTCATAAAAATTAAAGAAATGCCTTGAAATTTTGCTTTTGCGTAAGCTTTGATCTTTAATATGAATCTTGGCTATGAAATTTGGAAAAAATCGGATGAAAACCACGCCTACCTCCCATACAAAGTAGCTTTCTTTTAAACGTAAAATCTGTTAAAATTATGCAAAAATTAAAGAAATGCCTTGAAATTTTGCGCATAAGCTTCGATGTTTAATAAAACCATCTCTATGATATTTGCCAAAATCGGATGAAACCACGCCCACTTTCCATACATAGTGGCTTCGTTTTAAAGAGGGGGTGGGGGGAAGAGGGGAATACCATGCCGAAACTTCATTCCTTACAAGTTTCACGTTAAATGTGTGCGACGGTCACGTTCATCATGGTGACACTGCTAATATATCAAAGAATTTTTGCTGAAGTCAACTTTTAAAGAACAAATTTTTTATATTTCTTACTTTTACAGCTCTATTCTGCTTGTTAACTTAACAAGGAATTGTTAATGAGCTCTTGTTAATATTATTGTTATGTAATGTAAATGTTCGTATTCTAAAAAATCATTTACAATTTGATAGCTCTGAAAAGCTCAAAAGGTTCACCACGCGTGGTGAGAATGTGAAACTCACAGCATTCAAGCCGCCAGCTGTTTTTTCGATGAAATTCTATTGTTTATTATACCAGCTAGCAAAATGAAAATGCAAAGAACTAAGTAATCTCAAGATTTTTTTTTTTATTTAAAACACAAATTTACATTTTTTTAATAGCCAAACAAAGTTTGAGTGAGCGACGCAGGAGCAGCTCCTATTTTATATACAATTTGTGTCGGCAGCAACCTTAACTTTTGGCTGGCATATGTATATTATTATATTTCGGTTTTTCATTTCGGTATTTAATTGTATTTAGAGTTGAATAGAAATAAAAAAATAGATAAAAAGATAGATAGATAGAATGAATAAATCATTTTCATTTCGAAGACGTTTTAAATAGCGCCGTCGTTCAATTTTTTCGTTTCGTTGATCTTCTTCATTTTCAAAACTTAAAAGACGTAAAAATTCTTCCATTTTTCACAGTCTTATTTATTTTAATTCAATATTATATTATAATTTATATTATTTTTATTATTTGCACAACAATTCTCTAGCTAAACACATAAATATTGAGATTATGTTGTCGTTGTTAAGATACTTTCTGCAATTAACAAAATTGTAAAGAAAAGAGCTTTTAAATTTTCACCAGAATACGGAACATTAACAACTTGTTAATATTAACTATTTTGTTAATGTGGTGAGCTTTGTTAAGCTGGTAGAATAGGGCTGTTAAACAATTTATTTTTAATTTTTAACACAATTTTTAAAAACCGTCTAGAACCCTTAGATTATACAAATATTTTTATTTTCTTGAGAAAATAAAAATAAAATAAATAAAAAACAACACGTCAAAAATATATGCAAAAAACATGTCGCCATGGTTTCTAATTTTAATTCATTTGAATACATATAAGCGGATCAAGGGAGGAGAACACTTCAGCACTTAGCAACTTTTTTTTTTTTTTGTGAGCACAACTTAGCCAGAATTTTGGGTAGTAAACCACCCGCAAAAAAAAAACACTAAAAATATAAAAAGAAAGCAGTTGCTATTGCTGCTCTTTCATTGCAAAAAGCAGACATTTTCTTTACTCTTGACTTATTCGGAGACAGAAAAAACTAATACACCGCCATAAGAAAGAGCAGAAAACTTTTGTTTGAAAAAAAAAAAAAATAAAAATTTAGAAAATATAGTATATACAAAAAAGTTTAAGACAAAATGGCGAACATGCGCCAGTGAAATAGTTTAAAATGTTAAAAATGCATTAAATAGCTTCTTTAGCATGAAAGACAGGCTTTCAGAGGGAAGAAAAGCAGAACAAAAAACACAGATAAAAACAGCTATAGCGAGACGAGCTGACGGACAGCTAGAAAAGTAGCAGCAGCAGCTCCATCCGCTACGGCTTCAGTTGTCGTCAGCTTACACAGACAAATGAACAAACAGACAGACACTTAGCCGCATCTTCTTGCGGTAGAATAGCTGAATTTAATATTTACTTTGATGCTACCCTGTACGAAGGTGATTTCAAACGGTTGTTCTACGGTTTTCTTAAAATGTTCCTTTTTAGTTCATCATACTTGATCGCATGGTCGCATTTTGTGGAAGTGTTTCGGTTTTTTTTTTTTTTTGTCTTATTTTTACATTTTTACAGAAGCAAGAGCAGTCATAAAAGGATAGACAAGCTGTAAAAAAAAGTGGCGAAAGGAAAATAATATCTGCTAGATACATTTGTTTAGCAGTGCAAATTGAAACCTTAAATGAAATTGTAAATATGTTATACCTAAGCCGGTTTATCGCAAAGAAATGCTATTCATGGCGCATTTGCACTTTAATCGTTCTAAAGCATAGAATTTTGATGCTGATAAATACAAGAATAGAGCAGTTTTTGTGAAAAATACTAAATTATATAAAGATTGAGTCAAACATCGACCTGTTTATGACACATTTACAAATGATTGCCTCGAGACTCTAAAGCTCCTTGCCCATACCCATTTCCCAGGTTCTACTACATTGACTGGAACTCCGACGAACATATTACAAACAGGGCACGGAAGACCAAACATAATAGATTGGAGATTATCCAGATCAATCTTTAACGAGGGCAGGATAAAATTGGTTCACAGCATATTTTACCCATTCAAGGCAGAGGGAAGATGGCATCTTTCCTGCACTCTTCCAAAATAGAATAGTCTAGTACAACTAATCCCCTTTCCAATCGCTATTTTTAGGACGAGCTTCGCATGGCGTACTTTACCCAATGCCTGGAGAGAGGTAATTGTTAGATTTATTCCCAAAACGGGCAGTAGACCTTCAGATCTACCGAAATCTTTTAGACCTCTTTGTATGCGGTCTTTTATCCCCAATATGAAGAAGAGCATTAAGCTAAAAGACTACTAATGTTTTAATGAGACTTGCAGGATTGCAGTCAAGTTCAAAGAGGAAGCCTATCAGAATTGGCGTTCTGATAAGAATGCTTATACTAATAGACTTCGCATCGAGGCTAGGAATCGCTGTAATGCAATTTTAAGACGCGAAAAGTTTCTTCACGAAACTTGCATCAGAGAACGGGTTCTCTCTGCCCTAAAGGGAGCAAAAACGTTTGGCCATTTGTTAAAGGAGTTAAAAATCAAAAGTCTTTTAAAAGATGACCAAATCTCCACCGACTCGGTTGATAAAGCGAACCTCTTGGCTGGATTGCTTGCACATAATTCCACAATCTCGGATAGCAATTAGCCACTGCCCCTTGTCGGCAGTACCACTTCTCCAATGAAGGAGATATATTTTCGAACGAGAACAGTCAAAAGAGTCCTTGCAAATCTTAAAATAAACAAACAAGCTGGTCCTGATGGCATACCACCAATTGTACTTAAAACGTGTGCTTCTACGCTGGCTCGGCCTTTGCGCAACCTTTTCAACATCTCCTACAGGAGAGGAGTATTCCCATCTTGTTGGAAGGTCGCAAATGTTCAACCAATACCTAAAAAGTGCGATGCCATGAATCCTGCAAACTACCGACCCATTGCGATATACTCTACACTCTCCAAAGTTATGGAGAGCGTAATAAACTTCCACCTAAACATGATACAATGATAAGGTAGGGCCGCTTTGGTGAGTGCCCTCAACAAAGAGTGGATAATGAAAAGGCAGTTATATGTCAAAACGACGAATTTCGTAGAAATTGCAAATGAAGAAAATATTTTATGTTTCCAAATTGCAAACAGTGTGGTCGCGGGTGTTAAATTTGTGATAATTTGATTGAAAATATTATAAAAAAAGTGTAATAAAAAGTATAAAATGTGAAAAAAGTCTTAAAATTGCAAAAAAGCCCTGTAACAGTTTTAACCTAAAAACTTAGGTGTGACGTCATACTTAGGTGTGACGCTTGATGATATACTCACATGGAACCCACATCTAAACAACACCATAAACAAAGCAAGAGCCTCATTATGGGTCAGCAGAAGCTTAATAATAGGTGGATGTATACTGCCATCACGAGACCTATCGATTTATATGCTGAAACAATATGGTGGAGTAAGACGATCCAAAAAACAGCTGAAGCCAAGCTCAGCAAGATACATCCTTGTGTATGTTTTACATGAGCGATGCGTACTGCTTCAACTGCTGCTTTGAATACTTTGCTTGGTATACCACCATTGCATCTTGTTGTCAAGAGAGAAGCTCAAATCTTCGCAGTCATGCTCATCATTGACAACAATTTGATTATACTAAGTAACAGCCACTCAGCGCTATTAGACGAAATAAATAAGAACGAGAATCTGAGGTTATTACTCTGTGATCTCTGCCTCCCAAAATACGACATCTGCAAAAACTTCCAAGTTTCCTTCCCAAACAGAACCACATGGAAAATAGAGAGGCCACGGCTAGGGGGTTTCAAGGATTCCATGTTGTAGTAGAGACAACCTTTCTTTTTGTTTGTTTAATCCAACTATCAAAAAATCATTTTTCATCTTGCCATCATTTTGGATTTGAGGCAGATGCTTGATATTGTCATTTTATAGATATTATATGGCTCTTCCTTAACATCTCTATTTACTAATGAGAAAATTAATTTATTTGCATAGTATAAAATATATGTAACTTCAAATTACAATGATCTACGCTGTAGTGTAAATAGCTTTATTAACCTTTAACACCTCAGTTCTTTTTACCTCAATCTCATGTTTAGTAATAGTATTATCATCTATTCTATCAAAAAAGACATTCTGACCGAGAAAAATGATCACCATTTAAATGTGGATTTCAACCCAACTCATCCTCCCGAGCTCCATTCTCTCTACGATTTTTTCTAATTACTATTATTTTTATAATTTTTGATGTTGAAATTGCCCTTATTCTTCCAATAATGATAACCATAAAAACTTCTTCCCTTATGGCTTGAGCCTGCACTGCTTTAAGAAGTTCATTATCATTTTATTAGGGGGCCTATTTCTTGAGTGAAAACAAGGAATACTCTCTTGATCAATTTAGGGTTGTAGTTAAGTATAATATTTGATTTGCATTCAAAAAGTATTGGGTTGAATCTACCTTAAATAAGAAGCGACAAATTGCAGTTAGTTTCGACCTAGTCTTGGGTAGTATTACCCTTATTTAACAGAAACCAAATAGAGGTAATGCTCACTGTTAATGATAAAATTGAGAAATTCTCCTGTTAAGAAACATGATGCATAAAAAAAGCTGCTAACTTTTTATTTAAACGGTTTTATTCCGTTATTTATGTTTCTGTTTATATAGTTTACTGAAATATTACATTTTCATTGTAAAGATAAAATAAATTTTTATAACTTACTTTCATCAGTTATTAATATTAAGAGATAATAAAATCACCATGGCAGCTTCAGTGTCAGGCTCTTGTTAAGCTACCTTAATATAAAGAAAATATAGAGAGAATTCTAAGGGTGAAAATTCACAGGATAAAAATCAGAAAAAAATCCTGAGGTAATTTTTTTGAATAATTATTTTTTTTTTGAGAAGTAAATTAAACTATTTATAAAGGCTTGTCTCCCCATTTCCTCAGATCACCCTTGATTTAAAGCTTTCTCAGAGAACTCTCCTGCCAATAACGGATACATGATGATTCCATATGTTGAAATATAAGGGGTAAATCACGTTGAGTCACCAGGTGACTATCAAGCCTGGTATATTGACCGCTCAAATACAAAAGAAGGCGTGAGAGCTGGCGTTTTAGGCTTAAGGTAGGAAAAAATCTATATATGCAAGCATGGCCACAGGTAACTCAGTCTTCCAAGCTGAAGTCCATGCAATTAAGATCTCCCTAAGAGAGTATGTAAACAGTCCCACTAGCAACAAAATCATTTACATTCACTCTGACAGCAAAGCTGCTCTACTTGCACTTAGCGCATATAAAATCATGTCAAAACTCGTATGGGACTGCCTACAGCTGCTTATCAAAGTATCTACCCATAACAGAGTCCACCTCATTTGAGTACCAGGCCATAGCAGCTATTTAGGAAACGAGATTGCGGACGAACAAGCTAGGAAAGGAACTGCAAGTTCCTTCATAGGCCCAGAACCCTTCTGGGGGTTACCATGGGGCACTATACGTCATAATATTAAAATGTGGCTAAATGGAGAGGTACTTCATTACTGAAGGGAAACGGAAGGTAACAGACAGGCAAAAACATTTATGCCAACCACTTGGCTCCAAAGAACGCAACAATTCCTGACTCTAAGTAGAAGATCTATCAGACTTGCCACAGGTTTCCTAACTGGGCATTGCGAGGTAAAAAAACACTTATCAACCATGGGCACAGTCCAGTATAGATTATGTCATGAAGATGAAGAAACAGCAGAGCACATTTTGTGTCACTATAATGGTCTAATCAGGATCCTATTTCGCTATTTAGGTGCATTATACCTAGAATCGCACCAAATAGCGCATAGTTCACCCAAGGAAATCGCTCTGTTCCTAACGAACTTAGCAATTAAGGTTGAACTATAACTTATAGAGGTTTGTTAAAATAGGTCCTTGAGGCCGCTGTAACTAGGCGACTAGCTCCCTCCTCACTCAACTATCTCAAAAATTTTTCACTATAAAAACATGTACTTGTCACAAAGTACATTTTCTCTATAAACTCCATTTATCAGTCAAAATTTCATACAAACTAATATCAAAGTTGATGCATATGTTTGTTTGAAATCTTAACCAAACGAAACGTATGAATTGCATTAATAATTGCCAAAATTTGATATAGATAATAATAATAATACCTAGATGATGCCTTCAAAATTAAACATGACCCAGTTTAAGAAAACTTGTAATTTAATTGCTCCATTGTAGAGAGCTAACGTGGCTAAGTTAATGCTTGGCTGCATTTATCGCATACATATATTCGATTGTGTGTGCATTTAGGTCATAGTTTGGTGTTACATCACAACCTCAAACAAACTTACAATTATAGTTAAATATATTTGAATTAATGGTTGAATTGAATTGAAAATTCTTCACCAAATAGCAGTATATATATACCATATATATACGATAAAACAGCATTAGCAGCAAACAAACCATTAAGAAAATAAAAAAAAAACACACACAAGCAAAGCTAATATCAATTGTTGTTGTGCAATTAAAATAATTCAACTTTAAAGTAGATCTGTAATAACCATGTTGTTGTTGTTGCTGCTTTACAGATAATTGCAGCTTATCCTTGGTCATATTCTATCTATAGCTTTTATACAAGCATATCATCCTGTGGGCTACATTTAACCAATTTCGCACATAATATAGAATGCGATAAAACTAGTAGAGCAAAAATAGCAACAAAAACAACAATACAACTATTACATAAGTCTAATAGTATATGGCAAGATTCTCATAAAAACAACAACTGCAATTAAGTGTTTATTGCTGCATTCGTAGTGTGGTTGTATTTGTAGCTGTACTGGTACCACTGCAGCATGCAGCGCAACCTAATCGTAAGTTTAAATTTTGCAGGTCATTTGACACGCTTTCGGTTTCAATTTATTGTCCAACACACCCTTTTGTCCCAACTGTGCAGCTGTATGCATGTATGTATGTGTTTAAAATATGTTATTTGTATCTATTTGACAGGGTATAGAATTAACTTTTGTGATTATTATGCTAGCTGTATATATTCAAATGTTAGTTCGGACAAAAGAAAGCGCCTCTGGGTTGCACGTTTACATGAAAATATGTGTAGAAGTTTTTGAAGCTCAGAACACTCTAGTGACCTATCTTCGGACAAGTTATTTGATTAGAAACAAACAAAAACCAAGCCAAACACAATTTTTGAAAAAATATCATTTAACCCAATAAATATTGTGGTAAGGCATGATTCGTTAACGAATCACTTATGAATCGTTTTTTTAATTATTTCCCAATAGTTTCATTTCGACTACATCAGAGGTTCGCTTGATGCTTAAGGCAAGCACCGAATAAAATTTCATTTAAGAGGTTATTAGAAAAAAAACATTTTTTTCTAGTTAAATTTTTTAGTTTTTGAGTTTCAACAATAAAAATATTTGGAAAATATAAGCCTGTTTTTCATAAAAAATTTAGAAAAACTAATTAGGAATGGACCTTCGGCAGGGTACCGAAGATAAAATATCCCCGCCTACCCAACTCCGCCTCCCCAACTCCGCCTCCCCAACTCCCCCTCCCCACTCCCCGCGGACGTATTAATGTATTTTCGAAGTTTTAAGCCACGACAGACTCGATGGCTTTCAGAGACGGTTTTTATGAAATATCACAGCTAATGTGCAAAATCTCAAGACATTTTTTTAATTTTTGTGAATGCTCAAGAGATTTTACTTTAAAAAAAAAAGTCAATTTGTATGGGAGGTCGGCGTGGTTTTCATCTGATTTTGTCAAATATCATAGTGATGGTCTGCATTAAACATCAAAGCCTATCTGGAAAATTGCAAGACCTTTCTTTAATATGAGCAGATTTTTAAGAGATTTTACAGGTACTATAAAGCCACTTTGTACGGCAGGTAGGCGTGGTTTTCATTCGAATTTTCAAATGTTCATAGTCATGATTTATATTGAAGATCAAATCTTACGTGCAAATGTTGAAGGCATTTCTCCAATTTTTGTGCATTTTTAAGAGATTTTAATGTAAAAATAAGGTCACTCTGTATGGAAGATAGGCGCGGCTTTCATGCGATTTTGCTCATTTTTGAACTTGGTCTTAATTTTTTAAAAAGAAGCTTATATTTTGAATTTCATCGCGAATTTCAGACGGACACATGGGAATCGAGTAAAGTTGTGATGCTAATCAAAAATATTTATGCTTTTCTATACCTGCCACACCTCATTATTGGTTTTACGAACAGAATGACAAAGTAAGCAATGGGGTATAAAAATCTTGACAGAAATTTTTGTTGACTCTATACTAACAAAAAATTTATGAACTCACAAAGGAAGTCCTCGATACAAGCAATATTCTTCCTACCGACGAGTTCCTAGGGTGAGTTAATTAATTTTTTTTTCAGTATAGAGTCAACAAAAGCTTTGTCAAGATGTTTTCTTTGAATGTATATAATTTTAATTAAATCTTTTGAGTAAATTTTATTTTTTCATCATCATCATCAGATCGTGTTATGATGATTTGACAAAGAGAAATGATTTTTTTACCCATTCAGACTGAAGTTTCTGAAATATATTTTCTTTTTCTGGGCTCTTCAATATTACCGTTCTACTCTGCACTTCTTCATTAAAATCGTTCTAAGTAAGAAACATTTTAACATCACGTACTGTAAGTTAAACAAATTTGACAAATTGTACAGTCAATCGATCAATTTTATAATTGAGTTTTCATTCTATACTTATATACGTATAAGGAAAAAAAAATACTTTTGTTCTCTTTCAGAATTAAAATATGTAACACATTGAAGATGGTGCCGAAATTTTCATAAAAAATAAAATAAACAGAACAAATACAGAAGCCAAATGCTTTCTATTTATTTGCCATACAAAAACATGAAGCAAGTATCTATGGACACTTTAATATGTTCAAAGAGCTGAATAAACAATTTAATCCTCTAACCCTACAATTCAGGCACCAACATTTTTTCAAAATACATCATAGCACAATTAAAAAACCTTCAGTTTCTCTCTATTTAAACAAGACAAAAAAAAAAGGTGACCCACAATTTTTTCTTTTTTTCTGTTAAGCCTTTGCTATAACAATAGGCTGATCCCTTCAAATAAAACTAACAACCCTAAAATTTATAAATCAAATTAATAAAAAATCAATTGCATGTCAATCAATACAACTATTTTTGAATTTTTGAACTTGGCAATCAATATAGGAATTAAGTGTATTTGTCTGGCATGAAGTGATGGAAGAGTCTCAAGCAGCATGAATAGCAAAGAGTTTGCTGCTAATTATAGCTTACCTGGGAATCTCAATAGCTCTAGCCTTCCACCTAAACGGTTACAAATGAACCGCATAATCGCATGATCTATGTACCAAATACTCAAAAAGGGTGCAATTTTTGGTAGACGTCTTAAGAATGAAATTAAGTTGAAAAAAGGTTCAGCAGCTGATCTTGCAAGAATCTTTAAAGAAACAACTACAACAAATAAATGGAAAAGTATTTGATCATCCTTATTATCGTGCCGTTTTTTTTCCTCTTTCCAATTTCCTTTTTAATTTTATTATATTTTTTTTTGTTGGCATTAGAATGTCAATAAAAAATCTTGCTTGAAATTGCGTTTTCTTATCGTACTTTATGAATGTGAGAATCATCTGTCAAGTCGTCCTAAAGCAATCACATTAACAACAACGTATTTTTTAAAAGTTAAACATGCGTTAAGGATTTTATTATATGATTGTGATGGTATGGAGCTTATGTGTACGTGCTGTTTATTAAAATTAATAATGGCCCGTACGGTCTAGAGGTTCAACATAAGATTTTCCATATTTGAATAAAATGTGATTTGCTTGTTTTGTGAGAAAAACTTTGTTTTTTAAAATGGTGAAGTTCTACAACTGCTAAGTGATTAGCAAGCAAAGAAATTAAATTTAAAAATATATTTAGAAATTATTATCATCCACTTAGGTGATAGTATAATAAAAACTGTCATGGCTCTCATTTCCATACGAGTAAACATTGCTTAAAACTGTTCTAAAAGAGGCAAATTATACCTTTACCTATAATTCGACACTAATTTTGTTTTAAAACATCAACACGCTCTCGAGTAAAATCTCGGAAATTTTTCATTTCTTTTGCTTCAGGAATTGACAGTAATAGAACTATTATATAGAATTATTATGTTTACATTTTTTCTTAAAACAAACACAATCACCTTAATTACCTGAGGTTCTTTTTTATTTGGAATATATAGGAATCAATAGAAAATTTCAGTGATAGTTACAAAGTTTATTTTAATTTATATCGTTGTAAAAAATAAGGCAATAACTTTTAATAATTTCTGTATACCAATTTTTTAAGTCACTTCAATGAATCTATAAATCAAAATTATAAAATTTATTCCAACTATCAGGGGTTTAGTATTAAGGCCTCCCTAAAGGGAACGAATAAAATAAAAACATATCAATATTTGATTTATAATATTTTTAGTTATATTTTACTTCGTATTTATTTTATATTTTATATTTTAAATGCGTAACTCTTGTCTCATATCAGCGATACTTCAGTAATGTAATTACTTCCAATCGTAGATTCTTAATAAAAATTCTGATACTTATGGAGTTTTTAATTTTTTTTTCTTCAGAGTTGGTGTGCTTTGTATATTCTTACGTAATATTTGAGTGCATTAAACAAAATACAGCAAACCAAATAGTTGAGCCACTTTTGAAAAAAAAGATATTATAACTGAAACGTTTTGAACAAAGGTGATTCCATTTATAAATAAAATACCAGGTAGAGTAAAGAAAATGCATAATGCATAATTATATATATCACGTTGTAGATTGTTGGGTCTCCTTTTTTATATCAACAATCTGCGCCCACTATCGAGGTATCAGTCTTATTTCCATCGCATATAAAGTTCTCTCAAGCGTGTTGTGTGAAAGATCAAAGCCGATTACAAAAACATTGATTGGACCTTATCAGTGTGGCTTTCGAACTGGAAAGTCCACCTTAGACCAGATTTTCACGCTACGACAAATCCTTGAAAAAACCCACGAAAATCAAATTGACATACATCATCTCTTTGTCGATTTTAAAGCAGCGTTCGATAGCCCGAGAAGGGATTGCCTATACGCAACAATGTCTGAGTTCGGTATTCCTGTAAAGTTGATTAGACTTTGCAGAATGACGTTGAGCAACACACGCAGCTCCGTCAAGGTAGGACATGACCTCTCCAAAACCTTCAATACCGAAAGAGGTTTCAGGCAAGGCGATCCACTGTCTTGCGATCTTTTCAACATCATCATGGAGAGGATCGTACGAAAGGCCGGTGTGCATTGTAATGGTACCATTTTCTACAAAGGTGTCGAGCTCCTTGCGTACGCTGATGATATTGATATTGTCGGCAGTAACAAGAGAGATGTTACCGCTGCTTTCACCGCTATCGAAAAGGAATCAGCCAAAGTGGATTTGATGATAAATGAGGGCAAAACAAAGTATATGCTGTCTTCAAGCAAGGGAGCGCGGCGTCTAGACTCCCACGTTTCATCCGGCAGCTTTAACTTTGAAGTAGTCAAGGAGTTTGTATACCTTGGCACCGCCATAAATAACAACAACGAAGTCAGCCTGTAGATAAAGCGAAAAACAATAATTGCTAATAGGTGCTACTACGGGCTCAGTAAGCAACAAAGTTCCAGAGCCCTCTCTCGATCGACAAAACTAACACTCTACAAGACGCTCGTTCTACCTGTGCTGCTTTATGGCGCTGAGGCATGGGTAGTTTCGCAAACTGACGCAGCTGCTCTGGGGTTCTTCGCAAAATCTTCGGTCCTGCTCGAGTCGGCGATTACTATCGCATCCGAATGAACCACGAGCTGTATGAGCTCTTCGAAGACATTGACGTAGTTTGGCATATAACTGTGCAGCGACTACGCTGGCTGCGTCATGTCCATCGTATGGACGACGAAGCTCCAGCGAAAAACGTGCTCGAGGCGAGGGTCGTTGGTCAACGTTGGTCAGGCCGAGGAAGCCCTAACCGCACTTGGTGTCTGCAAAGCAGACGCGCATGGTGAGAGCTGATGAGGTCGGCCGAACACGGGTTGTTACGGCCACCTAAGTAAGTAAGTAATCTCACGTTGTATAAGTGCAATCGGGTTACGCTAAATGACTTAAGAAGATAAGATTTCTTACTTAAATTATTTCTGAAACTGTTGCTTGACTCAGTTTTTTTGAACGCGCGTCAAGGATGGACACCAGCAAAGAAAAAATGCGCCATATTTTACAGTTTTTCTTCGATAGCCAGAAGACTGAAAATATGAATTGTGTTTTTGAGCCTGATACTGTACAGCCCAATTACGAGCAATTTAGGTTAGTCGATTCCGTTCCGATAATTTTGATGTCAAGATGCACCGCGCTCTGCAAGGCCTATTGTCGAAAATGCCGATAAAATCATGAAAACCATTGAGTGCGACCATCATGCAAACACTTTTTCGATTGTCTAGGAGCTAAGCATTGTACAGGAAATTGTTTGGGCCCATTTGAATAGGAATTGAATATGGGTGCCACTCGACTTAAGGTTAAAAAAAAGACTTATGCACCGAATTCTCATCAGCGAATCGTTACTAAATCGCAACAAAATCGACCCATTTCTGAAACGAATGGCAACTGGTGGTGAAAAGAGGGTCACTAACGACAGAGTCAAGTGAAAACGGTAGTGGTCGAATCGCGATAAGCCAACGCAAACGGTTAGGAAGGTTTTGCTGTGTGTTTGGTGAGATTGCCTTAAAAACATATACTATGAGCTGCTATGCTATGCATAAATTCTTAATCCCGACCTGTAGAGTCAACTGTTGGACCATCTGAAGTAGGCAATCGCCCATAAGCGGACAGCTTTGGTCAAAAAGAAAGAGCTAGTGTTCAAACAGGACAACGACAGGCCACACACATCAAGAGTGACTCACCACAAGCTCCGGAAACATGGTTAGGAAGTTTTCACGCATCCACCTTATATTTCGGACCTGAAAACAAGTGACTACCACCTGTTCCTATGTTTTTTGCTGATAAAACATTCCCTTCAAGCGAAACAGTCCCAGGTTTTTCCCAACAAGTTATTGAACCAAACGGTGCATATGTGAACTAAAGCGCGTCATTCTAATTATGCTAAATAAAGCCATCAATTTCATGCAATAATAGTGAACTAATTTTTACTACACTTGACATTCGTATTGATGGTTCTTTTTTAAGATTTTTGTAAGCTAGTGCTAAACATATAAAATTGCACCAAAAAGTTTACAAATTATACAAGTTTACATTAAAAATGTATTGCTTTTTCATAGACTTTTTGCCATGAATCAAAGAAGCTTAAGCGAATATGCATATTTTTGAGCAGAGTCATGAAAATACATATATTATCTCTTTTCATTAATTTTTAAATAACTCTACATTTTTGACCTATCTGTACAAATTTGCAATTACAATTTTTGTGAAAGAATGGTTTTATCTTAAATTTTAAAAATATAAGAAAATTTTTTTGGGGTATTAAACGATGCTATTGAAAATTGAAGATTGGTTCCATGGCCCTAAATCAAATCACATCGATCCATTTAACCCTTCCAGTCTCAGACGCTCACTATAGTGAAAAGAGAAAAGAGGTCACTATAGTGGCGCCCTTTTTTTCTTCTTTGTTTTCGGCATTTTTTTCAGTAATGTAAAGTGAATGTAAATTTCAACAATTTTAGAGCGTTCGCGTGGCGTGTACTGTTCCATTGTAAACATTTGCTTGGAATGACGCTTCAAACGCCGTATGTCATTAGTCGATTTGGCATCACTGCGGAAAGTTACAGTGTTGCCAGATGGGCGCTTCGAATATTGACAACCCTGTATTTCAAGTAAAAATCTGGTATTTTGGTTTATAATTGTTATAAATGAACCTATTTTGCAATGTATTTTGGCATACCCCTGAATTGTTAGCGGGGAAATTTCGGGTTAAATCTACCTTGTTAAAGGCTAGGCATTTGATTATTTTTGGATGTACAATCAATCTATTATATAGGGTAATCCTTTCCCTTGTATTGTGAGTGATACAATACAGTACCAGATTCATTATGCAATTTGTTGAGATTCCAAGTGCTGCCGAAAGTGAAGACAGTGAATATAAAGATGTCGAAAAATATCACAAAAATCAAAAAGTCATTTTCCTAATTCCAGTTCAATACAAATTTAAAGTGACGATGAAACCCCACTGAATGAAAGATTAGCTGCCTTAGATGGTATTTGGTATAATAAAAAAAGAAAATTCCATGACAAAAGTTTTTCCACATATTGTGGTCCAAAAACTTCCTCCAGATATCTGATCACCTTCCCAGATATTTCTTTGCCTTTCTTTCTGAAAATCACCCATGTCATTCCAAGACGTGAATACAGCAGAAATATTGAAATTTTTAGGAATACATTTGGTGATGAGGTTAAGTATAAATAAATTGCCTTCCATTCGTGATTATTGGTCGACTCAAAGTCAATTGCACAACGCATATATAAACTCTGCCATGCCTATAAATAGGTTTTTCTCAATACTTTCTCACATTCATTTGAATGACAACTCTGTTATACCAAGTAGTGCTTATGACAAGCTCTACAAAATAAGACCTGTGCTTGAATCTCGTTCTAAGAATTATCTGAAATACTACAGTTCTTCTGAAAAACAAGCTACTGATGAGAGTATGGTGGAATTCAAATTCCATCTTTGAATTTTATAAATATGATGGCTTATTTGGAATCAGCGAACCCGAAAATTTCCGAGTGAAGTATGAATGGTTTTCCGAAAAGCGCATCTGTTATTTTGATAACAGATTCTTAATCAGCGACAAAAAATACAAAAACGTGTATAAAGAACTCGGCGTTAATTGAAGCTAAATTGCGTGACTGAAGGGGTTAATACAGCATATAAGAAGACAAAATTACTTTTCAAATTTTGTACAATTTCCGCATATTGGATCAAAATTGATGGGTATATGGAAAAATAACTTAAAGAGAAGCAAAAACCGTCTTTTTTTCGGGATATAGCGTTAATTATTTTTAAGAAAAAACTAAAAAAATTGTCGAAACTTTTGGTACCTACTTCTCAAAATATGTAGGGAAAGTGTGTGAGAAGCCAGTTTTCGAGATAAGGCCCAAATTTGTAAGCTAGTGTTATATAAACACCAACTAAAAAGTCATAAATATATCAATAGTGGCGGGGGGAGGGAGGGGGGAAGGCTGAGGGAGAGTTCGGTTTAGTACTTTGTATAACACTTATTTCACTATTTTAGAAAACTATATACATCCTTGTGGCGACCGTAGCGTAGTGGGTAGAGTATGTGCCCCATACGCCAGAGAACCCTGGTTCGATTCCCGCTTGACACAGAAAGTTTTTCAATTGAATTAATTTTTCTGTTCGGCTGTCTCCTCTCTGCAGACAATGGCAAACCTCAGAGAGTAAAAACTGCCATGAAAAGTTTCTCGAGAACATAAGCCGTTCGGAGTCGACATAAAACTTTTAGGTCCAGTTCTCGATCATGTGTGTTTAAACATTTCACAACACGCACAACACAAATGATCATAAGAAGCTCGGTCAAAGTTCTTTCAAAGACTGCAATGGCCATTTATATTATGATTATTATATTATTTTTATACATTCTTGACTCTCAGGAGTACTGAGAAGTATGGCAAAAAACGCTCATTGTGGCAATTTTCCAGAACTAATATATCAGGAAACAGCTTGAAACTATAGAAAATAAGAGATCTGATATTACATGATGAAAGAAGACAGCTTATTCAACCAATATATTGCTACTATTAGGTCACAGTGGTTCGCGGCTTCGCCACGGAAGTTTTCTTTTTATCAATAAAGAGCGTTAGCACGTTTTTGTTACTCTTTGAATGAGTTTGGAGAGTGATAAAGTGCAAATACTTCATATGAAAAAATCCTAAGAATGCTAAAAGTGGTCAGTGAATCGCCTTAAGACAATACATGTCACACGAAATAAAAAATTTCTTCTTTTATTTTGTTTTGTTTTACAGCGCAGCAAGGCATGTATATTTGTATCGCTCTTTGCCTTGCTCGAGGCTCATCTATTTTTTTTTTGTTGTGCTGTGCTAGCTAAGAACAAAACAGAAGAGTAGAGAGCAACATAGAGTTTATTGAAACTCTCGCAGCACAAGCACGTGAAAAGAAAACGAACAAGCAAGGCGTGGTATCAGAGATGATTTCTTAAAAAACTTTACACTCACAAAACTTTACTGTACCACAAATATGATTTTTTAAATCACATTTTATTAAAATTAGCTCTTACATTTTTTTATAATAGCTTATAATAGTTTTGCCAAGACTGGTTATTCAAGCTGAAATATAAGTATTTATTTTACACTCATATTCCATGCTTAAGCTTTTATCTAGTATTCGGTCAAGCGATACTTAATTCCTCTTTACAAAAAGTGATTCAAGTTTTTCACTTTTACTTCAGTTGAGCTTAGAAAAAAAAAAAATAAACCAGTATAAGGTTACCAATTATAGGAATTTGAAGATTTACTCGTAAGTTGTTAAGACAGATTTTCTAGAATAATTTAATAAGAAAAGATGTTCAACAGCAGCACGTCAATGAAAGTTAATCCGATTAGCTAGGCTTTATTGTGATGAGATTTCTGTAGAAAATCCAAAAAAAAAAGGGCATGGAAAGTAAAACCATGTAGTTAAAATTCACACCTAATTCGAAAAACATAAAAATAAAAACGGAAGCAATTCTCTACACACACACACATACACACATAATACACAAGCACAGGGACTAAGGCAGCTATAAACAAAAGCATATCAAAGACGATAACATCATTTGAGCTCCAGTTACAGATTAAAATCGATCCAATTACAACATGAAGCCAGGAAACGAGGGATGTAAATATTATGAATGCATTTCGAAAGAAGTTGTACTTGTTTCCTTTAGCTGGGTGAGTGTGCGTGTGTGTGTGTGTGTTTGCAAACAAAGCATAGACTGCGAGAAATTTGCAATCAGGGCATGATTATTGTTGCTGCTGTCATAGTTGTTGTGCATATAAAGTGACATTTGAGGGCATCAGATGACATTAACGCGATGTCAAATGAAGCCTAAGCTGACACTTGATGAATTGAACCTAATTTTTGTGGATATGAATGAATGAGTGAAAGAACGGGTGTGCACTGAGATTTGACGCAAAAAACTTGCAACTTATTGTGCACAAAACAGAGTAAAGAAATCAAGACATATAAATATTACTTGTCTACAGTACATATTTAGTTATTTGCTTATATATATATACAAGTTGCGTTTTTATTTCGAAATAACACACGTTCACTCGAGCCAACATGTTCATTTGTTGTTGTTGTTTTTGTGTAGCAAGAATTTAAATTTCATGCTTTTTCGTGTTTATCATGTGTGACAGCCAGTGTCACCCACAGCTTCTTCATTCAAAGTCTGGTCGTCATCGTTGTCATCTTAACATTTCTAGTTAGAAACGTGTAAGGAATTGCCAAGCGGCAATTTCTTGAAAATGTCATTAATTCCAATGGATTTTTTTAACTGCCTCAACAAACGTTTTGTCTGCCCAGCAGCCATTTTTAAATCCCCTGTGTTAATCATAGATTGCTATCAATGTATTGTGCTTGCATGACTAGCACATTGAGTGAGTGTGAAATGGACAGAGTTGTTTAAATTTACATAAAGAATACAAAGAAACGTTATTTGCTGAAATGCCAAAAATTTCAACTCAGCAAGGAATTAGAATCCTATAGGGACACCCTGCATTTGTATAGAAGCTAAGAAAAATAAGATGTTTGTCAAGATGTTTTTAAACAGTAATACAAAAAATATTAGAATTAGTTCTAATTCTAGCTCGCGTTGTGGATCCAAAAGTAGTGAAAATATAGCAGTTCAACTTTTTTTCTTCAATTATAAATATTAAGGTGTGGTTTTAGGGATGCGGATATTGAAATGTACAATTGGTTGTGCTCCACAGATGGGGATGCATACCTCTGGCACATCCCTAATATTTATTTATTTCTAATAACCAAACAGATCCAGCGAATGTAATCGATTATATGTTTATAAATTGATCATTCATAGGCAACTAAAGTCAGTACCGACCAATGACATAAAACAAAATAAGTATTTACAAGATCATGTCAAAACACAGTCGGATGATAATAACTTAAATTCGATAGAAAAATTATTTAACTTCAATGATTTTCCAGCTGTCATCTGATTAATTCTCTTGGCAGATAAAGTTCATATAAAAATCCAGAAAACAATGTAAAGAATTTAGAATGCAATGAAAATTTAATGAGGTTATTATAAGAAAAGTAATTTCACTTAGAAAAAGTGAAGAACTCTCAAGGGGATGTCAGGTGTTATTTTTTCTTTTTTTGAAGTGAAGCTTTTCGTTTTGTGATTTGCTTGAGTGAAATCTCAAAAACAACATTTTTTTGCGTCACCGTTTTCTTAGAAATTATTTTTTTTATTCCTGTATCCATTACAGAAAGAAAATTAAATATTAAATATACAACATTGAAAATGTTTGCCATGGCCCGCTGTGGGAGTTGAACTCGTACCCCAGCGTTTTAGAATTCTATACAATAACCATTAATCTAAAAGCCTCTGTTCCGCGGAGTTGTTGGTTCAATATAAGGTATAACCGCAGCTATGTTGAAGCAGATCACAATAACATATTAATAGATAAAGGTTTGTCTATTGGCTATTCTACATATCAATACAGTCTACATAAAATGTTGCTTCTACTTACTACACGATGTCATAAGCATTGATGTTTTAACTAAGTATAACTGAAGCTATATTGCAGGAGCTCACAAGAATCTATCTATTAAAAGTATTTTGTATTAGCTATTTTACATATCCAATATACTTAGCAGCTATCCAAAAATAACAAAAATGTTGCTTTCACTTGTTAGAAGATGTCACCAGCATCGGCAAAAATTAACAATTGTCCACAAGCGTGTTGAAATAGCAATGAATGTAACATGTAATAAAATAAATAAATTAAAAAGGAAATGTAGTAAAATTTACTGGTGTGAATAGTAACGTGTGTTTTTTAATTTACATTCCCAGCAGAAATTGTCATGCCTGATCAGGCTGGAATTCTGAGCTGGCAGACATAACCAAGACCTGACCTTTCCTTGAAAATAGCCCTGATTTTTTCATACAAGTGTCCGCCTCTTCAGACCTGAAATTTGGTATTACTTTTTTTAAATGTTTATCCATGATTTCTGGTCTGAATATCAATCTTATTTCAAATTCGGATATGAAAGCTGGCCTGTATTTTTGAGAACTGATTAGAATTGTTGTTGTTAAAATTGAGGTCGTGTAAAAAGAAAGTCTGGAATATATTTAAATTTCAGCATTGAAATCTAAACTGAATAATGGAGGCATGATTATGTTTAGAAGTTCTGTCCTGAATTCTAGTCTGACTATAAGAGGCCTGAGCGAGTTTTCTGCTGGATTATGTTATTTTAAATTTTTTAATTTAAAAGTTATTGTATTAAAAAAAAAACCAATATATTATAAAATTTATGAAACTGTGAAAAAGCTTCGCTTCTCTCGTGTGTCCAACTACGAATCTGTGTTTTTATATAAATGTACAGTAGACATCTGCACGAATACATCCGAACGCCTCTTCAAAACATTTGCTTGACACACGTATACTTACACTCTATCATTGTCAACAACCAACTACGAGTGAGTACACTACAAAACAAAAGTAAGCATTCAAGTTCTGCACTCAAAACCGCAATGTTTTCGATATGAAATTTCCTCGCGTACTTGTGTTCCCATACCAAGTACATGTATATAAGTTAGATTATATAAAAGAATGTAAAAATAATTCATACAAACCATAAAAAGAATAAATTTAAATTTTTTAAACTTCAATACTTTTAAAAGAAAGTGAATAAAATAAACTTAAAACTAGTAAGGATGGAGCTACGGCAGGGTACCGAAGCTAAAATAACCCCCCCCCCCCCCCCCGCGGCCATATTGACGACATACACGATGATATATTAACGAAAGTTTTCCTATTTTGATGACGTCACTTTGTATGGGAAGCGGGCGTGGTTTTCATCCGATTTTGCCATATATCATAGTGATGGTCTATATTATATATCAAAGCCTATATGCAAAATTTCGAGACATTTCTTTAATTTGAGCAGATTTTTAAGAGATTTTCTTTTAAATACAGCCACTTTGTATGGGAGTTAGGCGTGGTTTCCATCTGATTTTCCCGCCATTTTATAGCCAAGATAAAGAAAGCTTATATGCCAAATTTCAAGGTATTTCTTTAATTTTTGTGGATTTTAAAGACATTTTACTGTTCATAAAAAGTCACTTTGTATGGGAGGTACGCGTGATTTTCATCCGATTTGGCACATTCTCGAACTTGATCTTCCTTTTTAAAAAATAAACGTATATTTTGAATTTCATCGCGATAGCTTTGAAATTGCGGCTGTAATCGTGTCGACAGACGGACAGACAGACGGACACACGGAAATCGACTCAGGAGGTGATGCTGATCAAAAATATATATACTTTTCTATACCGGAATGACAAAGTTAATATACCCGTTACAAACGGAATGACAAAGTCAATATACCCCTTACGCAATACGCGTTGGGGTATAATAAAGTTGACTTTTTTAGACATTATCTTCATATCCATTTCGAGCGGTACAGCAAAATCTACTTGGTGTACTTGCTATGTATTGAAAAGACAAAGTTGTCTGCAGAAAAATAGTTATGCAACTAACACAAAGTTGTGCACATAATCTGTTAAGAAACAACCGGATGTTGTACACTACTCGCTTGAAAGTACTGTACACAAATTTGAAAGATACTATAAAATGTGGTACAGTACGAAAGTGTCCACTTTGCTGCAGGCAAAACAAATGTATTCATGCAGATGTCTAATGTACAGCATATTAAGATTATTGTGAGAAATTTTGAAGTTAATTGGAATAAAAATAATGGAGTTATAGAGTTGCAAGTCCTTCCTGCCCTGTTTCGCGCTGCAATAATCTTTTAAACGCATTTTTATCACACTTCGCTTTTTAAGAGTCGTTACCCAGGGTAACTCTAAATCTACTACACCAATCCTTTGAAATTTTGCACACTCTTTCTTTACATAAATGGCGAGGTTACATAAACACGTTAAAATCATTTTGGTTTTTTGATCTGAGATTATCCAATGACACCGCAAAGAAACCTTTTCATGAGACGTCCACGGATGCTCTTTCAATGCTTATTTCTTCATAAAAATTAATGAAAATTTTACAGAATATTCTTGAAATGTCACTTCATTACGTAGTTATAATAGAAATTAATATATAGTGAAGTTTTTGACGTCTGATGGGGCTTTAAAAATATTTCATAATTATAGCTATGTACGAGTATTGTTTTTGATACAAACTACAGTTCATAGGAAAAAATGATTTTTTACAAAACGTTCCTTTAAAGTTTTAATATATTTATTTTTGTTGATAAATTTCATGCAAATATATTTTAAATGATAACATGTTTAAGTATTATTAATGCAATCTATGGAAATATTTTGGCATGTTGGTCGGTACAACACGATTTTTAACTTGGGAAGAAGAACGACGCTGTTCACGTATTTTTGTTTTCTCCATAATGAAAGCGTTGACATCTTGCGCCATATTTTTTTGGAGACTTATCAGATTTTTGCTTTTTTGATGGGACAACATTATTAGTATTGGAGATATTCTGGACTTAGAGTCTTGAAAGCAACGCCACAGATTATTTGTTTCTTCGGCCATTTTTCCGTTTTTTCCATATAGGGCTTTGCCCACGAAATTGCTAATTCATGCACGAAACATTTACTTGCTTTTGAGATTTCATTTTGTGTGCTTTTGAGTTTGCTTCCAATTGGGGAAGATTTCGTTGCATAAAATATAAGAATTCAAAGTGAAAATATCGATTGTTAGAAAATACCGTCATTACTATTTTTACGTTTGCAACTCTAGCAACTCAGCATTTTGTCAACCGTGTCCACGCCTCCCTTCGTTGAGTTATAAAGAGAGATAATTTCGGAAAACTTTTTTTTTGTCATTTGCAATATTAGATGAGTGATGCATTGTACTCATGATAATTGTACATTTATTTTTATGAAACTATACTGGCATCAGGAGTAAAAGCAAAAGTTGATACATGCAGTGAAATTTTCTTGCAATTCAGTAGCTTTGGGGAAATGGACCTTTTATTTTTGCGCATAGTTCCAACCATTGTAATATTCTTTTGTAATAGTTTTTGGGGAAAGCTGTGATATTTTTAGATAATGAATACCCCCCATAAATGCGAAAAGCATTGTGTGGATTCGGAAGACGGGTGATAGTTAGTTGGAGGGTGGAAAGATGGAGTAGTGTCAATGAAGATTTGTTTTAAATTTACACAGCCAAAAACTGCCGGGAAACACATTCGCAGGGAGATTGTTCCACAACCTTACTGTGCGACCGTAGAACGAATTATCTCGGTAATGCGATGTTCTATTGGGCAAAGAGGCAATGGTAAAGGGATGGGCTTGGAGAGCTGCCCGGGTAGACCTAGGAAACACTCGAGCTGGTGGCGTCAGGCCATGTATCTCCCTTGAACACTTCCCATGATAGTACCTGCACAGAAGGCTTAGGCAACCAACATTGCGTCGATGCCCAAGAGAGTTAAGAGAAGATGAAATATTTGCATCTCCTATCATATATATCGCACGACGTTGAATTCAATCCAAAAGCTTCAAATATGATCTTGAGATGAAAAAGTTGTCCTATATCAACTTATTCTAGAACATTTCGTTCTTCTTGATTCCTCTCTGAATTTCTTATCACGCTGTATTTTCAGATCTCAGAAATTTCCCAAGTAAGGCTGTATTTTCCATACATAGCACGTGCGTGAATTAACAAGTTACCATATCAAGCCATATCTCTCTTGTTTCGATGGAGTACACTGGCAAAGTTTACAACGACTATGAAAGAGTAAGGGAATCAGTAGGATTGTGGAATGTAGGAAGTCGCTCAAACCATTTTTTTTCCAAAGTTTTATAATTGGTGCGAATTTGTCATCATATCGTTTGCCACGTCGGGTGAGTACATCATCAAAACGTATGATTTTGTGAATATATAAAAATGTTATCTTAAACATGATGGACCAAAATATTCGCCGTTCATATTATTTATCAAAAAAAGAATACAAAGTTTAATTTTTGGATCTGATAAACATATAGTAGGTATGTATAAATAAATATAACATGTAGTAGGTATGTATATTTTAAAAAAAGTTGTGTTATACAACTGGCTTTTAAACACCTGCCAGTAATAATACGGCTAAGTAGACATGAAATAATTCCTCATTAATTTTGATATGGTAGGACCCATGGTAATACTTTCCGTATTTGGTAGAGTTATCAGTTACAATTTTTTTATAGTGCTGATTGAAAAAGTAGCAGTAATGAATACCGAATGTTATTCACCCGTCTTCATGCAAATCTTGTTACACCTAAAAACCAGTAATCTTAATTCTACGACACTTCAGTAAACAGTTGATCCAACCTGGGCGCAAATTGAGAACATTTTCTTTCCGCAACCGATCAGTAGCGTAAGGCTCGCTACGCCAAGTGGTGCCATCTTTTGCAACATGCAGTCGATCATCATCTGAACTACTACCAAACAGCTTTCAGACGAACGGCTCTCTATTTCAGTTTCAAGGTCGGAAGCATCTTCATCCTCTTCACTCTCATCCAGTACTTCATTTATTAGTTCCTCAAAGGTCAAAAACCGTGGACGTGCCATTTTTTCGAATACATACAATTATTTAACAAAATATATTAATCTTAAAAAAAAGCAACCCAACAAATAGAACACAACACAAATATCAAAAATAGCTTCGCGAGTGACGTGCGACGCAGAGATGACATATGTATCAAAAATGATACATAGCTCGAATAATGCAGTTTTTGAATTCCTCATGGCTTACTTGCAATAACTTTTAAAAATATAGCTAAAAATAATGGCAATAAGAAAATATATAAAGTAGCAAGAAATCCGGTACCTAGCTTTTTTTTAATGAACACAAAAATCGAAATGTATCATTTTGAATGCAAAGCTCGATTAAGGGTTAAAGAGGGTCGTACATCAGTTGACAACTTGCCTCACCCTTCTCATCCAGCAACATCAATAAATGACGAAAATTTAACGAAATTTTGCTCGAAAATCGTCGTGTGGCCGATCGACTGGATCGGCTTACATCAATTTACATTATGTATACAAATAGAGTTTCGCAAAATTATCGCTCAGCAGATGCTTTTAATGGACGATACAGACATTCACCGCATCATTACTGGTAACGAGACGTGCGTGTGCAAGTATGACGTTGAAACAGCACAGCAATCTGCAGAGTGGTGACATCCAAATGAGCCAAAACCCAAAACACCACGACAAAATCGTTCAAAAACTAAGGTGATGTTGGCTGTTTTCTTCGATTCTCAAGGTGTCTTGCACTCGGAACTCTTTCCACAAGATCAGTGTCAGTGCTTAATATGAGTGTTTTAAAGCATTTGCGCAAGAATATTTGTTGACAAAGGCAAGAATTATGGAAGGACAATTCACGATTTTTGCACCACGATAATGCAACAAAAACAATGTCAATATTACAAGCACCATTTTCGCTAGATATGGCCCCGTGTGACTTTTTCCTATTCTCGAAACTCAAATTGTCGCTTCGTGGAAAACCTTTTGAGACGATTGATGTCATCAAAGAGAATTTTCAGAGGCAGCTAAAGGCCATACAGAAATCTCCCTACCAAAAATGCTTTCAGGAATGGAAAAAATGTTGGCATATGCGAATCGCCTCCAATGGTGATTATTTTGAAGGTGAAAAATAAAATAAATATTGAAAAATAATTAATCGGTGCTGTTTCATTTGCACAGTCCAGTGCAATTTTGAACATATGGTATATATATATATTTACCTGCCATATATATTTATATTCAGTTTTTATCTTCACTAAAACAGAAAATATTCACAAAATCTTAACGCATATTAAAGTGCTTGAATTACGGAATAAGTTGATAGCATGGAATATTTTACAATACCAACAACACCAACAATAAATGTCAAAATGAAATGCTAATAAGATCAGGACAAGGGGCAAAAAATGGGTAAAACAAAAGCAAAGCACTTTCAGGATTAGTCAAATTTCATTGTAAAATATTTGAGTTGGGAACTAAGTGAATGAGGACCATTTAAAAGTTGGGTGGAACACGCAGTAACGCCTCACATGTCAACAATTGACACAATTGTCGAGTGACAGAGAAAAGGAGTGATTGTGCACAGGGGTTGCAGCTGGTAGAGTATTAAAACCGGGTTGTGCTAGACTAGAACACTTTCGCTTATGCAGTAGCAGGGCAGCATAATGGGAGTAAACAAGAAAGAAAGAAAAAAAAAAATTTAGGAAGCAACAGGATTATGTAGATTTCATTAGAGGCACTTTCGTTGTAGTTGTTGTTGGTATTGGTGTTGGTGTTGGTGTTACTTTCTTAAAGGTGTTGAATAAGATTCTGTTGCTATTCTTGCTGCTGTTCTTGTTGAAAAGGCAGAATTTACTCTATATTCTGTGCGTCAATGAAAAATCGATGGAATTTAATTTTCTTGTTATAAATTCCTCAAAAAGGGTTTTGAGTTTTTTTTTTTTATGCTGTAACTATAGCTTGTTACTGCAACCACTCAAGAATTTGACCCAGTTTTACTTAAAAGCTGGATAAGTAAGTGCTGGGAACTGCACCGCTGCGCTCGTAGAGTAGCATTTTTATAGTTTTAATTTTTTAGTGTTGCTTTAATTTGTTATTTTTTTTTTTTTTTGTTTCTTTGAATTGGTTCACTGATGACGTCAGTTTATAGACTACCACAACGAATAAAGAGGAATTTCAAGTGGTACTCATGTAACGCGAAAATTTCGCATATCCTGCAGTTATATATTGTAAATGCAGCAAAAATATCCCTCAGCTGTTGTGTGGCATATAGCAGATAGGCATGTTTAATATATGTGTGTAAAGCTGCCACGAATTTCGGGAGTCTCAATAAAAAAATTATTTTAAAAATGTTTTTTTTTTTCTCACTTATTGTTCACATTCTGGCACATGTAGTGTGCCTTTGTTTTTAACTGAAACAATTTTTATTAAATATTCTTTGCTCAAGCAACGAACGTTATTCGAGCATTTTTTTTTTTGTGACACTTTATTTACATGGTTCTTGTTTATTTTTCGCTTTTTACATTCCTTTTCTGCATTAAATACAAATGTTATCGCTTTTGCTATATCCGCTTAACACAATTCCTTGCATGCGGCGCTGCATGTAATGTAATGAAAAATTAAACGACTGCATATATAACAAGGGAATGACCACCAAAGCAGACCCGATCCCGACCATACCGCCGCATTGATGCTAACATAAACACACATGGGGACAAACATACAGATGAAAGTATAAAACTGCTAAATCCTTTCGTAAGAGACAGTTACAGCAATAACAACAACAACAGCAACGACACCAGCGAATATAATCCTTTAAAAATAGCTACATAAGAAATTTTCCGCAGCTCCTTTTACAGCAAAAGAAGTACAACCACAGCAAAGCGGAAGCAATGCTTTTCATACAGTTTTCATTTTTTTTTCTCTGTCATGTTTTCATAAAAGAAACATTTTATTCTCTGTATGCTACTCTCTTAAAGCATTGCGTCCGGCTTTTAAGTCGCAATCGTGTTGTTGAACCAATCGCTGTGGTAACGCGCAATTTTTTTTAATGCTGCGCACAGAGCGTTGCACAGTGGTTTCATTACATACAATGTTTAGAAAAAAATAGGAGTCATCGTAGATCAATGAAATTTTGGACAAGTTATTAAAATAATTGTTTTAATCCGCCTACAACCACGCCTACAACCATGCCTACCTCCTATGTAACACAAAATTTTAAAACGCTATATTTTTTCGTATTGAAGTTATATCAAAACAACTCCCTAGAATAAAGAAAATATTTTTGCCACGCCCGCCTCCTATACTTCTTATACGATTCTCCTATATTCCTTTTTTTCGTATTGAAGTTATATCAAAGCAACTCCCTCAATAATCGGAAATGTATATGTAGAATAATGAAAAATTTTTTACCACGCCCACCTTCCATACTTCTCATACGATATTTGCTTAGCTTTAAGAAGGAATTGTCGTATACTAATAAAATTTGGCTTAGAAGTTGAAATAGACTCTATAAGATTACTTACGAAAAATTTTCCAAATCTGCCTACAACCACGCCTACCGCCCTCCCATATAACACAAATTTTAAGAAACAACTCACTCTTGAATCTGATATATATGTGTACATTAAAAAAAAATGTACACGCCCACCGCCCACTATCTCCTTAAGTTCCCAAAATATCAATATAACTTTATCAGAATGAATGCAAATATTAAACTACGAAAAAACGTTCCAAGTCGGTTTCGAACCCAGGACTCTCCGATAGTGAAGCTAGAGCATTTCTATTGAGCTAACCAGGCGATGGAAACTTGGTAGCCCAAGCCACTTAAATATAATATTACGAGCGCAATTAAAAAGTACCGCATTTAATTCCCTAATGAACACTGAAAATTAACTCATTTTAAAATTAGTTTTAAATTTATACCGCCATTGTTATTTTGTTTAAAAAAATTAATCATATGGTTTTGTTCTTTCTTAATTCCTTGATTCACAACTTTCTAAACGCTGTCACTTTGGTTTTAATAACATTTTTTTTTACTTGCATATAACATTGCTAATTTGTTTGAAATTCTTGTTAATTATGTCCAAATTTTTAAGAACTTTGTTTGGCGGCCGCAAACATGTACCAACTTTTTTATGCATATTTAAAGAGGAAATTTACAAATTTCATAAAATCATAATGAGACGATTGAGGAACATCGAGCTTAATCTATATTTTCCATAGAAAATAGATACAAAAAATGTTTATGGACTAATTTTGATTATTTGATAACTTTTAAAATACTCATGTAGTCTACAAAATTTTTTCATTAGAATAATACCAATAAGGTGTACTTTTATAAAAAGTTATAATAATTTGCTAATAACAAATTTTTATTTACTCAAATACACTTCTAAGCTGCATGAAAATTTAGATAAATTTTTTGCTTATGACTTTGATTAATTTCTTCTAACAAAATAAAATTTTAAGGAGATACTCTCCTGGATTGTGGATTCTATATAATTAAATATTTTTCTTTAAGTCTGCATGACCAAATTAAAAAAGAGAAAATAAAAAATTGGTATACAAAATAAAACTCAACAATAATAATGTCACAAGGCCGATTTTTTTTAATATCTTTATTAAGTATGTTAACATTTGGAAAAATGATTTTTTTAATTTTGTAACTGTTTTTATTCCAGTTGTGTCCAAAAAAAAAAAAAAAAAAATAAAAAATAATAAAATAAATAATAATATAAATAAATAATAATAAATAATAAAATAAATAATAATTATAATAATTATAATAATTATAATGCAGCTGAAATAATAGGGTGAGGTGGGGTTATGTGTACCATGGGGTGATGTGAAACACGGCGATTTTTCGTACAAAATGTTAACATATGACTCAATGAACCACTGAGATATGTTTCTTTTGACAGCATCTAGTTTTTCATAAGAGTTGGAAGTAGGCAGACATAAATCTTATTAGAGTTCTTAAAAAGAGTGAAAAATTGATATTAAAAAGTTTTTTCAATGAAAAACAAATAGTGTTTCGGATAAAATTTTTTTTTGCTTAGATTTTAAAAGTGAGTAAATGTAAAATTTGGTATTGTTTCATATCTTGAAATATAACAAAAGATTTTGCATTTTTCTAGTTGTGGTAAAATTCCATCAATGAGAAAAAGTGATGTGTAATTGGGGTGTTGTGTTACACTCACGCTGGGGTGATGTGTAACACATCTAACACTTTATAATTGCCAATTAAAGTGAAATGCAATCACATCAACGGCCTTAAAACAGATCGGCTCAGTTTGTACTATTTAGCCCAAAAGCAAACGAAAGTAAACGAAAGCTGTGTTCGTAAAACGCCACAAAAACGTTTACAGTTGCAGGTGCAGGAGATTTTATTAAGTTCTTATCATCATACTTTTACTAAACATAAAAAGTTAAAATAAACATAAGAAAATTAAAGTCACTGATCTTTAAACCAAAATTTTGTTGGTGTTACACATCACCCCACCAATTTAAAAAGGACAAAAAAAAACATATTTTATTCATTTCTCAAAATATTCAACAGCCATGAAAACACTCACTTCGAAATGGTTCTTCTGCAAAGGATATGCTTTAAAACCAATCAAAAATTCATTTTCTAAACATTTTTATTGGAGCAAATAAAAACGTGTTACAATCACATCACTTCATCCTATATAAAGGTAGTCAGCCTGAAAGCATGCAGTTTTTGTTTTTAAAAGTTGAACAATATTTGCACAGAGTTTTTTTTGTATTATTAGAAATCGTGTTAAATGGAATTTTTTTTAATAAATTTAAGGAATATTTAGCTAAGACCACAAAAAATTGGTCCTCAATAAAATGTAAACTATATTAAAAACTGACTAAGTAAACATCAATCAAAAAAAAATATATATTTTCTTATTTCTTACTGAATTTGTTAAACAAATGTAACTACATTTTTGTAATCAGCGACCTTTAAATAACTAATGTAAAAAGTTTTATTTAAATCTGACAACTTCTTCTATTTTTGTACTTTCTTTATATATGCTCAACGTACTGTGCTGCGTTGCAAATGAGCTGAAATCATGTTGCAGGCGAGTGAAAAGCACCGCTGTTAATAAAAATTTGTATGGAAAAACATTAAAAGAGATACCGCTCGAAAAACCGGAAGTGGAATCATTCACACACAAAACGAGCTAATCTCAATGTAAGGGTGTATTTATATTGTTAATGTGGAAAAAAAATATTGTCCTCGTTTATATCGTAAATCAAGAATACTAGCAAATTCTACGTAGTTAAGATTTTATAAAAGTATATTATAAGTTTGTTTGGAAAATTGTTTTCATTTGATATGCATATTAATAAATGTGCTTTAAAATATTAACTATTTGAAAGATATATAATAAATGCAAATGTGGAGCAAAAACTAAATTTTGCTAATTAAAACTGTAAGGGATCATTTTCTTATGTGCTATACGGCAACTAGCCTTAAATTGCACCGGCCCTTCTGGAAATCTCCGGATCCTCCAGTATGGCCAGACCGCCACTGAATGTGAAGAAGTTGAATGGTAAGCTTTTGCTAGCGCTGGCTGAGGTTTTCACCAAAAACTGTTAGTGCAAATATCGGACTCACTAACAAGTACACATTTTCATTTCATTTATTTTTTTAAAATATTAATTAGTACAGTAAGATTACATAATATCTGTCAACGTAACACAGTGAGATTATTAATCGTCAACAGAAAACATTAAATAAATTAAAAAAAACAAAAATAAAAAAAAAAATTGCTTAAGGCTTATAACTAAATGCTATTATAAAAACGATTGAATATTATATAATTTAAAACTTATAAGTAGATGTTTGATTAGAAAAATTACAATAAATCTTAACTAAGGGGCTAATTTAACAAATTTAACATTAAGATAAAATGAGAAAGAGAGAAAGAAAATAGAATTGAAAAAAAGTACAAGTAATAGAATGGAAAAGCAGCGGTAACATCTCTCTTGGTTCTGCCGACAATATCAATATCATCAGCGTACGCAAGGAGCTGGACGCCTTTGTAGAAAATGGTGCCATTACGATGCACACCGGCCTTTCGTACGATCCCCTCCATGATGATGTTAAAGAGATCGCAAGACAGTGGATCGCCTTGCCTGAAACCTCTTTCGGTATTGAAGGTTTCGGAGAGGTCATTTCCTACCTTGACGGAGCTGCGTGTGTTGCTCAACGTCATTCTGCAAAGTCTAATCAACTTTGCAGGTATACCGAACTCAGACATTGTTGCGTATAGGCAATCCCTTCTCGGGCTATCGAACGCAGCTTTAAAATCGACAAAGAGATGGTGTGTGTCAATTTGATTTTCGTGGGTTTTCTCCAGGATTTGTCGTAGCGTGAAAATCTGGTCTATGGTGGACTTACCAGGTCGAAAGCCACACTGATAAGGTCCAATCAGTGTTTTTGTAATCGGCCTTAATCTTTCACAAAGTACGCTTGAGAGAACCTTATATGCGATGGAAATAAGACTGATACCTCTATAACTTGCGCAGATTGTTGGGTCTCCTTTCTTAAGTATAGGGCACAGTACGCTGAGGTTCCCATCGTCGGGCATGCTTTCTTCTAGCCATATTTTGCTGATGAGCTGATGCATGCGCCTTATCAATTCATCGCCGCCGGTTTTAAACAATTCAGCTGACAGGCCGTCAGCACCCGCTGCTTTGTTGTTTTTGAGTCGTTGGATAGCAACTCGAACCTCATCATGGCTAGGTGGTGGTACTTCCACTCCGTCATTGTTGATTGGTAGCTCTGACCTGCGCTCTCCATGGGCGGCATTGGTGGAATCGTCGCCAGTAAGTAAATTGGAGAAGTGCCGTCTCCACAATCTCAGCACACACTGCGTATCCGTATTCAGATCTCCATTTTCGTCTCTACAAGTATATATAACGCCACTTCGAAATTTGAAATATTTTTGTAACGGCCAGTTTAAGCAAAAGATAATGTTTTGCGAATTTGGTCATCTATGCATAACAACAATAGTGAGCAAAAGTGAACTCTGTTCTAATACCGGTACACTGTTTATTGCTTAATATCACTTTTCATGCTGTTTCATATATATTTCGCCATTTCAAAGTTTTGAATATAAACCAATTTTTATTAATGTAAAAAAAATTTATTAATGTTCCATTGGCTCCAATAATGTAAATGCTATTTAGCATACTTGTCATTCATTTTTTTAATGTATTTGAATCAATTTTGCTCCATTCTTCGAGAATAACTAATTTCCGTTCTTCCACGTTGCAAAATTACAACGTTATTTTTATACACCTGGTGTACAAGAACTCCCTACAAATTCTCGATGGGATTACAATCTAAAAAGTACGCCGGCCACTCCAATAAATCAATGTTATTGGCCTGAAACCATCTCGATTTACGTGAATTTTTTCCAAAAGTGGAGTCAAATTGCTCTCCAGCACACGAGTGTAGTCAGCGTTCTTCATGCTTGAACTTTCAATTTCAGAAAAAGCACCCTTCATTATCACATTATCTCCACCAAAACTTCCTTTTGAAAACGGAAGTGGTTCGCGGCGTATGTCGTACTAATAATGCCAAAATCCATCCCGGCCATCAAGATCCCATCTTTTCTCATCGAAAAAAATTACATGTAAATAATAACCCCCAACGTGGGACTCTTGTTTTAAAACATTATTGAAAATCTGACTTGTGGTCAATTTGTTCCTATGTTCCTTCTTGCAAATTCTCTTATGTTTGCTAGTAAGAGCAGGAACACACTACATAAGTTCACTGCGGATATGATTACACTGATGTAGCACTCTCCACACCGGTGTTCGGGAAACTTTTCAGCAACAACTCTCCGCAATTCTTTTAAACTGTGTGTAGTGTTGCTCGCAGCTCGGATTATTTCCGCTGATCGCGGTTACAGAGAATTTTTTTTTTGGCCCGAACATTTTGTTTTGCCTTAATTTTGAAGATTGTTAAAAAAATTTTAAGTCACTCCGTGGCTGCGATTAATTCTACGCCCGATTGCCCGAATTCCATAGCCTTCTTCTATAAGAGTTTTTATTTTTCCCATTTTTTCGCAAGTAAGTTGGGTTGCGCGAGGCATTCCGGTCTAAATTTTTTTCTATTGTTAAGGTCTTGAAAACTGAATACACAATTTTATTCATCTCCACACTTCAAACGCAGCCGAAGGAATAATTGCAAGTGGCGTTATAAATATGAAACAGCAATAAAAGTAATAGTTAGCAATAAACAATGTGCCGTTATTAGAATAGACTTCGCTCTTGCTCACTATTGTTGTTGTGCATAGCTGACCAAATTCGCAACTCATTATCTTTTGTGTAAACTGGCCGTTACAAAAATATTTCAAATTTCGAAGTGGCGTTATATATATGAAACGTACCTTATATCTCGCCGCATCATTATAAGCAACAAGGATTTTGTGCTCAGAGTGAGAGTCAAGGTTACAGTAGACAAGCTCAGAATAAGTTATCAGGGGAATAATAAGTTGGATAACAAGTCTTTTTTTAGTCAGCGTGGGAGTGTATTTAGAAGACAAACGCAGACATCTAAGTGTAAGATAGATTTGTTTAATAATATTATTGACATGGTCGGTACACGTAAGCTTAGAATTTACAAAAAAAACCTACATTTTTTATTTTGTCGACAATTGAAGTTGTTTACCGTTCAGGTTAATTACCGGAATTTGGGTAAAGTCAAGTTTATCCTTAGATATTGGGAGAATATATGACGCCGACTTAGATATTGCACTTAAGTCTTTATTAGTTCTGCAACACAAGTTCTCAATTAGACCGATTCGGTTAGAAAAATATAATTGAATGTCATCTGCATAGGCATGCATCGTCATATCATTGCACACAGAAAAAATGTCATTAATAAATAAACTAAAAAGAAGAGGCCCAAGGATAGATCCTTGGGGTACTCCAGCTGTAATTAATAAGTAGTCAGAAAATGTATTGCCAATCTTCACTCTTTGCATTCTACCATCAAGATAGTTAGCAGCACTAGCACTAAAACCAAAGAATTGCTTAAGTTTTTCAACTAAAAGAGCATGATTAACGCAGTCAAAGGCTTTAGAAAAGTCAAGTAGACAAAGGAGTGTGATGTTTCCTGCGTCATATTGCATGCGAATATCGTTAAGTATCTTAAGCATTGCTGTCGCACCGCTGTGTCCTGCTCGAAAACCCGATTGATATGGTGATAATAGTTTTTGACTTTCTAAGTATTCATTTATTTGTTTTTACATCAGTGATTCACAGATTTTTGAGAACGTACTTAGAATGCTGATTGGTCTGAAGTCTTTCATAACGGATGCATTAGTGACTTTTGCCAAGAGTTAGGAAAGCAGGAAAGAGGAAAGCATTGGTTGATTATATGCGTCAGCGGTATAATAATATATGGCAAAATAATTTTAATGAATTTTAAGGGAATACCATCGTCACCAATGGCATATGCTTTAATTTTCATAGCTGTCAAAATAACATCATTCTCATTAACATGGCAAAAGAAGAACTGGCAAGTTAAGAAGCAAATTACGAAGATTACATTCAGGACTATTATTAAGCCCAGACAAGAAATTGGACAGAAAGAAATTATTAAAAGCATCAGCTTCAACCTCACACTTCTGATCCCCTTTTTGCTACATATATCCAAAGATCAAATATTTTTCCAAAGAACTTTAGAGAGAAGTGAACAGTTCAGTTTGCGGAAAAAGAATTTTTTCTTAGATTGTCTTACAATTGAAACGGCTTGGTTGCGATCTAGCCTGTAACGATCCCAGTTTACATTATTTCGATTTTTTTCCATTTTACATAGGTCAAGTTTCTGGTTTTCTATTTTAAAACCCGCAAAACAATTTTTGGCGGCGCGCCTGTGTGCGACTCTATTGGACGTCAAAAACCTATTCATAAAAATTTTGTAATGTTATTTTCGTGTTAAGCGGACTTTAGTCCATAAGAAAAAAAAAAATTGTATCATTGAATGTACATTTCGGCTGTAAGCCAATGTTATATATTGCAGAGATATTACATTGGAAATCTTTATAACTATATCTATATATCTATATATATATAAATGGTCTGCCATATAACGTTTTTCAAAATTGTCGCATTTGGGGCACAGAAAACCCGCACGCATACATTGAAAAGCCGATGCACCCAAAACGAGTCACAGTTTGGTCCAGGTGCGGATTTTGGTCCAGAGGCATAATCGGGCCATTTTTCTTCGAAAATGAGCAAGGAGTGGCCGGTACAGTCAATGGCCATCGTTATCGGGCCATGTTGAACGAATTTTTGTTTACAAAAATTGAAGAGGAGGATATTGGCAACATTTGATTTCAACAGGACGGCGCTACGTGCTACACAGCCGAAGCTACACTCGATGTTTTGCGCCCTGTTTTTGAAGATCTCATTATAAGCCACAGAGCTGATGTTGTTTGGCCACCTCGGAGCTGCGATTTGACACCGTTGGACTATTATTTGTGGGGTGCCCTCAAAGCATCCCTATTTTGCATTTTCAAAAAAAAAAAAGTTATTTGGCGGACCCTTTATATAAAATTGTAAAAAATAATCTGTACATGAAATATTTTTTGATACTGAATTGATTTTTTTAATACTGAATCCGAAAATCGCATTTTTAAAATTTTTGTCTGTCTATCTGTCTGTTAAAGCATCACGCGAAAACCACTGGATGGATTTAAATGAAACTTGGCACCTAGGTTCCTTACCGGTCATAACATAGGCTACTTTTTATCCAGTAAAAAAGGTTGGACCCTGTAGAGGGCGCTGCGATCGGGTTTCAGGCATTTTTTTTTTAGCTTATCTCCGAAACCGTTCATCCGATTTGCATGAAAATTTATAAGTAGAGTTTTTCGGATACGGTGAGTTTTTATAACTTATTTACTTTGTTCTATCTCGAACACCAGGGGGCGCTGTAGTACAAATATTTTGAAAAACCTCGAAAAACTCCTAAACCGTGCATCCGGTTTGTATGAAAATTGGAAAATGGGGGTTTTCTGATACGGTAAGTGTTGTAACGAACCCCTGGGTCGTTACAACTTTTTTCAGCTGAGGTATCCTCAGCGGCTGTCCAGGGTCCTTACAAGACGATCTATGGGGTTTTGTAGATCGCTTGACCTTGTTGGAAGGTCTTTTGTTCTTCTTAGGTTTAATTATGATGTCGTGGATGTCGATGTTGTGGACGTTATACTTGTCCAGCGATTCCCTTCTGGGGCTCTTCACGAAAGGCCGCTCTGTATGTTTGCCTTCACAGATTGTCTAGTGAAGGTGACCTTTGCGATGGTGAAGGTGCCCTGGGTGATGACGGCTGGTGTTTTTAGCTTGACTGTACCTTGCTAAGCGGTACTCTCCGTTATCCCTTGTTGGCTCTATCTTCGTTGGTGGCGCGATGCGTATTTATTGCCGTACCTCTTCTTGAGTTGTCGTGTGTATGTGCGTTTTAATAACGTGTTGACCTTGAATTTCTAGTAGCGCTCCGCTGGCATTGCTTCGTTCGGAGGTGCGTTTCACTCGTTGAGAGCGGAGGTGAGCGATTCAACTCAAGGTAGGGGAAATACTCTGAAGGTGAGTATCTCGTTGAGAGCGAGAGTGAGAAAGACAACTCAAAGAAAGGGGAAGGTAATGATACTCGTTGAGAGCAGTGGTGAATGTGGCAGCTGAGCGTGACCGATTGGCCTCATGCCTCAGTGACACAGTTCGGAGGAGGGGAAATACTCTGAGGTGAGTATTCTCGTTGAGAGTGTTGATGAGAGTGGCAGTTAAGCGTGACCGATTGGCCTCATGCCTTAATGACACAACTCAAAGGGGGTGGATACGCTGAAAGCGAGTAACTCGTTGAGAGTAGTGGTGAGTGTGGCAACTGAGCGTGACCGATTGGCCTCATGCCTCAGTGACACGACTCGAGCGGAGAGAGGATAGGAACGGGAGCAAGGCACGTCCAGATAGTCTGCGAGTAATAGCCAGACTTAACTCCGAAAGAAAATAAACTGCTTGGCTACTTCGAAGTGAAAGACGTCTGGTCCGTTTGAAAGCTCAAATACAACTCAACTTTATTAATTTCTTCAACTTATGACTAAGTGCTGGCTGCTACCAGTGGTGCACATAAAATACATTTCATGATTGCTTACGTACTATAGTAGTATGTAATAAGTAGTGGGTACTAATAGTGTGAATGTCTTAACGTCACGTCTTGTATGTTTACCGTAACGTGTTGTATGTTTAGATTAATAATATTATATGCATAAATGTAAAATACAATTGTTCAATTCATTATCCTATTAATAAACATAGTAATTCGCATGTTGCTTACTTATCTTAAGTTCCGATGGCGCTATGCTGTATAGCTCGTGGTGTATGTTGCTTGGTTTGTTATGTGTGAGGCCGGTACGCTAGGCTGCGTAGCGTAAATAAATAACAAATAATGTGTGGGCCTATTTGTGTGGGAAATAGGTTCGTCACACCCCCCCTCTACTCCGGGGTGGAAAACGAGATCTTAACGTTCCCGCTGCGCTCTATTTGGACGGCGTAGCATGTATTTTCGAGTACGATCTTGAAGCCAATTCGTTGTCCTGGTCTCCGCCGTGCTTGGGCTCCTGCGATACGTTGCTGTAGTTCCAGTGGGAGAATATCGTCGATATTTATGTTTTCCACTGGGTTGTGCTCGTCTTCTGTTGGCACCTCGATGGTGGGAATGCTTGTTCCGTTCGCCGTATTTGTCGGCATTGAATCTGGGACGTTGGGATCGAAGAGCCAACCAAGGCACTCTTCGAAAGCATCTCCTTCCTCTGGCTGGTCGATTTCCATATGCTTAGCTAATTGTTGTTGCATATTTTCGTCGTTGTCGACTGTATTCTGGTCGCTGCTGTCATCGTCGCAGCTGCTATGGCTTAGGCTGTCGTTGAAGCGGTTTCTCTGGGTGACTGCTGCTTGTTGACGACTGTTAACTGCTTTGCGTGTAGTCATGGACCCCTCGTGGGTCGCCTGCGTGGCGCTGGCGGCGATTGTGGCCGTATGCTGGGTTGCCTGTTGGCAACTGTATGGGCCACTTGTAGCAAAGGTTGGCTGTGGTAGGGCCGTGATGCTCTCTGGTGACGTTGATTTTGTATTGCGTCTCTTGTTGGTGTCATCATCATACACCGGTGGTAGTAGCAAAGGTGGCAGATCTCTTCCGGCTAGTTGCTGTATCAGCTCGCTAATGTGTCTTCTTTTATTTCGTATTGTTTCCTCCGTGAACCATGCGGTACGATTTATGGGCGGCTGAAGGTTGATTATAGGATTGCATACCAAACTCTCGATAAATTGTAGCGTATACAATCCGCAATCAGTGAGGTTATCTTGTTGTTGGACTCTCACTCGGTGACTCGGTAGGTTGTTTTCCGTGAAATTCCTCAGAATGTGTTGGCTTCTAAATTCGTGGCTCAGGTAGCTTCTCAGTGGGCCACACACATGGGATCGGTCGACGCTGGCCAGTGAGTCGAATATTAAAATCATCGACTGTTTGATTGGGTGATCATCGGTTGCGGCGCCTTGCGGTGGGACATCGTAAAATCGAGGTCCATTCAGTGCCGGAAAGCATATGACTGCGAGGAACCAATGCTGCTTCTCATTAATAGGCACTATGATGAACTTCTTGTGCGTGATGTCCTGTTGACGCGTCCATCTTCGTATCCCCTCGTAACGACGTTGGCCAAGGGTTGCTGGCGTGTCGCCGGGTACCGCCTTGGGTTGTATCAATCGCTCATAAAAGAAGGAATTGAAAATATAATAATCGTCAGCGCGATCCTTCGGCATGAGCACACGCTTGATCCAGGTGGCATAGAACTCCATAATCTTGTCATTGAGATAGATTCCAGCGGCGAGGCAGTTGTAATCGTCGATGGTGACGTTGATGCCACCGGGTCCTGGTGGGTAAACGAACAGATTTCGCTCGTTGATGACGTCGTCGTTGTCGCTGTCGCTCGACAAGTTTACTTCTGGTATGTGTAGCATGACTGGTGTCTGAGTGACCGTCTGTCTTGACGGTGATGCGTTGCTGTCGACGTTGCTGCAGACGTCTGCCGGTACTGGTGGCCCTTGTTGCGCAGCGCTGTTGTCGAACGTGGCGTTACTTGCTTTGATAGCGCTGATGGTGGCTACATGTCTAGCTGGCGCGCTCCTTGACTGAGCGGCATGGCGTACCCTTTTATTCGACTGTGGCGGTGATGGCATTTCCGTCAAAAATATTGCACGCTTCTGTGCTGCCGTAAGTTGTCGATGTCGCTCCATATATTTCTTCTTCGACTTCTCAAAACTATCCATGATCGGATATGTAGTGCTCTCGCTGCACTTTTCTGGCGTGTTTTAATAAAAACAGTTGGGCGAGATCACCGTTGAAATAAAATTGAACGTTGGCTGTTGCTGATGAACAATTACGTGCTGCGTAATTATGCACTATGACAGTATTTGTATGCGCAGTTGGTTGATAATTCAATTCACTCGCACTTTGTCGCATTAAATTACTTTTTTTAGCACTTTTACTGTTGTCGATGGCGTAGAGAGATGAATATTACGATGTGAGTCACGGACGATACAAACTGTAATGACGGTTGCGATTTCAAGTTTGTAATTTGAACATAAATTGTTCTTTTAGCTGAGCGTTGCCATATAATCATTGCCTGGAGGTTGAATACACATGGTGTGTCTGTCGTGCATGTGCCTGTGTGAACCTTTGCTTGCTGTCACTCTGAATGTTCACGGTGTTTCTTCTATTGGTCTGTCTTTTCTGAAAATATTCCGAGCAGGGATAATAAATGGTGGTTACCTTCAAGTTAGCTAAGAAGTCCACATATCCTGAATGCCGGGGAATATCTTGGAATATCAAACATGTTGTGTGATGCATATTGTCATTTAAGCAGGATTACTTCTGAAGTTGTTTGCTTGGATGGACCTTCTTTTGTAGATCATGACGTTTGTATGACATCCTTCATGTATAAATTAGGTTATGGTTCTTCAGGTATGGTAAATGTTTGGATCAGGTATTGTTGGCGCAAGGGATTATGCGCTGCCCAGCTTGTTATCGCAGTGGGTGCTGCGGTGCCCATCTTGTTGTCGCAGTGGGTGCTGCGGTTCCCTTTTATTGACGCAGGTGGTACTGCGGGTCCCCTTTTCTGACGCAGTTGGTGCTGCGGATCCCTTTTGTTGACGCAGTTGGTGCTGCGGATCCCAGTTGGTAACGCGGGTGGTGCCGCGCAGGAAAAACGTTAGCTTGTTAACTTTTGGTGAACATGGTTTCTTGCACAAATGCTATTTACTCAGAACGCGTTGTCGTTTTGTAAGTTATGGCTGCTTGAAACGAATGTCCTGTAGTAGTGTCATTTGTGACGAACCCCTTATGGTCCGATGGTTTGCTGGTTATGGCCGTTTTGTAGTGGCTGGTTGTCTTCTGGCGATTTTGTAGGTTATGGTCATTTTGTGATCAATTTTGTATCATCTAGATGTCTCGTTGGTTTTGCTTGCTTGTGATGAAAGAGTGCATAACTTAGACATCGTTTATGACCATGTTGTTTGCTTGCAGTTTATGTTTACAGATGCGGCTGTCAGTGTGCAGGCTCTCAAGTGGATGCAGCTGCTGGCGTGCAGTTTACTATGCAGATGCGGCTGCTAGCGTGCAGTTTATAGTGCAGATGCGGCTGCTAGCGTGCAGTTTATGTTGGCAGATGCGGCTGCTGGTTCCAGTTTGTGACGCGGGTGGTGCCGCGGGTTCCAGTTGTTAACGCGGGTGGTGCCGCGCGTTCCAGTTGTTAACGCGGGTGGTGCCGCGCATTCCAGTTGTTAACGCGGGTGGTGCCGCGCGTTCCAGTTGTTAACGCGGGTGGTGCCGCGCGTTCCAGTTGTTAACGCGGGTGGGGCCGCGCATTCCAGTTGTTAACGCGGGTGGTGCCGCGCAGGAAAAATGTTAATTACTTCGGTGTGTTGCCAATTTCTCCAATGCCTGGATCCCACAGGTCGCGTCGTGAATAAATTTCTGCACAAAGTCTTTTCGTGTTGTTAAGACAGTAATGGAGACAATCTGGAAAGTCTTTTGTCAGTAGTACATCTTCGATATGGTCAGGTGTTTGCCATTTCACGGTATGCATGATTCCAATGTTTCCAATATCCGGTCCAGATTCCACAGTTGTTGTCAGTCCATTAGCGGTAACCAATAGAAAAGCGAAGATCATCGTGAGTAGGATCCTCTTGAAGGATCCATTTCGTAAAATTTTAAACAAAGCCATTTCTTCTACTGCTTTGAATTTTACTTTTCGGCCAAGAAAGTGTCTAGTCTTACCCTTAGTGCATCGGTCCGTATTATTATGAGTGTAGCTGACCTTCTGTTGGGGTAGGACGTTCCCGATGTGTTTTCCTTGGATGTCGGGTGGCTCTGGTGGCCTGTTGTGATGATTTTGTTCACCTAGCTCGCTTTTTATAAATTCGAAGATATCAGGTGGCTCTGGTGGCCTGACATGATGCTCTTGTTGATCCGCTAGTGGATCTGTTGGCCTTGTATGTGGCTGTAGTTGCTGCGTGCATGATGCTAACACGTTTGCTAGTCGTGGTTCTTCCTTCGTGAGTGGCACTAGCGATTCTGTGCCGTGAGTTTGAATACACGCTGTTGGCTCGACATTTAACGTGAGGTCGTCGGAAATCATCTCTGTCGAATTTAGGCACCCCTCTGTGGGTGCCTCTGGTGAACTAACGCTAGTCTGTGAGTCGTCTGGCTCTGACGTTACTAGCTCTTGTTGAGTGTCGCATATGTTTGGCTCTGCTGCCTCGATGTTTTGCTCTGACTCGCATGTGACTGGCTGAGGTTCTGCATAGCCTGTGTGTGGCTGTGGCTTACTTGGCTCTGGCACCACTGGTTCGATGGCTTGTTCTGCATCGCATGTGGCTGGCGTTACTACCTCGGTGTCTTGTTCTAAATCACAAGTGACTGACGTCTCTGGTTCCACGATTGCCACTGGTGGCAGTACATGTTGCTCTGGTTGCACTGTATGAAACTCTGGTGGCTCTACTTGGCGCTGTTGAACTTCTGGTTGGCCACTTGTTGTTTCATTTCGGCTGTCGTTTTTTTGTGGCTTTATCTGCATTAGTCGGTGTCTCGTGATGAAAGCAAGTGCAGGGTGGAAGCTTTCGTTGTGCATTCGTAGCTGCTAGGTCTGCTAGTCCCGTTGAATAAAGAATGCGGCTGTTCAGTTGAGCTGGTGGCTCTGTAGGCTGCTGCTGTTTGACTATCGAGGGCGATGTTGACGGCTGTCTGGCTTGTCGCTGGGTGACTGCGTGTTCGGTTGTCACCTCGTGTTTATCATCAATTGAAGTTGACCGTATTCCGTGTACATAGTCCCACCACGATTTATACATCTCATTCGGAAATCGTAGGATAGAGTCGCCTTCCTCTTTAGCGGTTATCGTCGTTGTTGGCTGGGTAGCAGTTGTCTTCTTGTTCACTTTTTCATGTGCACGTGACGAATGCAAGTATGCACGTGGCTCGCGCGTTTGTGATACGGGTGGCTTTGGATCCTGATGACGTTGCGATTGTTGCATCGTCGAAATTGTTGCTGGACTCTTTGACCATCCGATCTGCTCAAGTGTTGCCATCATATTTCCAAATCGAGTGCTGTAGGAGGATTCCACGCGTGGTTGTGTATGCGGGTTGTATATCGATGATATGATGGTTGCCTTATCTTGCGTATTTCGGGTTACTGGTTCTACTCGAGGTTGTCGTGTGTAGCGTGAAGATGTAGTGGGGCTGGAAGGATTATTGACCACGCTCGCCCCTAATCTCGGCGTGGTCCGCTGTCGTTTCCCTGGTTCTGGCGACAACAATCAAACGTCCGAATGTTTCGTTTGCCACAGTCCCAGCAGAAAAGGACTTGAGGGTTTCGGCAGCGGTCGGAGCGATGACCTTCTCTAGCACACCGGCGGCATGCGTGTGTGCTGACTCTAGAGTCTTCTAGTGCTGCAGTGTGGTATCGTACCTCGTGTGGTCGTGGCGTGTTGTGTTGTTGACTCGGTGAAGCTTTGGTGCCTGGTGTCTGACCGGTAGGCTTGGCGTTAATACATTCAAACTCAGCTGCTAGTATCGTAAGCTCTTCTAGCGAATTGAAGTCTTTGCGGCGTATATACAACTGGTAATCACGGTGTAAGTTCCTATATACGCGCTCTAACTCTTGCGCCTTCGTGTAATTAGCGTGGCGCATCATTGCCTGCATGACCAGTAGGAAGTCTTTAAATTTTTCATGTGGCAGCTGTTCCCTTCGTCGAACATCATCTTCTAGTTGTTCGAGGTATCGTGGTGGCAAGAAAAACTGGAGGAAACTCGCCTTGAATGCTGCCCAGTTGGTCCACTGTTTGTTGTTGTTGCGATACCATGTTAGAGCTTTGCCTTCCAAGAGTTCTGGCATAGTGCGGGGTATGAAGTCCATTTGAATATTATATGCTTCGGCCAACTCTTCAATACGCTCCACGAAGTTGATAGGGTCCTGATCGATGTCGTATTTGATGCCCCACTTCCGGGCGTGATCGATGGCAGTAGGATACTTGAAACTTCTGATTGGATCGGTTCTGTAGAAAGGTACCTCCTGTTGATATGTGTTGTAGTGGGCTGGTTGCCCGGTACCAGATACTTGCTGCTGTATTGCGTCATTCGTATTGTTGCTGTGTGGGATCGATGGTGACACGGCTCTAGTATGTTTAACTTCTAATTCGAGGAGCCGTTTCACGTCTTCGTCTGCTAGTTTGCCGTCGTTGATGTGCGCTGCGAGCCTCTTTCGCAGTTCTTCGACAGTGCCGACTTCTTCGAGATGGAACTCTCTTATGTACGCAAGGAGCTCTTCTTTGCGTAGGCTATATACCCAGGACGTCTTGAGGGTATTCATTGTGACGTACTGGCGATGACGATTTCCTGTGACTGTCTTGTTGAATTCGACTGGGATGTTGTTTTTTTTTTTTTCGTTGATGTAGATAGATTTTATTTGTGCTTCAGTTAATGGCTATGAAGCGCTGTCGTTGGCTAGGGCTTTGTCTGTCAAAGCCTGATGATTGATAGTTTCGTTGTAGATATAATTTTTTCTCGATGTATGCAATGATTGCTTTGTTTGCTGATGATTTGTTTTTTTTTTTTTTCCTCGTTGCTTTGCTTTGCTAGGATGGGACACTGCGATGTTGTCCCGCAGGGTCCCTGCTCGGGCGCCACTTGTAACGAACCCCTGGGTCGTTACAACTTTTTTCAGCTGAGGTATCCTCAGCGGCTGTCCAGGGTCCTTACAAGACGATCTATGGGGTTTTGTAGATCGCTTGACCTTGTTGGAAGGTCTTTTGTTCTTCTTAGGTTTAATTATGATGTCGTGGATGTCGATGTTGTGGACGTTATACTTGTCCAGCGATTCCCTTCTGGGGCTCTTCACGAAAGGCCGCTCTGTATGTTTGCCTTCACAGATTGTCTAGTGAAGGTGACCTTTGCGATGGTGAAGGTGCCCTGGGTGATGACGGCTGGTGTTTTTAGCTTGACTGTACCTTGCTAAGCGGTACTCTCCGTTATCCCTTGTTGGCTCTATCTTCGTTGGTGGCGCGATGCGTATTTATTGCCGTACCTCTTCTTGAGTTGTCGTGTGTATGTGCGTTTTAATAACGTGTTGACCTTGAATTTCTAGTAGCGCTCCGCTGGCATTGCTTCGTTCGGAGGTGCGTTTCACTCGTTGAGAGCGGAGGTGAGCGATTCAACTCAAGGTAGGGGAAATACTCTGAAGGTGAGTATCTCGTTGAGAGCGAGAGTGAGAAAGACAACTCAAAGAAAGGGGAAGGTAATGATACTCGTTGAGAGCAGTGGTGAATGTGGCAGCTGAGCGTGACCGATTGGCCTCATGCCTCAGTGACACAGTTCGGAGGAGGGGAAATACTCTGAGGTGAGTATTCTCGTTGAGAGTGTTGATGAGAGTGGCAGTTAAGCGTGACCGATTGGCCTCATGCCTTAATGACACAACTCAAAGGGGGTGGATACGCTGAAAGCGAGTAACTCGTTGAGAGTAGTGGTGAGTGTGGCAACTGAGCGTGACCGATTGGCCTCATGCCTCAGTGACACGACTCGAGCGGAGAGAGGATAGGAACGGGAGCAAGGCACGTCCAGATAGTCTGCGAGTAATAGCCAGACTTAACTCCGAAAGAAAATAAACTGCTTGGCTACTTCGAAGTGAAAGACGTCTGGTCCGTTTGAAAGCTCAAATACAACTCAACTTTATTAATTTCTTCAACTTATGACTAAGTGCTGGCTGCTACCAGTGGTGCACATAAAATACATTTCATGATTGCTTACGTACTATAGTAGTATGTAATAAGTAGTGGGTACTAATAGTGTGAATGTCTTAACGTCACGTCTTGTATGTTTACCGTAACGTGTTGTATGTTTAGATTAATAATATTATATGCATAAATGTAAAATACAATTGTTCAATTCATTATCCTATTAATAAACATAGTAATTCGCATGTTGCTTACTTATCTTAAGTTCCGATGGCGCTATGCTGTATAGCTCGTGGTGTATGTTGCTTGGTTTGTTATGTGTGAGGCCGGTACGCTAGGCTGCGTAGCGTAAATAAATAACAAATAATGTGTGGGCCTATTTGTGTGGGAAATAGGTTCGTCACAGTGTTCTGAACTTATCTTTTTTGTACTATTTTGAACGCTAGAGGGCACTTTAGTACAAATCTTAGGAAATCGTAAAAAACTCCAAAACTGCTCATTCGATTTGGATGAAAATTTGTACATAGCGATTTTCGAGTACGGCAAGGTTTTTGGTGCTATCTTTTATGCTCTTTCTCGAAACTAGAGGGCGCTGTTATACAATTTGTACGTGTGTATGTTATTAAACTGGTCCTTAACGGCTGCACTGATTTTAATAAAATGTTTTTTGTGTAAGTGGATCCCTTGATGGTTCAGATTCACAATTGGACCCGGTTGGTGGTGCTGCATTTTGTTTTTATAGCTTATCTCCGAAACCGTTCATCCGATTTACATAAAAATTTGTGTATGGAGGTTCTCGGATACGGTGAGTTTGTATTACTTATCTACTCTGTTCTATCTTGAACACCAGAGGGCGCTGTAGTACAAATCTCTTACGAATTTGGATGAAAAATTTTATTTAAGGATTTTCGTGTAAGGCAACTGTTTAGTCGTTATCTCTTTTGCTCTGTTTCGAAAACTAGAGGGCGCTGTTGTACAATTTTTACGTTTGCATGTTATTAAATTGTTCCTACACAGCTGCACCGATTTTGATGACATTTTTTGTGTGTGTTTAAGTGGATCCCTGGATGGATCAGATTCGCAATTGGACCAGGTAGGTGGCGCTGTGATTGGGTTCCACCAATTTTGTTATTATAGTTTATCTCCGAAACTATTCATCCGATTTACATGAAATGTGATGATTTGTATTTAGGGGTTTTCGGGTACGGTAGTTTTTATACTTATCTATTTTGTTCTATATTGAACACCAGAGGGTACTGCAGTACAAATGTTTTAAAAAAATCGAAAAACTCCTAGCTGTACCTCCGATTTGCGTGAAAATTTTTACATAATAGTTTTCGGATACAGTGGGTATCTTGGATTTTTTTTTTTGCGCTATCTTAAACACCAGATGGTGCTGTAGTACAAATCACTTAAGAAAGCGTGAAACACTCAAAAAACGCTCATCCGATTTAGATAAAAATTTGTGTATCGGAGTATGGAAAGGGCTTTGGCGTTATTTTTTTATTCTATCTCTAAGACCAGGGGGCACTGTTGCACAAATACCGCAAAAAACTCAAAACAACTTATCCGATAAGTATGATTTTTATAAGTGGTTTTCAGATGCGATGAGTCTTTTGGCGCTATGTACAATATTTTGCTTTATCTTGAACCCCAGAAGGCGCAGTACTACAAAATACAGTAAGGCGTAGCAAAGCGCGAAGTGTGATAAATATCTTCTTTTCTTCTTTATGTGTATTTATATATCACTTTCTTTTCTCGCAAATCAGGACAGCTGATGCCGAATTCTGTGGTATTTGAGTACGCATCAACACATGCGCAAGTCAGTTGCGTCGTAAGTTGGCGTTATTTTGACATTGCATTGTTTTCTATTTTCAATGCTTATTTAATTTTTGTTCAGTTTCAGTTTTTTTTTGTATTTTTTGTTTGCCTCGCGAATTGGCAAAAATTCATTTTGCTCTGACTTTTTTTTAAAAATGTGCAATCTTTCGAATACAACATAAAACTTGAAAATAGATTTTTGCAAGCGATTGGCGGCACGCACACACAAATCACGATTTCCCTAAGTTTTTCTCATAATTTTTAGATGTTGAAGCTACATTTTGCTCATTTCGCCAAAGTTACCGGCTTGAAAAATGCACACAAAATTCCTTCTAAAGTTTGTGAAAAGTTTTTTCAAATCGACGATTGAAATCGAAATTTATTTATATCAACTCCCGAGTTAAGCCGGGTATTCAGCTAGTACATTTATACATTTTTTTAATCTACGCCGTTATTCACATTTTTCCAAGTTTTTTAATAAATTTTCTCATAGCTCATATTGCTGTGTTATAAAAAACTTTTATTATTTATTACAGCTCTTATTTTAAATGGCTGGTTAACTCATTCTTCAACTTATTATAATAACTTGTGCTCTGACTTTTCAATAACTGAAGTTGGCAATAAAAACACATGCATTTGTCTTAGAAGCAGCAAATTGCTGCTTAGACAAAACTAACAGCAGAAATTTCATTGAACCACTTCAGGAAAAAAATTCTGCAAATAATAAAGAATAAAAAATTTGCGCTGTCGACAAATCAAATGCAGAAGAATAACTCATAAATGAAAATGCTGCTCATGTCAAAAGAATGTCATCATTTGTCACACACAAAAAAAAGTTCGCTTATATTCGCACAAAAATATTTCGCTTATATTCAAAGAAAAGTAACAAAAAAGAAGAAATTTATTTATTTATTTTGTTTTTATGCCAATTTAACGGCACCTTGTGAGACATCTACTATTTGGCATAAATTCATTATTTACAGCATCAAATTTTGTGGTGGGTCCAAAACACAGTTAGTTCGGTTCTATGGGAATAACCTTAATATGTGAATAATGATGTCATAAGTAGAATTTTTTGTTTTGTAGCTATAATTTCCATACGGTCCATGCTCCAATTCAACTGGGAAATTGAAATTGATTACTTTTTCGACCAACTTCAAAAATGAATATGAGACCAGCGAAGCAGGCATGCGTGATGGTTTCATGCTATCAATTTAAATGTTGATTTTAAAACAGATGAAATGAAAAGTAGTCAGCGGGTGGTTGCGCAGCAGCAGGAGAACAATATTTTTTTTGTTATTGTTTTTTTTTTACTTCAAAGAGCTATGACTTTTTTGCTTTCCTATGCTATGCAGCTTATTTGACAATTTATAGAGACTTCAAAATTTTCTAGTCTCTTTTTTTTTTTACTTCATGCATAATGGAAAATTAAAAATTCATGGAAAATCTACTCAAATTGTTGTTAAAAAACAAAAAACCAAAAAAAAAAAACAACCTAACAACTTAGCCCACAAAATGTACTAAATCACCATTTCAACGCTTCTATTAAAACAACAGCAGTAGCTGGAGCTGTTATTATTAGCAAAATAATTCCTTTCAAGTTGCTCTACACACACGAACTTTCAACCAAGCATCCTGTTATTCTGTGCCATAGCATAACAACAACAACAACAAACAAAATATATGTTTGTCATTTAAGTAGAAGAAAAAATAATATTTTAATGACACACATTGATGAGACGCGCTCTGGCTGTGGTTGCCAAGAAGCACTTCTGCGGTTGTCGCTCTGGCTGCCTGCTTTTTGCTACAGCTACATCTAAAGCTAGCTAGCAACTTCCGTTTCCGTTGTCGTTGTCATTGTGATTTCCTTGCTTTCTGGTTTACAGCGCTTTATAACATTTCGTTCGTTTGATGCTTCGTTTTATCCGGTTCTTGGCGTCAACACGCTGCTCCTGCTACTGCTGCTGCTGCCTGTGGCTTTATTTTAAAATGATGTGACGGGCGTGCGTTAATAGTGCTCCCTAATGTGTGATTATCCTTGATTTCTTGTCGTGATGAGACAAACATTACAATCTACGCGTTATGATAAAATAAATTATAAATTATAGAGCAAGAAACACTGCTTACTGTGCAGTGTGTGTGCACGAGCGTATATTTGGCTGAATGCGTGTATGCGTGTGTATGTGTGTTTGTATCAGTATGTGTTGTAATATGAATTAAGATGTCTATTTAATGCTACGCTGCCTAGCTACATTATTGTTATTGTTGTTAAGGAGTCGCATTATTTGCGGTAAGTTGTGTTTTTTTTTTTGAGTCTTAATTGGTTTACCTAAATAAACTCAACCTTATAAATATTTATGTTTGCAGAAAATTTAGTTTTCAAAATAAATAATATTTTGTTTTTTTTTTACTAAAATATGAGTAAGTAGAAAAAAAAATAAAAAATGACAATTTCAGCCCTTGAAACGACTTTGACCGAGCTTCTTATGATCAATTGTGTTGTGCGTGTTGTGAAATGTTTGAACACAAATTATCGAGAACTGGGCCTACAAGAAGCTTTTCATGGCGGTTTTTACTCTCTGAGTTTTGCCATTGTATGCAGAGAGGTGACGGCCGAACAGAAAAATTAATTCAATTGAAAAAGCTTTCTGTGTCCGGTGGGAATTGAACCAGGGTTCTCTGTGTGTAGGGCACACATTCTACCCACTACGCCACGGCCGCGTAGTGTAAGTAAGCAACACAAAAAAAAAGGAGAATTTTTAATGAACTATCTTCAACGTGTCCGAAGTCAAAATAGACCCAAAAACGTATTTAAGTAGTACCAGGGTAATATGAGAAATCAGTGATTTTTGAATTTCCTGCGTAATGTCTTTAAATGTAACACTGGTCCTGTCAATTACCATCTGTTATAATACGTTCACACTAAGAGCTAAATGCGCTTTTACGAAAAGCTATATATATATATACTTGTGGCGGCCGTGGCGCAGTGGGTAGAGTGCGTTGCGCATACGCCAGAAAACCGTGGTTCAATTCCGACGGTTGTATACTTTTTACTACTCAAGAAGTTTTACTACTCATACAAAAACATGTGAGCTTCAGAAAATGGTTTATAAAGATCCATTCTCCAAAGTGGGACTGATCCGAAAAACGGATAGAACCATGTCAGAGAACTTAGTGGAGGTGCATTTTCCTGAAAGCTTTAGGTCTGACGACCAGTGGACACCCTTGAAGAAAGGGATGCACAGGGTTGACAGACTGGAAGTTGAAAGAATGATCATTATGAGCGGGGTTAGGAATGCTATACGCTCATTTGCTTCGTACAAAACATCAGGGATAAACGGTTTATTTGCGGCTATGATGCAGTAGCGGGAAGATCTCATTGCACATAGGCTGTGGGGTATATTTGTTACTTGCTTAGCGACTGGGCACTTTCCAAGAGTCTGGAGAGAGGCGAAAGTTGTCTTTCTTCCGAAGCCCGGAAAAAAGGATTATGAGGAGGCGAAATCATTCAGACCGAACAGCCTAATCCTCTGAGTAGATGCCATCATGCGTATAGAGCAGGCAGGTCTACGGAGAGTGCTCTTCACGAATAAGTAAGAGTTGCTGAAAAGGATGTGTTTTAGGAGGGAATACGATGGCCACATTTATGGACATGAAGGGTGCTTTCGACAAAATAGGCTGCGGCGAGCCTTGACAGAGCGCAATTATAGAAAATTGGGTAGACAAAATGCTCAAGCATAAGGCGGTCAACATGCAGAATGGTAGAGTCAAGACTAGAGGTAGAGTAAGTAGAGGATGTCCCCAGGGCGGGGTATTATCGCCAACCCTGTGGAACATAACTGTGGGCTCACTACTGGTTAGACTGGATGAATACACACGATAGGGTATGCAGATGACATTGCGTTGGTGGTCTGTGGTGAGTTCATTGACACCATTTCAGACATCATGAAGGGAGCACTCCGAATGGTAGAGGAGTGGTGTCGAGAACAAGGCCTTACCGTGAACGCCGGAAAATCAGACAATATTCTCTTTACTAGAAAGAGGGCAGGTCTGAGGAGAGAACCACTAGAAAATTAAAAATTTAAGGGTAACCCTTGATAGCAAACTGAACTGGAACGAGCATGTAGAAGATAGGATTGAGAGAGCCAAGAGAGTTCTGTTTCAGTGTAGATGCGTTTATGGTCTCAAATGGGGGCTAAGCTCAGATTCTATGAAATGGGTCTACACTATGATGGTTAGACCTGTCATCACGTATGCTTCGGTGATTTGGTGGACAAAAATCAGCCAGAAAACCATTAAGTTGGAATAACAGGTGCAATACGCACCACTCCAATAAGTGCAATGGGGGTTCTGTTACGTATGCTGCCGTTGGATTTAGAAATAAAGAAAACGTCGGCGCAAACAGCCCTCAGGATGTTATGCCCTACCGGGTCATATGCGCATCCTTGATATTGTACATAGAGATGTCAGGGAGACCGGTATGCCTATGGACGGAAGGCAGCGAAAAAGGATAACAGAAAAATGTTAGTCGTCTGTTAGAAGAAACCGCTGGTAACGATATCAGTATATTGTTCTGCTCTGCGGCTCTCTAATGAATGACAGAGCCGGGCCAGGCGTTTACTCAGAAGAGATGAGCCTATCCTGTGTACTGAGGTTAGGGCGGTTTGTGTCTGTATACTAGGCTGAAATGCTTGGTGTGGTGCATGCACTGAACCACCTGATAGATGACCGGGTCAATGGCAAGAAAATTGTCATGGCCCTTGACAATCAGTCGGTGATTAGGTGCATGCAGCGTACAGACATCGCTTCCAGGTTGGCAACAGAATGTCTTACCAAACTCAATAGGTACGCTCAGACAAATGAGCTCACACTTATGTGGGTGAGAGGACATTCTGGCATAGAACAGCATGAAAATGCTGATTCTTTAGCGAGAGAAGGCATGCTCACGAATGAGGGCTCGGAGCGGTAGCATCCTTTGTCCAATTCAGACGAAAAGGTACCTACTGTGGTCCACTTCGGTCAATCCCCGATTTAATATATATATATATACAAAAACATTTGAATAATTATAAGAAAATAAATTTTAATTATTTTCAAAATGGGCGGCGGGTGAGGTTTTGGCTCATCTATTTGTCTGAAAAGTAAGAACCAAAAAAATTTATTTATATAATTTGAACCAGAAAAACTTAAAGAAACAATTTGTTGACAATTTGAATTTCAAAAACCAAAACAGACTTATTTTATCATCAATTTTGACGTACAAAATAAGAAGTAATCAAGGTTGTGGCTACAACCACTGGTGTACTGAATGACTTATTACAATTTGAAATCATTGGGAGGAATAGGGGCTTTCGCATGGTCCAACAAATTGGACCAACATGGTATGTTGGATGTCAAGTAGTACCGTGCGTAAGCTAAAAACTACGGTCGGTCCAACATGTTGGATGAAAATCAAAAATTTTTGATTTTTCTGGCGATCGTCCAACAAATTGGACCATGCATTTGATCCAACTCGCTGCATTTTTTCATTCTGTTTTTGTCGTCGCACGGTGAACATCGCACTGGTTATTCCGCTGAACACTGAATTTTGGATAGAATTTTTTAAATTTTGTAAAAGTTTTCCTGAAATGTGGAAAGAAAAAATTGAATCAAACGAAAATGAAGTAAAAATATTGGTAAGTTATAAAAATAGCCAAAAATATTTTTTTATTTCGCCGAAGTGCTCTGCTTAAGAGCTTGCAAATAATGATGTTGTTTCACAAGTTGGATCGTTCGAATGCTAAGTCAAATTTGTCCATCCAATTTATCGAACAATATGTCATCCAATATGTTGGACCATGCGAAAGGCCCTAATAGTATATAATAGGCTTGTGCTTAACAGTTCTGGAGCCGGAATGGAGCCACTGACTTTCGTACAGTGGAACTATTTCGCGGAAACATGTCCGCGGAGCCATTTAGTTTCTTTGATCTGCAGAAGGGAAAAATGTGTTTGTGTACTAACTTTATAATATAATATGCTTAGAATATGAATATAATAAAATCACCTATTGAATGAACCCTATTCTACATGCTTTATACGAAATTTTATCCTATATATGATATTTTAATTGTTTAAACATGTTCATGCGTAGCAGCTCTCTTGGAGCCAAAACATGTACCGGAGCTATCTAGTTCCGCCAGTTTGCATGTTCAACCAAATGAACGAAAAAATGCGCATGACAAGAACGGCTATACATCCCGTAATAGTTTTATTTGTCATTTCATTCAATTACTTTTAAGCCTGTATGATACTTAATTAAATTGAACATTGAAAATTATAACTAGAGCAGTTCAAATCGCACGAATGCGTGGATTCAATTGGTGTGAGTAAGTACGCATAAGGTACAAATTGGAGAAAAATTTGTAGGACGGACTGTAATTTCTTTGCATTTTTTTGCCGTTTCTTTCAATTCGTTCTTCGTTAAGTTTCGATCAAATTTTTACTGTGCTGTTAATAATTAATTTGACATTTTTAGAGTAAGCAAAACTATTAAATATAAATGTATGCTGAATGGGAAGTGATGTGTGTAGCTAATATTAATTTATTTAATGCAGGTGCTCTTAAAAACACCAGATATAAAAAAGTAACAACGCTTATCCTTTTCTTACAAAATATGTCTGTCCTGCCCAAGCGCCACTTGTTTTCAGATTTTAAAATTGGACAAAAAAATGAAGTATCATACGGGCGTTACCAAAGAACCAAAGACGAAGAGATACTATTTTATTTCTATCACTTTTACAACCAACTCGGCTAAGCAGTAATAAGTACGAAAGAGATGTCGATTCCCGCTATTTATGTGAAAAAAAAATCGTTGCAACCGGAACAGTTTGGACATGTTAAGAACGGATCGAAGGAATGATTGGAACTATGTTCGACTGTGAACATGGTTCCGTGAACTATACATGTTCGGTATATAATAATGGTATATAATAATAGTAATATAATATAGTTATATAATAAAAGAACATAAGTAGAGTAAGAGGATATAAAGTAGTTGCGAGAAAAATATGTTTAAAGTCTTAAGCGTGTATATTAGAGTGATCGTAAGGTGTATGGAGCAACATTTGTATACCCCAACGCGTACTGCGTAAGGGGTATATTTACTTTGTCATTCCGTTTGTAATGCCAAGAAGGAGGCGTGGCAGGTATAGAAAATATTTATATATATTTGATCAGCATCATCTCCTGAGTCGATTTCCGTCTGTCTGTCCGTCCGTCGACACGATTAAAGTCGCAATTTTAAAGGTATCGCGATGAAATTCAAAATATAATTTAATTTTAAAAAAAGGAAAATGAAGTTAGAAAATGCGCCAAATTGGATGAAAACCACGCCTACCTCCCATACAAAGTGACTTTATATTAACCGTAAAATGTCTTTAAAATCCACAAAAATTAAAGAAATGCCTTGAAATTTGGCATGTAAGCTTTGCTCTTACTAATTGGCCCATCTTAATCCTGGCTAAAAACTTTGGAAATATCGGATGGAAACCACGCCTACCTCCCATACAAATTGGCTTTATTTTAAACGTAAAATCTCTTCAAAATCTGCAAAAATTAAAGAAATGTTTTATAATTTTGCACATAAGCTTTGATATTTAATATAAACCTTCTGCATGATATATGGCAAAATCAGATGAAAACCACGCCCACTTCCCATACAAAGTGGCTTTATTTCAAACGTAAAATCTCTTAAAAATCCACAAAAATTAATGAAATGTCTTGAGTTTTTGCATTAGCTTTGATATATAATATCAACCATCCCTATGATATATGGCAAAATTGGATCAAAATCGCGCCTACCTCCCATACAAAGTGACGTCATCAAAATAGGAAAACTTTCGTTAGTATATAAAACTGAATATCATCGTGTATGTCGTGGCTAAAGACTTCGAATATACTTCAATATGGCCGCGGGGGGGTATTTTAGCTTCGGTACCCTGCCGAAGCTCCATTCCCTACTAGTTTTTTCTGAACTTTAATTACGCACCTGGGTTTTGTTCCTTAACATGGGGGTATTTTAGCTTCGGTACCCTGCCGGGCGGGTCACTCCTTACTAGTTTTAATATTATTTAGATAAAAGCATGTAGCTTTTATAAATGAATATTTTTTAGTTAGTGCCAAATTATATGTGAGACAATATCTGTACCTGTTCGCAGAGGCCTTTAGTTCTGTAGTAGAAGTACCTCTTCGCAGAGTCCAAAAATAAAAAAAAAATACTTTTATTGAATTCATAATAATTATTAAAAAGTTAAAATTAAGAATTTGTTTTTCTTATAAAAATTTCTGAACCTGAACAAATGTTGATCAAAATGACAGAAAAAATAAATCCTCATAAAAAAAGAATTCCAAAAACTCCAATAAAAATAAAAATAAATAAATTTTATTACTTTTTATGAAGTAATAGATTTTATAAAGAAAAAGTTGTGATACTCCTTTGAATATTTCCTTTGAAACATTTAAAATTTGAAGAGTCCTTGTTCTGTATTTATTTGCAAGCACGCAAGCATTCCTGTGAAAATATGGATGTCTATTTCTCTCTGTACCAATCGCAGTGATCTTAAGTTGTAGCAAATATTGTTGCAGGACATGCTGCAGTACTTGAATAACTTGAAGAAATGTCCGTACTTGAAACAGTCAAAGCGTTTATATGTGCCATGAGCTCTATAAGAAACGATATCTAAGTGTGTGAGCTTGCGTGTGTTTATGTGTGTAAGTAATGCGTTTGTGTCACTTTCTTAAATCATTTTGTTAGAAACTTCCTTTGGCAAATAAAATATGTATACAAAGTGCAATGAAAATTTGATTTTCCACTCTGCAATGTTGACAGCTGATGGTGCTGATGTTGTTACAGTTGTTGTTCATGCTTTTGACACATAAGCATATACAAACACGTACATACCTATAACTCATGCATGTTCCTAGTGACAACAAAATTGCTGCAAGACACACTCAATGCATGCAAGAAATGTCCTTTTTAGCTGTTTGCGCTGGCGATTGTGTAGATGATGAGGATGATGATGATGATGACGATGATAATGATGATAACGTTGAAAACGTCGACATTGAAGATTTCTTTGGTATTGTACCCACTTGTATACCATACATCTTCGTCTTGGAAAGCTTTGGATTTTAAAGTATTTACATAACGCTGTGCACAGCACAAAATCCTGCAAAGTATTCAAAAAGGAAATAAATAAATATGCGTGTGAATGCATTTGAGTGTATGTGTATGTGTATGTGTGAGTACTTCAGTGACATTGCAAGACTTAGTTCGATATTTGCCGGAAGTTCTTCATGATTTGGGTTTTCTCTTGTATGTTTTTTTTTTCTTTCGTTTCAGACATATTTATTTTATTTTTATCGTTTTTGTTGCTGCAGCCAAGTTTTGCGCTTATACTTCAACTGAAATTGCAAACATATCCTTGCATGACGCCTTGTTCATAGTTTTTTTTTCTACCTCCTTTCAGTTGTGTGTCAAAATATGTTCGGCTTGTGTGCGTTATAGAATTCATACGTTTTTCGCATATGCAATAAAGCTGGGCGCAAAAGTTTCTGCATCTGTTTATGATAGCCGACAATCGTATTGAAAATAATTTTCCAGCACTCTTTGATCGTTGTTGGCAAAAAGTTGTTGCCTGATTTTTATTGAGAGGTTTGAAAACTTTCGCTCATAAAATGGTATCATTTTTGTTTGGTAAAAAAAAATGTTTTAGGTTTGTGTTTCTTAAAAATGTTTTTTTTTTTCAAAATTGAGTATATAAAATTAATACGAAGCTTGACAATTCAGAAAAGTTTTTTTAGACCTGCACTTTTGAGAAATTTTCATGAAATTTGAACAAGCATAACAACATTCTGTGGTCAATCAGTCCAGCCCCCTTTATATTATTTGCTACTGACATATGCTAAGTGCAACAACAATCACAACAACTATAACCTCAACAACAAAAGGACTCTTTCTTTACTCAGGCATGTGTGTGTGTTACTTGAAAACTAAAATAAAAACCAACACGCAAAATCAGTAGCAGAAGTAGCATGCAGCGTCTGTCAAGTGCGAGTGAAAAAATGGCTGCAGCATCGCTTGACACTTGAGTGCGTCTTGTTGACGCTTGAAGGCAAATGACGCTGTCACAAACACGGTGGTAGCAGCACACAACAAGCTAGATGCAGCAGCAGAAGAAGTAGCAGTCAACGTTAAACAGTCAAATGCGTTGCTTGGCATGTCAACAGCAACAAAATCAACAACAACACCAAGAACAGCCAACAACCAGAAGAGATGCTGCCATTTTTGACCAAAAGCAAATTTCCGCCCTAGTAGATGTTTGGGTAATGCTCGGGTAATGGAATAACCGAGTTGCTGCAAAAGTTGGTAGAAGATGCTGTGTGTTGTTGTAGCTAGAAACCAAGTTAAAAGCTGCAAATTGAATAATGTTGCGCTTGAGCGAATGTCAAACAATCTGTCAGAGACAAGGACCAAATGATGACAACGACCACTGACTGCCTCAAAGAAGACACATTCTAAGCAAACATAACCAACACCCACACCCCCTCTCCCACACAAACACATTTCTATAGACAAACATGTCTACTTATAAAAATAGCAAAATGCAAATATAGTTACATGTCTCGCTGCTTCTCATGAAGTTACTTGAATGTTAGACAAATCTGTTTGTTGTTGGCAAACAAACCAGAGTTGCGGAAAAAGTGAACTGGTGGCAACACTGCATAAATATAAATAACAAAAAAAAAAAAAAAAAACATATAATGAATTCCATTTCGAATGTAGTAGACGGAAATTAATTTATGGCTAAGTGGTGAATAGCATCAGCATTCGAATTAAGTGCCTCTTAAGAACTGAGAGTGTGCTTCAAGTTGAATAATTGTGATAATCAGTTTTCAAGTTTACTTTACAATTTGGTGATAGAATTTGGTAAACTTGGCTTAAAGTGGCTGTCTAGTTCTATATTAAAAGAATTTTTGTCATCATCATGCATTCAGTTGAGTAAAAAATAGTTTGAAATTAAACCGAAAAAAAACGGTGTGCGATTATACAAGTGGACTTTTGTAAAGAATTTTAGAACTTAAGTGTTATCACAAAAGTATTTATATCAACTTTATAACAAAAAGCATTTACAATATATACTAAATTATTCTGTAAAACATACAGAGGTTTATGCAATAAAATCTATTTTTAAAATACTTTAACAAGTTCTTTGGTTTTTTTTTTAATGTATGTACATTAGAGTGTCCCAAGAAAGTTGAAGCTGTTATTTTTTATAAGGTACCGTCTTCATTTGTCTTCGTCTTAATACCGTCTTAAAATATCAATAAAATTTAGTGTACCTAGGACCATGGGAACCCGTGCCGACTTGCATCGAAACATGTCACTGCTTGGCTATATGAGAAAAGGGGCTAATTTTTTCGAAAAAACCAAAGAACATCGCAACTCGTTTTCTATTTTAGTTTTCTTTAACATAAGCTATTCAACATGAAAGTTGGACGGAAACTACCAGAGTTGTGGTTTTATAGTGTGTGGTGGGGTAATGTGTAACATGGGCTGATGTGTAACACGGTGATTTTTCGTAGAAAATGTTAACATTTGAGTGAATGAACAACTGTGATATGTTTCTTTTAACAGTATCTAGTTTATCATAAGTGTTGGAAGTAGGCAGACGTACATTTCATTACAGTTCTTAAAAAGCGTAAAAAATTTTTGTTAATAAGTTTTTTTAAATTTACAAAAAATAGCGTTTCGGATAAAATGTTCATCAGATTTTAAATGTGAGTAGATGTAATATGTGGAATTATTAAATATCTTTAGATATAACAAAATATTTTACATTTTTTTATATGGTGGTTAAGCTCCATCAATGCGAAATAAGTGACTTACAGTGCGTTGATGTGTAACACTCACGGTGAGGCGATGTGTAATGCATCATTTACATTATTATTACCATTAAAGAGGCAACAACGTCAAACTCTGAAATGCAATCACATCAACGGCATTAAAAGAGACAACCAAAATCCAATCGTGGTAGAAAGTCAATGAAAAGCTGTGCTCTAACAACGCCACATAAATGTTTATAGTTGCAGGTGCAGGAGATTTTATTAAGCTCTTATCATAATACTTTTACGAAACATAAAAGTCAAAATAAACATAAAAAATTAAAGTTCCTGGTCTTTAAACCAACATTTTGTTCTTGTTACACATCACCCCATCGATTTGGAATAGGCCAAAAAAACATATTTGAAATTTTTGTTCTACTTCATCCATTTCTCAAAGTATTCAACAGTACTTTCTTAATGGCCCTTTTTCCTTTTTTTCTAAGATTTTTTGAGGATTTTCCATATCTCGAAGAGGAAGCAAAATAGGTAAAAATTAACCATTTTTGGAGGTCCCTAAGGAGGGAAGCATTTCTAGACCCTCTATTTGGTCTATCATTATCTCAAAACTACCCGGACAGCTCGAAATACCCGAACTACCCGGGTATGGTCCGGGTAATTCGAACTACCCGGGTAGCCCGGTACTCGACATACTCGAAAATCGAGAGCCCTAATAGAAACAAATGGAAAACAAACAAACTCCGATAGAAATGAATGATAAAAAAATAGTGGCATCAAAATAAAACTCACTCAGTTCTCACTGTATATAACTATCATTGAGAAGAGTTCATAATTTTCCAATAATCTGAATGAGGAAAAAAACGGAGCGAGTGCACATATCGTCTTATGCTCTTCAAAAGCGCATGCTGTGAACAGCAACGAAAGAGAAAGACAAATAAACGATTCGCTCGCTCATTCGGAGATTAACGAATAATCGCTCGTTGGTTTTTCATTTCCAATGAAAGAAACAAAATTAAATGCACTGAGTTGAGTTGTATTAAGGTGAGTGAGGGATCTCTTACTCCTCAGTGATAAGTATTTACGAACTCTGATTCAAAGTCTTAAGCAGTCGATCAAATGTTTATGTTGTTTCTGTTGCCTGAGTATTCCTTCCCGCCTCCAGGGCTTGTTACAAACATTTCTTTTTGTAAGCCGTGTGACTTACTTATGGAAAATAAATAACACTTCGTCTGTATTTAATTCACTCAGTTCATGAAATTTTATTCATTTCTTTTCTTTTATATTCTTATCCAATTTTTTTACTTTCGGAAAACTCTGCGGAAACCCTACCCAACATCCACTCGTAGAGCTCTTGTAATACGAAGTACTTGGCCTTTGTCTCTCGATGAACAGTGGAGCACATATGTCTACCCCCTTTAATTTTTATCAAAGAAAAACCTTACAAATCTTAATTCTATCTCAATGACCAGTGGAGCACATAAATTCCTAGGTCTAACCCCTTCACCCTTTAAAAGATATGCCACACCAAACTTACTAATATTCCTCTGTAATCAATGAAGCACATATCACCTTAGGTCTAAGCCCTTTACTCTTTTCAAAAGGAGTGCCCAACAAAACTTACTTACACCTCTCTTTGATCAGAGGAGCACAAACAGTATCGAAGAAGATATTTGCAACTCCGTACGAAAATAAGAATTTTGCTAAAATTATAAATTATTTTACAGTGTATTATGATTTTTTTACATAAATATGATTGTTTGTAATCAGACCATCAAATTTATAAATTTAAAGGTCGTGTTTCTCTCTTAAATTGTAAACTATTATCTTAAAATTGTATTTCCATGAAATTCTGAAGTGAGACATAACATATGCAACTTACATGCAACAACAAAAAAAAAAAAAACGGTACTCCAACAGTTTATTATTTATAACATTTAATGTTCTAAGTTGGTGAAGTTATGACGTTTATTGTAAAACAATTTTGCAAGAAAGATTATACAGCAATATATACGTAATAAAATAAAAATTAATATTTCGAAAAAATGAGTTCAAGCAAATTCGGGGAAGCAATTCGAAAAAATATTACTGCAGTCCTTAATAGCGGACTTCCCAAAAACAAAAATTTCACAAAAATATAAAGTGCATAAGTCCTCAATTTTTATATCGTATATTGATATCGTAAAACTAAAAAAGAATTGTAAAACCCCTCCCCCTGGTAAAACCACCCTCAGAGTTGACAATTTACTTGTGAGATATGTGAAGACACCTTTTGCATCTGCTCCACAACTTGTCGAAGAGTACTATTTGCCAATTTCTTCAAGAACTGTGTGTCTTCGCTTGGTTGATGCTGGCATACCTTCTTGCCACCCAAACAGAAAACCATTAATATCAAAGCGGAATCCAAGAAGTCCGTACGTGTACAATTTGCAAAAAGAGATCTTAACTAGTCAGTTGACCAATGAAAATTGGTCCTCTTTTCGGATTAATCGAAATTCAATTAGATTGGCAGTAATGGAATCACCAGAATTAGCCGACTCAGAGGAAAACGTATTCTAGTGCCGTACTGCCTCAACACTGTGAACCATGGTGTTGGGCATGTTATCGTCTGGGGATGTTTTTCGAACGCAGGAGAATACCCAATTTATCGCATTGACAGCATTATGGATCTAAATGTATACCAAAGCATATTGGAGACCGTGATGATGCGATTTGCTGAATGGGAAATGCCATTGCGCTGGACGTTCCAACACAACAATGATTCCAAACACACATCTAAGCTTATAAAAAAGTGGTTAAGCGATAAAAGGATTAATGTTATACAGTGGCACGCGCAATCCCTAGACCTTAATCCCATTGAGAACCTTTGGAAGATAGTAAAACTCAGAATCAACTGCGAAAATGTGAAAAATTCAAAATATTTTTTTCCAACGAATTCAAACGGCCTGGATTGAAATTACGATCGAGATAATTGATAACTTAATAAGCTCCATGCCACGTTGCTGCAGGCAAGTTATAGCAAATAGTTAATTTGCTACTAAATATTAATTAAAATGTAATACTTTCGATCAAAAATATTAGTTGCAAACTTTTTATCATTCCCTTTTATAGAGGCGATATGAATTAAATTTTTTTTTTTTAAAGAAGAATATTTTATGTAACAAATCGCTGTTTTATTTATAAAGTGTTAAAACATTTTTGTTACTTTTTAAATCAAATAAACTTTATTTTTCAAATAGGTTTTGATTTTATATGATTTTTTAAAAATTTTTCACAGTTGCAAATGTTTTAAAAATTAACAAAAAAACTGAATTATATATATCAATGACCAGTGAAGCACATACCGTCTTAGGTAGACCTCACTTTTACAAACGAAATCTATCTTACTTATATCTCTCTATGAGCAGTGAAGTACATTCAATATTTTTGTATTGTATATTTATTTTTTATTGAATGACTTAAGTATTTCTTTTAGTTTACATAAGTAAAAAAAAAAAAAACGAAATGGCCATTTCAGCCCTTGAAAGGACTTTGACCGATCTTCTTATGACCAATTGTGTTACGTGTGTTGTGAAATGTTTGAACACAAATGATCGAGAACTGGGCCTACATGTTTTACGCCGACTCCGAACAGAGAACTGCAAATCTCGCTTTTTGCTTGATTAAATCATTCACTGGAATTCTTACTCAACTCAACTCATTCATGGCAGAATTATAAGGTAAGGTCATCACGGAGAGGAATGGAGTAGAACGCAGAATAAAGCTACATTGATGTCAAAATCAGCTGTTCATCGCGAATTTCTTTATGCTCACGTTTCGCAGTTGTTTTTAGGTTAAAACTGTTACAGGTTTTTTTTGCAATTTTAAGACTTCTTTCACATTTTATAGTTTTTATTACACTTTTGATATAATATTTTCACTCAAATTATAACAAATTTAACACCCGCGACCGCACTGTTTGCAACTTGGAAACATAAAATATTTTCTTCATTTGCAATTTCTACGAAATTCGTCGTTTTGACATTAATGTTGCCTCTCATTATCCACTCTTCGTTGACGCGTGAGAGCACTTAGTATCATGGGCCTACCTTATCATTGTATCATGAACTCATTCAACAAATTTCAGCGTTGAATAAAATCATCACACTACTGGCGAACGCGTCTTTTGTGTCAGTTTGAGTTTGACTTCGTCTGATCGAACGCACATGTTTGAGTGATCGAGTGTTGGGGTTGAATAAAATAAAATGATACTGCTGAAGGCATCGTTTGTGTGAGCTGATTGACGGATTGAATTCACATGTTTGAGTTGAAATGTATACAGATATGTATGTGTTCGCAAATGAGAACTCAAAGAAATAGTTAAATTTAGTTGTATGCAGTTAATCGTTATAAAAACTTCACCCTTCTTCTACTTGTTCTCTTTTTCTCTCTATTTCTGTCTGTACACGAACAAACTCATACGAGTTGATTTTTGCTTTTTGCGTTTCATTCTTGATGAAAATAATCGATGTTGAGTCCAACGAACAAGCATGAAATATGTATCCGAAGAAGTCCGTTGATTAAAATCACTGAGCCAACACGAAGCACATGATTTGATTCATGGTAGAATTATAAGGTAAGGCCGACTCGGAGAGGAATGGAGTAGAAAGCAGAATAAAGCGAGATAGGTGTCAAAATCAGCTGTTCATTGCGAATTTCTTTATGCTCACGTTTTGCAGTTGTTTTTAGGTTAAAACTTTTACAGATTTTTATTTGCAATTTTAAGTCTTCTGTCACATTTTATAGTTTTTATTACACTTTTTTTACAATATTTTCACTCATATTAGCACAAATTTAACACCCGCTACTGCACTGTTTGCAACTTGGAAACGTAAAATATTTTCTTCATTTGCAATTTCTACGAAATTCGTCGTTTTGACATATATGTTCCTTCTCATTATCCACTCTTCGTTGACGCGTGAGAGCACTCAGCGAAGCGGCCCTACCTTATCATTGTATCATGGTTTGATTGAATTTAACTCAACAGCGAGTGTATGCATTCGAGCAAGTCTGATCGATTGAGCGCAGAGGCATGCTTTTTAAAGTGTTGATTACGTATCAATATTTTTATGTGAGTTTTGCAGTTCTCTGACTCCGAATGACATATGTGCTCAAGAAACTTTTCATGGCATAGAAATTTCATCTCAGAGGTTTGCCATTGTCTGCAGAGAGATGACGGCCGAACAGAAAAATTAATTCAATTGAAAAAATTTTCTGTGTCAGATGGAGGATTCAAACCTGGGTTCTTTGGCGTAAGAGTCACACACTCTACCCACTACGCCACGGCCGCCACATAAGTTTGCATAAGTTTACATAAGCTTACATAATATAAGAAGAATATTTATAGGGCGATAAAGAAATATTTGAGATGTTCAGTACTTCCTAGGTAAATCCCTATTTTTTATGAAAATACTATTTGTCATTGTTGAAATTTTTGTCCATTAAAATTTCAACCACTTTGCTAAATCTGAAGTTGATGGGAAGTTTTTTGTTTTCCAACCATTCATGTACAAAAGACCACCATGCATCATTGGCACCTGCTTAAGCTGTCATTGATAAATTTGTTAAACACAAAAACAACAAGCATTGCCAGGAACAAGGACCACTCCGTGTGGCCACCTCACTCAATCAAACTAAAGACGTTGTCATCGGTACCAAATAAATACACAATAAATAGTTACTTCCGCTACAAATGCTGACAAATTAACTTTTACGCTAATTCCTTGCAGCTATTGTTTTTGTTGTTGCCGTTGTTGTTGTTCTTCAAAATCAATGCCACACACATGCTCATGCAGTTGCATTGGTTTGGGTTACGAATTTATTACAGCTTTAATTATTTCCGTATTGAATTTCTTTGTATCTTTAAACAATGCTCATTTCCGCTTCCTATAAATCTTCACCTTTTTCATTGACTTATTCTGTGTTTTTTTTTTTTTTGCTTATTTTTCTATTATTTATTTTGCCATGAAGTAGTCATCGTTTGCACTTGTTAACCTTTTGCTGCACACTTACAGTTTGTTGCATTATTGACTGTGTCTGGTTGCTGTGTAGTACGGGTCTTCTCTTATGCACATCCTTGGTGCATCCTTTTCTTGCATGTGTGCCGGTTTGTGTCAAGCAGCATTTTGTGTGCGTTCTTAAAAAAATTTCCTGTGTTGCTTGTGCAAGTATTTCAATGCATTTATCTTCATTTCCCGCTTAGATTTGTGTACCAGGGTGTACATTCAATAAACTGAATGATTTTTTGAATTTCCGATTTTTGATAAATAGTTTATTTTTACGTTGCAGTTTTACAACCTTAAATTTATAAGTAATCATTTTTAAAACTCTTCTTAAAAGTTACTTTAAAAATAAAGTAAAAACTCAGCTGAGCATAAATTGTTAGTTTATTCACTATCAAAACCAGTGAACGAAAGTAAACACTACGCTATACTAGTGTGACGTTGATATGAGTATGTGTATGTCCACGAACTCAAAAACATACACTACGATAGCATTGACAATGAACACAAATATTATCATTCTTTACCGTTCGACAACAAAACCATACATTTCCATAATTAACAAAACTGAAATTCAACCTATCAATTTTGGCTTTTTTTGTAATATTCGGACGAACCGAAAATGAAACTGAGTATACATAGGTAGTAAATGAAAATGCAAATTTTTTAAAAATATTTTTTTTTTATTAAAATAAAGCAGAAAACGCAGCTCTTCATATGTATTCGAATAAAAAATTTAATATAAAATTAATGTTAATTAAATTTTTTCAGTCATTTTTATTCGTATGTAATACAAAATATGAGATTTTTAGATTCGGTTTCGGCTGAATAGTACTAGTAACTGGCCAAAACTGATTGAAACCTAAAATTCGTTCGGACGCTAACCTTAATGTTTGTTTAGTAAGGACTTAATACAAACGGTAAGTTTTAGCGTAGAATAGGCTCTATTGAAATAATGAAGCAGAATCAACAGAGACAAAAATAACATGTTATGTGAATACGAACAAAAGAGTAACGCTGATTGATAGCGGCTTATTTTATTATTTGCCTATCTTCCTTCTCTTTTCGAAATATAGTGTTTTAAAGAAACCATTCGAAACCTAAAATGAAAAAAAATGTATATTTGGCCTATAAAAAAATAATTATGTCGTGTTAAAGGTACATTATTTCAGCTTATTGACACCTCTTCTAATTGGTTTTGTAAGTAAATGTAACCTATGCTACGGAATGATAATATTTGTGTTCATTTTTACACTACGATTGTGCTTGTGTTTGCGTCCAAATACACAAACTTTTACTTTTACTCTACGGAATAATGTGTCACGTAATCTACACAATGGAATAATGAGTGACGTCATTTACGCTACAAAGTACCTTTACCTTTCCAACCGTACCAAAAGTACCTTAACATACGCTACATTAGTGTTTATTTTTCTTCACTGATCCGAACCATTGTTAGGCCCTAGAAAAATCGTGCAGATCAGTAAAATAAATCTAGTTGAGTTAAATTAATTCTTTTGAAAACATTCAACCGAAAAATTCTCTACTTATTCAACAAAACTAATGCGTGAAAGACTTGCATAAATGAACAATTTTTAATTTTAACTTATATACCGTTAAAATTTAACTTTACCGCTGATGCGTAAAATACACACAAAACAAAATATATATTATTTTTATAACAGAAATTTATGTTTATAACAGTACATTTTGTGTTGTTGTCCTGGCATGTTGTCTGCTGCAGCATTCCATTTAATATCATTTGCTTCAACTTTATTTGCAACAAACAATGACATGTGGCAGCACCGCTACCAGGTGGCAACCACCAGCAGCGCATTTGCTATTTTACACCTAATTAACATTTTATTATAAAGTCACAGTCACAAATTTTACGCAAAATTTTCCAGCTATTCTGCGGTGCATGTGTGTTTTATGTGTTGTCTGTGTGCGTGCGCCGTGCTTTTTTGATAGTGTCAAAGCGCGTTGAGCTGCATAATGATGCTGCTAGCAAAATCCAAACATGAAAACCGGAAACCGAAAAATGCCAAAAGGGAAACCAACGCATAACCAAAACGGAAACGAATGCATGCTGTGTTGCGATTTAAAGTTATACCGCTGCATATGGAAGGTAATTATTATAACAACAACAATAATAACAACAACAAAAAAATATTTAAACAATGAAGCTTTTGCATTAAACAATGCAAGTGATGTTGTTTTTGTGCAAATGCATGCATTAATTACACTCTGCAACAATATTTAATATGATGAGTTTGAGTATTGAAAAAAAAATAATTAAAAATAAATTTTATTGCTTAAGAATATTTTTCATGTATTATATGAAACTTTAAGTATAGTAGGCACTTTTGTAGCTCATTTTTTAAATCATCGTTGGTTTTAGGGGTTCGAGGCCTCTTAAATGGTTCAGAAAGCATGAAAAAAATATTAAAAAAAATTCTACTTTAAAAATTAATATTTAAAATTTACTTGAAGAAAAATTTAAAAACAAAATTGCTTGAGCATTGAGAAATTATTTGACACTAAGGAAGTTTCACTTGGCTTATAAAGGTTACAATCATTATGTTTGAATAAACTGTCGAAAATCTATCGCACACTAACTTCAAAACAGTCACAACTCTAAACACACAAATTTCCAGGAGAATCAAAAAACTATTAAATGATAGTGATATTTTTAAAAAATTTTGTTCACAATGAAAAAAATCTCATTTTAAGAAAAGTTCTGGTAAAGTTTTTTTAATTTTATCTTTAAGTTGTGGAAATAAAGAATCCTTTTAAGTTATCACCATTTAGTTGAAATATTTTCGTTTGAATAGCGATATAATCTCAAATTGTGTTTCTTTAATTGATAAAATCGATATATTTTTTCAAAAACTGCTATTAAAACCAATTTATGTTCAATTTATGTACCAAGAAATATAAAATTTGTTGTTGAAGTGAAAACTTCTTTAGGTGCGCTGAGAACTTTTTGATAGAGTGCAAAACTATAGATTCGCGATATCATCACACTGTTAGCGTACAGCATTCCATTTTAAGGATTACTAAGCATCGACCAAGCCGAAGACCGAAGCCAAACCAATTACCGATTACCAGGCGGATTACCGAAGCGATTACTAACCGATTACCGAAATAATAACCGAAGCGATTAGCAACCAATTACAGAACCAATTTCCGAAGTGATTACCACCCGATTACCGAAGCAATTGCCGATTACCGGACCAATTACCGATTACCGAAGCGATTACCAACCGATTACCATACCAATTAACAATTATCGAAGCAATTACCAACTTACTGAAGTGATTACCAACAGATTATCGATGTGATTACCAACCGATTACCAATTACAGAAGCGATTATGAACTCATTACCGATTATGCAAGTGATTACCAATTGATTACCGTTTACGGAAACGACTACCAACAGATTACTGAAGCGATTACGAACTAATTACCTAATCAATTACCGAAACAAATACCAAAGCGATTACCAGCCGATTACCGAAGCGACTACCAACCAATTACAGAAGCGATTGCCAACCGATTACTGATTACCGTAGCAATTACCAACCGATTACCGAAGCGATTACCAACCAATTACCGAAGTGATTACCAACCAATTACCGATGCTACTGCCAACAGATTACCGAAGCTATTAGGAAGCCATTACCGATTACCGAAACGATTATCAACCGATTACTGAACCAATTACCGAAGCGATAAACAACCGATTACCAAACCAACTAGCGATTACGGATGCAATTACCAACCAATTACCGAAGCGATTACCAACCGAAAAAAACCCATTACTGATTACCGAAGCGATTACCAATTACCGAAGCGATTACCGAGCTAATTACCGATTTCCCAACCAAAGTGATTGTGTTACAAGTATAGTATATATAAACAATAAAGAATAGCAGTTTATAAATTCAATAACGCATAAATTGATAAATAGAGGTAAAAAAGTAGAACGTGTCTGATTTGCCGACTCCTGCTACTTCGGAAATTCGTAACAATGTAATTTCATAGCTTTGAGCTTCCCTTTCGGTCAGCATTCCCCCCACTGACTACTTTTTTTGAAATTACAATAATTTCCTAAAGAATTTGTGTTTTATTCAAAACAACATCGGCCCTTAAAATTTAACCACCCTTTACAAGTACATCAAATAAAATAACGAAAATTTAATACCTTTGGTATATAATTGCTTTATTGGAGAGAACTTTCAATCTTATTATTTATAAAACATAACATAGAATGTAATATAAATCATAGAGCTTCCTCGGCGGCTTTAGTAGTAGCGCATCCTGTCAACCCAATTTTCTAGAACCTTGTTGACGGTTTCTAGCTTTATCTCACGTTTGGTTCGAACAATATTCACCTTCGTCTGGATCGAGTCTGGATCGTTTCTATCAATGCTGTGCTTATTTTGCACAAAAATGAGCCCTCAAAAAAGTAAGCCGCTCAAAATGTCAGCTCGCTCATTTTTATGATATAAGTGAGCACGTTCACTTTATGAATGGTCACACACTTCGAAATTTGAACGCACTCTTTTTTCTCAAAAAATTTCTAATTGGATCAAATCGCTGATCCAATAATATTTAAATTAAAAATTAATTATTCACAATGAAAATTAAAATTTTGTAAAGTAATTATCTTGAGAACTAAAATAAAGAGCACAATTCTGACTTCACAGATCGAAAAACCATGTCTGAAAATATGCGAAAGCATCAAAATCTTGATTTGCTTAAAATCTTCCATTAGGCAAAAAAGTAAACACGTGGCGAAATGTTTATTTCCAGTCAAATTAAAATTTTATTTGTTAAAGACATATATCAAAATATTAAAGTCGATTTTATTCACTTTTTTTACCTATAAGATCACAATTTAAAATAATACACTTTAACATTTTTCACTTGATAAAAAAAAAGTGTCACAACTCAAAATAAAACTCTTTTGTTGAGAGTGCAGAAACAACGCAATCAACAGCAAAACAGACATAACTCCGTTTTTCTAGTTAAAGAATAAAGTGATAAAAAATAAATGTTTTGCAGTAGTTGGAGATGTGTATTATGAATTGATTTATGACTAAAAGTCGATTTTGGAAAATTTTGAGTTGTGACTTTTTTATATTTAGTGTGCGATATACTTATATGTCAGCTTTAATCTTGCGTTCTAACTCATGCTTGACATGCTTACATTTTTCATATTGTTACGTTTTTAATCTAATTAGCTTATAACTCAATTAATGTAACATAACACAATGTCTATAATATATTAAATTTATCTTTCATATACATAAATGGTTTAAAATAGATACTTTACCCTCATATGTGTGGCTTATATATTAATTCCATCTTATATAAAATATATTTTTTATATCAACATTTCAACAAAGTGACACATAGCGTGACAAAATTACAACTGACGTCTTTACACTCACACACACACATCACACAAACACTCAAACAACGGCACACACATGCAACATTTAATGTTAGCTGCTCATTGGGTTGAACTGCTTTAATTAACCAACTCATCGCTCATATTATTTCATTTAGTTTTATTAAACGGTTTAATATGTGTGAAATATAGTTGGTTGACGCATTCTTTGGAGAAACACCCAGTTTAATTGATGCCAGTCACATCAATCACTGTCAACGTCAAAAAATTAGAAATTAATTAAGTAGTCGCTGTGGTTGATGACAGTGGGTGTCAGAAGAATAACTTGACGAATTTTAATGTAGTGTGGTACACATTTTAATGGTTGTGTTATTGGTTACAGGGGGGGGGGGGGGGGGGGTAGATCTAAAAGAGTAGCTTACGCTGCAGTCAAGTGGATATTTATACCACATTTACATCAAAGCAGTGAAATCGGATTTTATTATTAATTTACAATTGATAGGTTTATAATTAATTGAGCTCAGATTTATGCAATTTTAGCAAGAAAATATAATTTAATAACTTTACAGCAGCCGCTTTTTAATTTTGGAAATATCTTTTGTGTTTTAAACTGCTTTTGTGTTTTCAACCCTTTAGTGCAAATATCTTTACAACAAAATCATTATAAACAGTTTTTTTTATATATATATATCTCAAATCAAGCGTAAATTTCATGAGTTCATGTTACGTCGTCCTTCTGTAGCTCAACTATGTGCCTTACACTATTAAATTGTGCAGCGATACGTGTAAACAACGGATATGAGTTAAGACAGTTTTTATGTTGATGAAATATGTATCTGTAAGTGGCAAGATATGTTCTCAATGATTTCACATTTTCGTCAACTTTTTCGTTCGTGCCTTTTGGGCAACGCATGTTTGTTGTTGCAGCCAGTTGCGGATTGGTCATACTGAAGGATTTGAAAAATTACAGATGGGCCTGTGCCAAATGGGCGTAGTCTAACTATGACTTCGCCCACTTTTCAGAAATCATTATAATTCCTGGGTTGTACATGTTTTGATAGTTCTACTTGGTGTGTAGGTGCTTTGTGACCAAGTGACAGTCACTATATAAAAAAATGTTGCCACGCCTACTTTTTACACCTATCTGAATATAATCATGTCTGTGTGTACCCCAAGATTGTCTTCAACCAAATTTTTCACATAAAAAAGTGTAAAATAGAATAAAAAAGTGTGTTCAACTAGGCAAGGAGATAACACTGGCTAATCGGTGGAAAAGAACCTATTTTTAAAAAATGCGTTTCATTATAAATTTTTATTTGATTTTTGTAGTCAAAGGTCTATCTATCAATTTATCATTGTAAGAATTTTCAAAAATATTCAAGTTTTTCTTATAAAATCCGCCAAATTAAGGAACTATTTTTCTTGCATTTATATACCAAAAACAGTTAAAACCGAAATAAATTTTGTGAAGAAATCTAGTAATATTTTTATTTTATTCTTACAACTGTAATATTAATGAAAACTTGTGGCCAAAATATCTGAATATTTTACTAAAACTTAAAAATTATTCTTTAATAGAACTAAAGTTTTCCGAAATGTTGAAATTAAGACAAAAATATTTTTAAAGTTAAGGCTGGCTAACGTTTCTAGTTTATACTATTGTCAAGAATGAAGTTTATATTTTATTAAAATGTCAAAAGTAAAACCCTTTCGATCCAATCGCAATGTTATGAGCGTTTAAGTGAAGGCAGAGGCACATTTTTACAATGATCTACGCTATATTTTAACCTTCTGTTTAAGCAGTGTACCAACTTGATACAAATAAGATATAGTTATGTTTGTAAAAGAGCAAATAAGTACAACCCAATAATTAAGAAATATGTATTTAATTTCAAATATATTAAAATACATTTTTTGGAAAAATATGTAAAAAAAGTATGTTTTCAAAGAACATCACATTAAATCCCAAAAAAACTCTTTACAATGTTCGATTTAAAAGTATTGAACTAATATATTATTTAATTAATGTAAATAATGCAAAAAAAAATTAAGGTACTGAAAATATCAGACAGCTGTCATCAAATGGGAAAAAATACAAAAAAAAACTTTTGCGTGTATGAACTAGCTAGATCAGTTGCGCCTAACGAAAGGTAAACAAAGCAATTTTTAGTTCTTCTTTGCTTTAATTTTTATGCTAATTTATTAACACGACATTGTTTGCAAGATCAGTGATTAGTAAGAAGAGAAAACAGAACGAATTCCATATCGAATTCCAGATCGGGCATTCTTGTAGATTTCGTTTAGTTGGTTCAGGAACCAGTAATGATGGCAACACTTCTACACGTTTTTTCGAGATTTGTGAAATAGTCTCAGAAGTTACAGATGTTAAAATCGAACTTATTCAACTTTTATGAAAAATTTTGCAAGCGATTACTTGTGGAATATGAATATTCAATGAATATGCATGCTCAATAATGTGTTGAATACTGCAATTGATACTATATGCCTGTCACTATCCATAAAATTTTGTTACATAGAAAAGAGATAACTAAAGCAACAATGCTACCTGCAGGCATCCTCTCAGAAGAAGCTGAAGAAGCTAAAAAAAAAAATTTAAAAAACTTTAGATTAACCGTCTAAGCAGTAAGAGTGCCTCAGAGCAAGCATTACAAAAATCACATTTTTCATATGAAGATGTCATTTACCGTTATGCAAGTGAGTTCAATGCTCTCTGTCATACCGTTAATAACATTTCACTCTCAAATTATAATGTGATTTTATGCAGCGTTCGTCTTCTTTTATCAGTTTGTTGCTAACACGTGGTGAAAAAGTTTGTGTTTTTGTTTAAAAAAATATTTGACTTTCAGTAGAAAATATTTTTTTTTTTGAAAAGTGCTTTTAGCTTAAACATTTTTTTTTCCCGTGGAGGTACGTTCATAAAGTTCATAATTTCATATTTGTGATGTTTAAAAGTATTTAGTCCTGTGTTTAGTCTCGTCGTTCGGCGCGAAATTTTTTTACTCTACTCATTTTTTTGTTGCATTTTCTGTTTGGTGCCTTTTCAACACTTGTGCACCTATTTCTAAAAAATTTTTTGCCGCTTTTCTTTAGAAAATCTAATTAACAATATTCGAAGACCGTCGCATGATGTCGCGTGTAAAATTGTCGAAGTTATCGGACCAACAAATCATAGAATTTATGGAATCTGTGGGGAGTGATGAGGAAGCTTTTAGCAGTGACAATGATTTGAATGATCCAAATTTCGACCCAGATGAAATAAGTTCAGAGGACGAACATTTCATATCTCAATGCCTTCGAGATATGGAGTCGAGTGACATGTTTATCACCGAGGCAGTTAATTATTCATTGAATACTTCTGCAGTAAAAGATACTGTTACTGCCAATGAAGAAATCATTCCATCGACAGATCCAATTCTATTGATTTCCACGAAATTGACCTCCACTCCAGCTCAAAACAAGACGGTCCGTTCTCCATTACCAATGGTGGAAGCCACCGGTTCAGCAGTTGTGGCAACCAATGGTGGTTTTATTGGAAGTAAGAATTTCTCTCTTATCTTCAGAAAAATTATTTCATTCCACGTACTGATCAATTCCATTTATTTGCAGAAATTGAATCAATAAGCAAAGATTCTACGGAGTTCAGCAAAGTGATTTGGTGTCAAACTGCCTTGAAACTTCATATTAATGAGGTCGAATTTCGTGGCTCCACATTATTATCTGAGCATTTAAAAGAGCTCGCAACACCGGCCCAACTATTTCTTTATTTTTTCGCCAAAGAAATACTTGAAATGATTGTTTAAGAGACGAACCGGTGTGCTCTAAGTCAGGATATCAACTCAAAATTCAATGTGAATGTTGATGATATCTGCCAATATATCGGCATTCATTTATACATGTCAATTCATCGCTACCCTAACCTAGAGAGCTATTGGGGAAAGAATGATTTCCAACCCATTCGCAAAACAATGCCCATCAAACGGTTTGAAACGATAAATAGATTTCTGCATTTCCGAGATGAAGGTGAAAGAGTGAAAAAAGGCCAGCCAGGCTATGATCCTTTGTTTAGGATTCGGAATTTCATGAACCTTCTCAACGAGCGCTTTGATTTCATTCCAAAACATGCCCGACTTTGGTAAGCTTGAAAAAATTTAGTAGCATCGAACTCTATCTTACAAATCCTTTTCATTGACAGTGTCGACGAACAAATGTGCTCAACAAAAATGAAACATCATTTACGACAATATATGCCAAGCAAGCCGCACAAATGGGGATGAAGTTGTTTGTACTATGCGATTCGTTTGGTTATGCATATCGGTTTGAGATCTACAATGGTGCAGGCGACAACATTGTTCTACCAAATTGCCCAGATCTGGGCAGCTCGGCAAATGTTGTCGTTCGTTTGTCCCAAACTGTGAATGATTTTCTGCATTACATCATTTACTTTGACAATGTAATTTACATTTATGCTGCTCTGCCGCAAAAAATTGTTTTTTCGAATACCACACTAACAAATAATACATTTTTCTTAAATTTTATTGTTATTTTCTTTAACTTTTCTTAATAAAACTAAACGCAAATAAAATTTCCAATTGTGTAAATTTTTTGGGTTTAACCGACAAGAGTGCCTTGAGGCACTGTTTCTTTTTTCTCCCCGGGAAGACAAACAAAACATCAAAATGACAAATAGATGATGCCCGCTTAGAGTGTTAAATTATTCCAGAAAATGCAATTGAATTGCAACGAACACTGATGTAGTGCATCAGTTATTAATTATATCAGACCAGTAGTGCAACCAAAGGGGGATTTCGGGGCTTAAATTCCCCTCCCACCAAAATTAACGTAGCAAAAAGAGAAATAGGACAAAGTTAAATGAAAACCCAAAATATTCTTTTATTCGTTCAGAATACACGTGCTTAATTTTTTTTAATTGTAATTTTGACCACTTGGGGTATTGTTGACAATTCTTCGATCTTAACATGGTGTGAAAAACAAGGTGGTAGCCTAATTTCTCATTCTATTTGGCAGCATATCCAAAAATGTCCAAAAAATGTCCCTAGATCTGTCAAAAACAGGTGATGTTTAATTTTAAGCAAAACCCATTAGCACAACAAAGTTTATGAAATTTGTGTTTTTTGTTACTTTTTAACAATATATGAGTTTTTACTATAAAAGTGCATAAGCTATGGAAAACAACTCTGCAATGGTGCCACCCATTGAATGACCAACTAGAGTGAAAGGGCGTTTAGTTCGCTAGATAGAGTTGTGGTTCGAGTTCTATTTATTTATTATTAAATTACCACACATTCAATTTGTTATTTATACAAATAGAATTTATTTATTATACTCTAAGCATAAAGCCAACAAAATAAAGATTGATTTGACACTAATCAACAGTTGGCTTTGTCTATGTCAAAATTTTTTGACGCGCATTTGATTTATTTCAAAACTAAAAATTAGATTTTTAAAACATCTATTTCCACTTTTCATTTCAATACTACTTCCTGGCGCTACAAAAACGCTGGATATGGCGCTTTAGGGGCTTTTGAAAAACTAATTGGTTTTTATTAAGATGATTTGGAAATAGATTTTGATGATTTAAAAATGAAACTGAGTATTTGGTATAAAGTTAGTAATAAAACTAACGATGGAAAAATACAGTGTTTGAAGCCTTACAACTGTGCTATAAAGAAATATTCTCTAATATATTTAATGTACCAATCATCCCTATAACTCTTCCAGTCACTTCGTGTGAAAATAAATGAACATTTTCAGTGCTTTGTCGACTCAAAACTTATTTAAAAGAAGCAGGATGTTGCAAGATAGATTAAACGGTCTCACATTGCTTAATCTGTATAGAGATATGACGCCATCAGTTGATTTTATTTTAGATAAACTCGCTAAAAGTAAGCGTAAACTGAATTTGAAAATATAGTTTTGGTTTATTTTGTTGATCTGAATCAATACAGTCAATATAAAAATGGTTATTATTAATGGTAACTAACGATTTTTTTTCTGTGAAAGGAATCAATTGATAGCAATTTTTTTAAACTATCTTATTTACCTTATTTTTAGTTATCATTAGCTGCATTCCAGTGGTTGTTGATTTAGAGTGTGGCTCTATTTTATTCACAATGCAAAAACAAAAATTAGAACCTGCTCTTTTCCTGGCTATATTTGTGATCTTAAAATGCTGCCAAGTTTAAAGAGTTTTTTTTTAAAACGAACATAGTTGGCAAATCTGAAGTACTCTTCAACGAGTTTTCGTCTTACTGCTCGCACTCGTATTTTAACACTTCATAGCGAATGGTGCCAAATTGTAATAAAGTTGAACTAAAACTATTCCACTGAGATTTGATATAATCCAGTGCCATGGGAATGCAGCTTTTATGTATGTTATCATTGTGGTGAAATTCTTTGTTTGTTTGTTAACTTTACCATACTTCCGTATGCAAATATTACTCCCAAATGTGGCAATTTAAAACTGTGAGTTGAAGAAGTTGAATGGTGAGATGTTGCTTGCCCTGGCTGAGGTTTTTACCAGGAACTATTATTGCAAAAATCGTACTCACTAACGACTAAATAATATCCGTTATAGTTACGTTTTTTTTTTTATATATAAGTTCGACATATTATAAAATATACCCCTGCATCAGAGCCATATATTACTTGACTGAGATTAAAAAAAAAAACAAAAAGTTCTTGAGTTTGATGATGAAGTAAAAGCTTTATTAATGGAATCAATTCAATTCGCCTTCAAGCTATTGCTTAATGTAATAGTATTAATACTTTTTACAAAAATACGTTTAATTGTTAAAATATTCTTTTTTGATTTTCTTTTGTATATCACAATTATAATTTACGTATCTTACTGTTGATAGGCACGCAATGTGGTGATAAAATTTCGTTTTTAGTGGCACTTCTACAAAAACGGTCTAGTTGTGATAATATTTGGTATGGAAAATAATTAAATGAGTTTTAATCTATTTGTCAAATAAACGCTGTCTTATATGTTATATCGTTATCATAATTTTCTACTTACAAGTAAAAACAAATTTTCAAGTTAGAAGTTAAAATTTTAATAAAAGTGCAGATTGCGCCAAATTTTGACATAATATTTTATATAGCTTATATTTAGCGGTCAAAGGGTGAAATTTGAAAAAAAGGAGGTTTTCGCCATTTTTGGAAATGTCATAATAGGAAAATATAAAGGTACTTTATTGCTGCACTGCCTATCTATGTGTGTTTAACCCTAGGATGGGCAACTGGGTCTGGCCAAACCAAATTTGACTTTGTACTTGCATATCTTTATTTTCAAGTCAAATCAACAGGAGACAGCTAACTGAATTAAATGACCTTTCAATTCGGAATACAAGGAATACTTTTGAATCAATTTGTTTAGTTTTTTAGTACAAAATTTTAATTTTAAGTTTTGCAGTGCTAAGATTGCCTACTGTGGTGTGGATATACCATAACAGTATTTGGTTATAAGCTTTTAACATTAAAAAAATCTTAGTTTTTAGTGGCAATCGGCACAATGCCGTTTTTTTATATTAATCTGCTGGTGTTGTTTTAGTTGCTCATGCAGCTAAATATGCAATTAGCATTCGGCAGACGCATATATTTTCTATTGCTATAATACAATACAAATAAAGACATTTTTTGCCTACGCCATAAGCCATTAGGACACTTTGAACAAAACAACTCATTATATTGGTCTGACCAGACCCACTTGGATAACTTAACGACATAAAATCAGTTGCTCATCCTAGGGTTAATGCAAAAAAAAAAAAAATGAAAAAGTTATATCTTTAATATTTATTTACTTTTTTAAGTTTTTTTTTTAAAATTTTCAAAAAAAAATCATTTTTAGCATGTTGTATAATTCACAAGGTGTTGTAAAGTTGTATGTTGCATTGTTGTAAGTGAAAGGTTTTTTCATATTCTCCCTTATTAGTAAAGAGATTATTTTGAAATTTTGGTAGTATTGTTTGCTTATCGGATCGGACCGATAGTACGCCTACTCGGAATACTATGGGGAGGTTAGCCTCCCCATACAAAATAATTTTTTGTACATAACTTTTAATGGGAGGTAGGCATACTTCCGGTCCGAAAACGCCAATTCTATACACATCATACAACCCCTATATATAAAATTCGAATTTTCCGTTAAAAAATAAGTTGCTTTAGTTATACCTAAGGCATAAACAAAAGTATACAAAATAATAAAATGAGTGTCTTATAATTTATAATAAATATATATTTTTTCTGATTTTGTTTTAATGAAGGCCAAATTTTAAGTCCAAGTCCGCCACTGGTTGCAGTTGTGATTTTCAGTTTTTCTCTCCAAACTAAACAGCATGATATGTGCAAATTTCTAAAAAAAAAAAAAACATACTAGCTGGCCAGTGGCAGGTTGAGAGCATGACAACGTTGCTTTTCGCGCTTTCGCCAGTCTGATTTATGCCTCAGCAAATTTTTGAAATTCAATTTATATTGCCGCAGGACTTGTAGTCAGTATTCAGACAAGCAGTAAGCAGCCAAAGCTTGTTTATCGTCAGACTCCAATGAAGCTTTGAACAGACAAGACAATATAAAACAACAGGAAGCGTGCGTGAGTGCAGTCGAGCTGTACAAATGATTTGGCAAAATTTTCGATTAGAGTTGTGTTATAAGATTGAAAATTGAAATAGGTTTTTGATTTTATTTCAATATAAAGGACAATTGAAAATACTTATGTTGTTGGGAAGAAGCAAGAGTTGGAGCACAGCTCACGTCAAATGAAGACGTTTAGAAATTTTGACCTTTTTCTGGTCATTGACAAATGTTAATTAATTGACAAAGTAGTTTTTATGTTATATGCAGTTTTTTTCTGTACAAGGAATTGAAAGTTGAAAAAAATTTCATATATAATAACTATTTCTTGTCGAGACCTTTTTGGGCGTTGACAATTTTGTCGAGTATTGGAGTTTTCGATATCATTTTAGACTCAGATGATCTTTATGATTGCCAATAAATCTTTTTCATTCCTGAACGCAAGTTGATTGACTGAACACCTTTAGCGTGTTTTGGAGTTTTTGATATGAAGTTTTGCGCTCTTTGTCTCTCCACGCTCATTCAAAGAGTAACAAAAACGTATTAACGCTCTTTATATGGACCACTGTGGCTTGCTGGAAACTTATAAAACTAGTACAGCTTTCGATTCTGGAGCACCCGAAATACTCGGGTATAACCGAGTACTTGGATATTTTCAAGTATTTTTAGGTATTTTGAGATACACATGCTTTTCGAATATTATAAGCTGCCCGGGTATTTCCAAGTTTTTCAAATAGTTCGACAATAAATTTCAGGGCTTGCAAAAATTTGTGGGAAATAATTAATAGTTCCCCCGTTGTAATCCCTGCAGAAGTGAAATTTATCACCAGATCCCATTATATTTTTATCCCAAACATTTCTTCGCAACATACCCACCTTATGGGGATTTCTTGCAAAAACACAAAATAAAAATGACGAAAATAGTTCATAACTAGAAACTAGAGGGGTCAAATTGGTCCTGTTATTTTCTCAATTCACCCACGCCCTATCTGCCATCCTTATGGCGATCGCCCTACAAAAACACAAAAAATGTCGACAATAGTTTATATCTCTCCCATGAAATTAGTATGAGCTGGTCCTATTTTTTTATCCCTATATATGCAACCCTTCTGTGAGGAACCCATACAAAAAATACAAAAACTGAATAAAATTCATAACTCTTCCAAATTGACCCCTAGAGGGGTTAAATGTATGAGCTGGTCCTATTATTTTTCCGTTCTCAACATTTCTACCGAAAACATTCACCCCCTATCTGGCATATTTCTGTGTTCCCATGTAAGAACTGATGATCATTTGTCGATTTAAGCTTATATCTCTACCAAACTGATCCCTACAGGGGTCAAAATAATGAGGTATTCTATCATTTTTCCCCCTTAACATTTCTTCCAAGCTCACACACACCTTATATTTCACCCTTCTGAAGGTTCCAATACAAAAAATATTACGCGAAAGCTTTAAACTACCCTGGCATTGATTTTCAAATTAACCGGGTAGTAATGATCGAATACCCGAGCTTTCGAGCAATCCAGGATTTTTGTTCGAGTTTCAAGTTCACGGGTACTCGAACAAAGCTCTTAAAAAATCGAGAGCTCTCATCGCTAGTTCATCATCCATATAAAATGCAATTTAAACTTTATTGCCTTGAAAAAGAGCCTAACAGACTCAAAGCGGCCGAACGGCCAGGTTTGCCTAAGTTTATTGTTAATCTTGCTTTAAATTTTTCTCGATGTAAGCAATAATTTTTGAATATAAATTTTACAACCGAAAATTCAGTCATTCAGCACATGGTGCTTTGCGCACGGTACAAGTTATATACAGCCAATTACAAATTGGAAAACTATTGCGAAATATGCTAAAGCAAACATTTTATGTATTTGTTTTGTTTTTATTATATGTTATTCTCAGTTTTAACGATTATTCGTTACACACTCGTTTCAGCCTATATTTATGGCAATTCATTTATACATCCGAATTTTCATTTCCGCTTGAAGTTTAATGATCCATAAAAAAAAATCTTCTAACTTGCCATGCGCAATATGAGAAAGCAAAATAAAATATAAAAACAAGAAACTCAACAGCTACAAAACGATAAAGTTTCGGACACAAAACAGAAAACCATTAAATTATTTGAAATAAATCTAATTTTATAATTCATGGTTTTGCCTGTATTCAGTGCTATACACCACCATTACTTTAATCCAATTTTAGCACATGTACTTGCACAAACACTCACACGAACACACTCATATGAAGTATTTATCCTTGCTTGTTCACAATATATTTTATGATCCTTTTGATGTGCACTCAAACAAAGTTTTACATTTATTGGCAACTCCTTATAAGATGTGGACGCTGTCGCTGCTGATGATGATGCTGATGCTGATGATGTTGTTGCTGCTGCTAGTCCGTTGCTTGTCATTGCTTTACGTAATGCGGGTCAGAAGTAAAACTTGGAAATGTTTGCGTCTCTATGCTAAAATCGTCAGCGCTGTCGTTATGCTACGTTTACATTTCATTTAAACATTCGTTTATTTGTTTGTATGAGTAATCTTTTCATTTGTTTGTAAAATTATTCACCTCATTTAATGCTCTTCCAGTTGCCTGCATTTCTTAAACATTATATCATTCACATAAGATGACTCGGATATTTGACAGAATATGATGATGGAATACATCACATGTAGTCGTTGAGAATGCATGAACATGGGGCCAGCATTGAGTGAAAGGACATAAATAAATAAAATAAAACGAGCACCCACATAAATATATTGAACAGAAAGTTATGGCCAAACACAAGAATAGGATTAAGATTAGGAAAGGATAAAAAAAAGAAGACAGCAGTAAAAGTTTTTATTTTAAGGGGCATAAGGAGAGGGGGAGTGTGTAGGAGTGATGTGGAAAGTAAGAGAGACATAAGAAAATGGTGATAGAGTTGGTGCTGCTATATGGCGGTGTAATATTAACATACCTGAAATTCTAGAACGTATGGTTTAAAGCAAACCGGGAAAAGTAACTTTGTAAGAAATAGACAATTATTTGACCAAAAGTCTTCAGCGTTGTTGCATAAGAATTCGTGGCTACATTGTGTTCATAGTGTAGATACTTACTTCAGTGATACTTTTACTAGAGTGGACAAATTTATTCCTGGCTCACCTACAACTTATCCAATTTGCAGATGAAAAGAATTTGCTCTAAGAATCAAAGTAAATCAAGGTAAATATACATTTTTTAAAACTATTGTTTGCAGAGGAATATGTTTTTCAAAAAGATATATAACAGGTCTTGTGAGAGAAAAAGTGTATCATCAACTGAACTACAATGACAGCAGTCACTAAATGAAATCTAAAACGAATCATCAAATAATGACGGATAGTTAATATTTCTATAATCATAGAACGAAAAAGAAGTGGAGGATACATTACAAGATATATTTATTTTTAACGAGCAGAAAATTAAATCATGATCAGTGATAAAATATAGTTGAATAAACAGTGAGACGAACGATAGATCTGACACAATCAAATACTCTAGTAGACTTTAAGAAGCATGATAACAAAAACGTGTCGGTTCAGTTGCGTTTTCAATAGATAGTCAGTCCTGTTGAAGATATTTTATTCATCATCGATTGTTGATAAAAATCATTTGATAAAAGATTTACATTAAAATCACCGCACATCAAAATGGTATTATAATTAAAGTTTAACAAATCAGTAAACAAGGGATCAACAGAATGATATTTTTTAGGATTATATATAGAATACAACTATTATTTTTTTTTTGTATTAACTCAAATACTAATATTGATATACTCAATTCCAGGCCTTTTCAAATTATAAGAAATGTTGGCATTCAAATTAAGTTTATAAGAAACAGCGGCAGATTAAATCACAAATATTAGTTGTCAGCCACGTTTAAGAAATACAAATTATATCAACAAAGGAATTACCAAAAATATATTTGATATAGTTCAGTCATATATATATATATGATATAGTATTGTCATATTAAGACTACGATCACTAAAGAGAACTATATTAATGGCTTCATTTTGTATTCCTATCCGATCAATCGTTTTGTTCAAAACAATGTTCGTTCGTGTTTTTGAAATTTCAAATTCGAACAAAATCAAACAACGATAACAGCTGATCAGATATCGAATGATGCCGTAGTATAGTTACATATTTGCAATATGTATTTCTCAAACCACGGGTCATGCTCCTACATATGCCAGGCAAGACGGGCGTGGTCTCGCTCTGGATAATCATGTTTGGATTATGGCGTGAAGAAGGTGGCGTGGCAAGTATAGAAAAATATATAAATTTTTGATCAGCATCATCTCCTGAGTCGATTTTCGTGTGTCCGTCTGTCCGTCTGTCGATACGATAACAGCCGTAATTTTAAAGCAATCGCAATGAAATTCAAAAAATGAGTTTATTTTTAAAAAAGGAAGATCAAGTTCGAAAATGGGTCAAATCGGATGAAAACCACGCCTACCTCCCAAACAAAGTGACTTTATATTTACCGTTAAATGTTGTTAAAACCCACAAAAATTAAATAAAATGCCTTGAAACTTGGTACGTAAGCTTTCCTCTTCAATCTAAAACCTGGCTCTGAAATTTGGAAACATCGAATGAAAACCACGCCTATCTCCTATACAAATTGGCTTTATATTAAAAGTAAAACCTTTTCAAAATCTGCTCAAATTAAAGAAATGTCTTGAAATTTTGCACATAGGCTATGATATATAATATAGATCATTACTATGATATTTGGCAAAATCGAATGAAAACCACGCCTACCTCCCGTACATATTGGCTTTATTTTAAGCGTAAAATCTCTAAAAAATCTCGAAAATTAAAGAAATGTTTTAAAATTTTGCACATATGCTTTGATATTTTATTTAAATCTTCTCTATGATATACGGCAAAGTCGGATGAAAACCACGTTCACGTCCAATACATAGTGGCTTTATTTAAAACGTAAAATCTCTTAAAAATCCACAAAAAATAAAGAAATGTCTTGAAATTTTGCAGATTAGCATTAATATATAATATGAAACATCTCTTTGATATTTGGCAAAATCGAATGAAAACCACGCCTACCTCCCATACAAAGTGACGTAATCAAAATAGGGAAACTTTCGTTAATATATAAAACTGAATGTCATCGTGTGTGTCGTGGCTAAAGACTTCGAATATACTTCAATATGGCCGCGGGGGATATTTTAGCTTCGGTACCCTGCCGAATCTCCATCCTTACTAGTTTGTGAATATTTTCGTTGCTTACAAACCAATGTGCATTCCTAATAGTACGTAAAATGTTTGATTGTGAACACTGTATTAGCTCAACATTAGAAGAATTGGCTTTTCTCCAAAGCTGCGCTCCGTACGACCAAATTGGTTTAAAAGTAGAATTTTATAGCAGTAATTTATGTTTCAATTGGAGCCTTGAACTCCTGTTAAGAATCCAGTTTAACTTTAGAGCTTTCACTTTCATTTGGGTTTTCTTGGAATCAATATGCTCTTGTCAAGTTAACTGTCTGTCAAAATGAATACCCAAAATGTTACGTTTGAGGAATAGAAATTTGATTGCCCACAAGAACTGCCCACACAACTTTTTCATACAAAATACTTTTACTTTCTGTAATTTAGAACTTTTCAGCTAGTAGTATACCTCTGACAGTTTTTCCTTTGTCAAAGGAGAAAAAAAAATTAAAAATAAACAAAAAATATATAAAAACATATATAAATTTTAAGCATAAGGAAAAGCTGTCGGAGGTATATTACTAGCTTAAAAACTATGAAATACCGTAAGAAGTACTAAAAAATACTAAAAATACCATTTTTAATTAAAAATATTGTATTTTGTTTACTTATTCGTGCAATTTATTCCCGTCCAATATTTTCCAAATAGTTTTTAACCGGTCTTCCAACATGTGGCCGAGCGTTGTCATGTTGAAATATTATGGCTTCGTGTCTGGTCGCATATTCCGGTCATTTCTCGTCTATGGCTCGTCTTTAAACGGATCACTTGTGTTCGATAGAGGTCCCCTGTGATTGCCTGGCCCGACTTTAATAGCTAATAATACTGAACACTCTTCTGATTCCACCAAATACAGAGCCTTACTTTGGCACCATGAATATTTGCCTTTGGCTGGGAAGGTCCTGGTTGTTGGGGCTTCACATATGAATGTTTGCGTTTCGGGTAGTCGTAATGGACCCATTTTTCATCGCCAGTCACTATCCGATGCAAAAATGACTTCTTTTTGAAGCGTTCAAGCAGTATTTCGGACATGCAAAATCGTCTTTCCACATCTCTCGGCTTCAAATCATATGGCACCCAATTTCCTTGCTTTTGAATGTATCCGACTGCTTTTAAAGCAAATTAAATTTCGCAAGTTCTTCTTGTGTTTGGCAACAATCTTCATCGAGTAATGCTTCTAATTCTTCGTCTTCAAACTGTTTTGGCTCACCAGGACGTTCTTTGTCTTCTAAGCCAAAATTACCACTTTTAAATCGTGCAAACCACTTTTGGCACGTTCGCTCAGCTAGAGCATGTTAGTCATAAACTTTCACCAAAATACGATGACTTTTGGCAGCAGTTTTCTTCATATTTTATTTATTTATTTATTTATTTATTTATTTATTTATTTATTTATTTATTTATTTATTTATTTATTATTTATAAGACGCACAATGACAGTAGCTTTCCAACGCATGTTCGGAATATTGAAACGATGGAATAATGATCAAGTTACGCCATCTCTTAGCAAATCGCACGAATGAAGTTATAGACCCAATAGGTAAAAATTGTGTAGGCAGTTTTTGAAAAGTTCGTTTAAAATATTATAGTAAACATTCATTCTCCACCTTTAAGATTCGGGAATTCATTTAGAATGAATGCATCGATACCGCAATGCTTTCAAAATGCCAAAAAAGTAGTAGCTCTGACGTTGGAAAATGTGAATGAAATTTTTAGTGGCCAAGAATATTAAAATTTTTCTTGAAAGTGTTGGTAAAAAGTTACACCACAAGGTCTTTAAAACATGTCCCAAACAATTTTTTGTAGGACAATGGTTTCAAAGATATAGTTTTCGAACTACAGCCCAAATAACAATTTCTGATTTTTTTTTTAATTTACCACAGTGAAAACTTGCAAAAAAAAATTACAAAAAAAACATGCAAGGTACCAACTTTTTACAAATATGTCAGTTTCGAAAAGCGTCCCATTTCACATGGAATCACCGATATTGAATATTTAATCATAATGAAACTTTCAAAAATTGCTATGCAATATTAAGACTTTTGGCCAGACATTTCGTCATTTCTCAAAGCATCAAACCTCAAAAGCTTCAAAGAAGCAAAGCCTTATAGAATCAAAAATCCAAAAACTAAAGGTTTCAAATTCATATATTCAAAGACTCAAAAGATTGGAAGGATTCGAATAGCAAAAGATACAAAATATTTAAAATATATAAGAGACTCAAATGATTTAAAAGATTCAAGAGAAACTAAAAAAGTTTAAGTAAAAGTTTCTTATATTCAAAACTTCAAATATTCAAAGCTACAAAGTTTAAAAGACTGCAGTATTAAAAGATTAAAAAATTTAAAAATTCAGTAATATTGATTAGCATACAGTAAAGTAAAGCTGATCATTTATTAAGAGGCAAATATTATAAAAATTTTTTTTATTTTTTTACAGCTGCAAAATGACATCTTATGCACACACACACTCTGTACTCACACTCACACCAACACAAGACGTTCATACGCACATAACTTACAGACGCACATTGTTTCTGTATAGTTGAAGCAACTTCATTTAAGCTTTATTTGAATGTGAAAAATATGAGCTTCTTCAGGAATTCCGAACGATTTTAACAAATCGATTTACCGGCTAAAGGCAAGAGAAACAAGTAGAAGAAAAAAAAAAAAAAAAAAATAAACATTAAGCTGAAGCACCTCAAGGAGTTCCATGAAAGTTCGTAAGCTGTTAGCTGGCTGAAGGTTGGGTAAATGCCGTCAGTGTGCTGTGGCAAGTTCTTTATGTGCAAATGTTTATATTTAATATGTAGTATGTATGAGGGAAGGCATCTTATAAAATGCATAAATTTCCACAAGCTAAGTTTGTGGTTGGTGTGCGCTGCACATGTCACATACACACACCTTTACCTTAACAATACCTGCCATGTTACACTTTTTGCTGCTTCTCTTCTCTTATTGCTTTAAACATTATCAAAGCTCTCGCTTCATGCCTTACCTTGTTTTGCGTTTTTTTTTTCTTTTTTTTTTGCTGGCGTGGCTCATACGTTGGCTGACTCTGCCAAGGAATTGGATAAGAATCTGATTTGTTTTCGATAAGGACTTTATAAGGACCTAGTTTTTCATGTTGCTTTGCTTCAGTTTTGCCACGTTTTTTTTTATGCACTACGTAAAGCAGGTGGCGATGATCAACTCCTTGCATGCTTGGCACCAACTCGGTGTGCTGCACTTGTGTGTGATTCTGTGTGTGTGTGTGTAGTTGTAGCAACACTTTGGCATTGTTGGCACACAAGGTTCAATGATGGCGAATGTGTTACAGTTATAACAGGAAAGTAGCTAGAGTGAATAGCTTTAAGGTGTGGATTGGCGTGTATGGCTGTTGTTGTTGTTGTATGCCTTAGTGCCAAAGTGCTTTCAGATTGTTATTATTACTGTTTTTTTTTGTATTTATGAGCATTCCAAGTGTTTTAAGTATTTTTTCCCAATTATTTTTTCCAAGAATTCGGTTTTTCTTGCTGTTTGAATGTTGATATTAATGTTGCGGCCTTTTATGACTTTTAAGTGCTGATTTTTTTTTTTTTTTTGCCAGGCTTATAACTAATAGAGTAGTAGGAATTTTTTAAATTTTCGTTATTTTACTTCAAGTGGATTTGGGTTAGGTTTTCTTATATAGGAATTTAAAAAAAAAATTACAATATCAAAAATCAGCAATATTGGTATTGATTGACAACCAATTGCAAGAAAAACATAAAAAACAAGAAGTCGAATATTATAAAACTATTTTGGAGAAGCATATAAGAGGAAATATTTTTTAAGCATACTCAGATTTTGATCATTGCATTGTTGAGTAGTTTTGGGTAACTATTTTGAAAAATTGGTTTTTGACCGACTAAGGTTTTTTTCTTTTATAAATACTACACAGCGGATAGATCAGTATTATGGATGTCAATCCCGGAGCTTTTCACTAAATAAAACTAATTAAAACTATATAAAGTACCTACCAGAAAATATCATGCCCGATCAGGACTGAATTTAGGCGTTACAGGCCTTGAGCCTGTCAGACCTTTCCTTAAAAACAGTCCTAATTTTTTCATACAAGTGTTCACCTTTTCAGACCTGAAATTTGATAAAACTTTTTGTAAATGCTCATCTATGATTTCTGGTCTGAATATAAAATACTGAGCAAGTGCATTGAGCACTTTTTGGTGGAGAGCAAGACTATAGATTAGCGATATTATCACGCTGTTAGCGATATAATTACGCTTTTAGATGTCCATTTCTGTTGCATTGTACAGTATTGCTTATGCCGTGGTTATGCTAAGAAAACGTGTTTGGTGAGTTTTTTTATTACCAAACCAATTACCAATTGATTACCAATTACCGAAGCGATTACCAACCCATTGCCGATTACCGAAGCAATTTCCAACCGATTACCGAACTAATTACCGATTACTGAAGCCATTACCGATGCGATAACTAATCGATTACCGATAACCGAAGCTATTACCAACCGCTTACCAATTACCGAAGCGATTACCAACCGATTACCGATTACCGATTACCGACTACTGACACGATTACCAACTGACTACCGTACCAATTACCAATTACAGAAGCGATTACCAACCGATTACCTACCCAATTATAAATTACCAAAGCGATTACCAATCGATTACCGAACCATTTACCGACTACCAAAGTGATAACCAGCCCAATACCAATTACCGAAGCCATTAACAACCCATTATCGAAGCGATTACCAACCGATTACCGAAGCGATTACCAACCCATTGCCGATTACGGAAGCAATTAACAACCGATTGCCGAACTATTTACCGATTACCGATGCGATATCCAACCGACTACCGATAACCGAAGCGACTACCAACCGATTACCAATAACCGAAGCGATTACCAAACGATTACCGACACGATTACCAACTGACTACCGTACCATTTATCAATTACAGAAGCGATTACCAACCGATTACCTAACCAATCACAAATTACGGAAGCGATTACCAATCGATTACCGAACCATTTACCGATTAGCGAAGTGATTACCAGCCTATTACCAATTACCGAAGCGATTACCAACCGATTGCCGAATCGATTACCCATTACCGAATCGGTTACCAATCGATTACCAAATCGATAATCGATTACCAAAGCGATTACCAACCGAATACCGAAGCGATAACAAACCAATTACTGAAGCGATTACCAACCGATTACCGAGCCAATTACCGAAGCGATTACCAACTGATTACTGAGCCGATTACCGAAGCGATTACCCAACCAAAATGATTGTGTTACAAATATATTACACATAAACATTAAAAAATAGCAGTGATAAGAATAGTTAAAAAAGTAGAATGCGTCTGATTTGGCGACTCTAGCTCCTTCGGAAATTCATAACAGCTATTTTATTTCATAGCTTTAAGTTTTCACTTCGGTCGGCAGTCCCCCACTGTCTATTTTTTTTTCTTTCTTTCTTTTAGGTTAGTCCTTTTTTACACTCATCAAGAATTGACGATCAAGTCTTGCATTTGTAGATGAAAGACGCAGACATCAACGTGAGAGAGGGTAAATTAAAAAGCGAATAGCAAAGAATTGACGTCAATTCTTGACCAGTGTAAAAGAGGACTTAGAATATAGGTCTGTAAAAAGGAAGCCTGAATTATATTTCAATTTCAGCCTTGAAATCTGAACTGAAAAATGCAAGAAATGAATATGTTCAGGAATTAAGTACTGAACTTCATTTTGAGTAGGAGAGGCCTGAGCAAGTCTTTTGCTGGGTATTTACTTTAAGAATGAAGTAATGTTTTAAATTTAAAAAAAAAATACATAAATTCTTCATAGATTTTTTAAATAAGTTAATTTTAAATAAAATCTTTGTTTTATTCAGCACGTTACTGATATTTTGGTTTTTATTTTATATTTGTACGATGAATATTAAAGACTGTACGTATACCTCAAAGTGTGAATAAAAACGTTGCACGTGCTTGATATAATTTTCCAAAAAATACCCTAGTGCTGTAGGACGTAATTCTACGTAAAAAAACACGTCTAACTCATCTATCATCAACTTCTTCCTATGAACTCGAACCTCAATTTGTAGCAAATTTTTTATGTGTTAATCAAACTGATTTAGAGTTGGCATTGATTGATTCTACTATTTTTTTTTTTTTGGCTGAACTCTAAGTGTGTTTTATGCCACTCTATGGTTAAGGTTAAGAATGACGTTTTTAATATTAATACTTTTAGGGTTTGTTTATTTTTTTCATTAGCTAATAACTACTAAATTAAAATATTAATTTTTAATCCAACGCTGGAACGCAACACACACTTCTCACACTCACATGCATTTAACCAACAAAAAATAACAATAACCAGCAACATTAATAGCAACATCAACACGCATTTATAGTGGTGAAGCGTGTGTTTGTTATAAATAAATATGAAATTTTATTACATATTTAATAATAAACAATAATTACCGCTGAGTCTGCCGAAATTTTCGAAACGCAGCTGGGACGCGCTTTTATTTACCAGGCAATGCAATTAAATATTTTTTTTTATAAATTAAAAATGGCAGCGCTTACCTGAGCCACCCTAAAACACGCACGCACTCACACACACACAAACACACACATATGCACAATATTAACGCACACACATAATGGCTCAGCATGCTTGTTAGTGTGCGCTTGTTTAGGCATAAAATGAAATTGCTTTCGCATTGTTGATGCGCCTAAAAGGCCGCATTAAAAAAGCGCTTAAGCTAAAATGCTGATAAAATTCCAATAAGCTGCCTTTTGTGGCAGGCGCAGACACACGCGCGTTGGCTTTATGTCATCTTAATGACACCAACACACACACACACACACACACACACATGCATACACCGTCTAACAAACAAGCAGCCGCTTTTACTTACACTGCGGAAGCTCATTGCTGGTTTTTTTTCTCTTCTCTCATTTTAATCTGTTGCAATAAGCGAAACGCGCTTCTGCTTGATTGGCGGTTAGCCACAGCGGGTGGTTGTTGTTATGTGTGTATGCTAGGAATTCACTTGTTGTTGTAGACGCTGCTTGTTGGACGGCTTGCCTTGGCTGAGATTTATAATATGTTGGCTATTAACATTTATAAGCATCCTCATCATCAGTAGCAGCGGCAGCGTTAGCAACTTTACGATGCCATTAACTGCGTCAAGTGGCAACACTGTAGCCTTTGCAAGCAACATACACACATGCATACCCACAACTACATAAACACGTACACGCATAAATAACACGTTGCTGTTGAAATTTATGTTTATTGAGAACTTCAACCAGGTGAATTGCGTTTTGTTGCTTTTATTATTGAATGTGCTGTAGTTGTTATTGTTGCTATTTTCTTATTGTTGTTGTTGCAGTTCTAAGGGCCACTTTCAATGAAGCCATCGCATGTGATCATAAAAATGCTACAATGCTTGAGTGTAGCGGTTTTTTTTTGTTTATGGTTGAAGTGTGTTTGTTCAATACTTGAATCAGACAATTTATTGCATTTTTGTGGTTATTCAAGGAGTTCGAAGAGTAAAGCCAAGTGGGAGTGCATTGCGTAAAGAATGTTGTTATTTTGCTAAAATTTTTTCTGGAAATAATTAGCTATTGTTATGTTTTCATATCGTTACTCCAGGCATGAGTAACATGAACACAGCATAAAAATCCGCGCTAATACACCAACTCAAGCGCAGCTTCCTTTATTAGTAGAATACATTAACGCAATTGCGTTATGACGCAGTTTGAAATGATTTAAATTCTTTATCAAAAGAAACCTATTCAACGCAGTAAAATTTTGAGTTCGATAGTGTGTTGAGTTAAATTTGTTGAGTGTGGTGGATTGGGTAAGACATTGAATTATGCGGTGAAGTAAGCGCAGTTTAGCTTCACTTAGAAAAATACAACAAATGAAATCAAAGTTCAGTAGCCATACAAGCATCAGAGATCTGCAATTATTCTCATTTTTAAGTATTTGGCTGATTAACACAAGAAAGAGTATTAGTGGATTTAACTTAACTTTAATGAGTGGATACTAATTACACTAGTATTCATTGCAGATCTCTGGTGCAAAAGGCATAACACAAAATAATACCCAACTAACTATATGCAATGCACGGAGAAAATTCTTTGCTCTCTATTCATGATCAAGCTGTTCATAACATACAAAACCAAAAAAAAATTTTAAAGTTAAGTTAAGTTAAGTTATGTTAAGTTAAGTTAAGTTAAGTTAAGTTAAGTTAAGTTAAGTTAAGTTAAGTTAACTTAAGTTAAGTTAAGTTAACTTAAGTTAAGTTCAGTTTAGTCAAGTTAAGTTAAGCTAAGTTAAGTTGAGTTAAGTTAAGTTAAGTTAAGTTAAGTTAAGTTAAGTTAAGTTAAGTTAAGTTAAGTTAAGTTAAGTTAAGTTAAGTTAAGTTAAGTTAAGTTAAGTTAAGTTAAGTTAAGTTAAGTTAATTTAAGTTAAGTTAAGTTAAGTTAAGTTAAGTTAAGTTAAGTTAAGTTAAGTTAAGTTAAGTTAAGTTAAGTTAAGTTAACTTAAGTTAAGTTCAGTTTAGTCAAGTTAAGTTAAGTTAAGTTAAGTTGCGTTAAGTTAAGTTAAGTTAAGTTAAGTTAAGTTAAGTTAAGTTAAGTTAAGTTAAGTTAAGTTAAGTTAAGTTAAGTTAAGTTAAGTTAAGTTAAGTTAAGTTAAGTTAAGTTAAGTTGAGTTAAGTTAAGTTAAGTTAAGTTAAGTTAAGTTAAGTTAAGTTAAGTTAAGTTAAGTTAAGTTAAGTTAAGTTAAGTTAAGTTAAGTTAAGTTAAGTTAAGTTAAGTTAAGTTAAGTTAAGTTAAGTTAAGTTAAGTTAAGTTAAGTTAAGTTAAGTTAAGTTAAGTTAAGTTAAGTTAAGTTAAGTTAAGTTAAGTTAAGTTAATTTAAGTTAAAATAAGTTAAAATAAGTTAAGTTAAGTTAAGTTAAGTTAAGTTAAGTTGAGTTAAGTTAAGTTAAGTTCAGTTAAGTTAAGTTAAGTTAAGTTAAGTTAAGTTAAGTTAAGTTAAGTTAAGTTAAGTTAAGTTAAGTTAAGTTAAGTTAAGTTAAGTTAAGTTAAGTTAAGTTAAGTTAAGTTAAGTTAAGTTAAGTTAAGTTAAGTTAAGTTAAGTTAAGTTAAGTTAAGTTAAGTTAAGTTAAGTTAATTTAAGTTAAAATAAGTTAAAATAAGTTAAGTTAAGTTAAGTTAAGTTAAGTTAAGCTAAGTTAAGTTAAGTTAAGTTAAGTTAAGTAAAGTTAAGTTAAGTTAAGTTGAGTTAAGTTAAGTTCACTTCAGTTCACTTGAGTTAAGTTAAGTTTAAATTTGTTCAAATAAGTTAAAACATACCCAATTGTTTTCTACGAAACTTTTCGTTGTAATATCGATGATCTGTTTTTAACACGTGTTTAAAAAGTTTTCTAAAATTGATTTTTAAAATTGATTTTTAAAGCACAAAATATTTTATATGCGTTTATTATACAAAAATCAAATTATATGAGTATAAAGATTGAATAAATATTGAATCGAATATTAAAATATATTCGTGTATTATTAAAAAAAAGAAAAATATTTGAGTTAAAGATGAAACATATTGTTTTGAAAAATATCCCCTTATCAAACCAGAAAAAAATTGTAACGGATGTGACCAGACGACTATAAATTATGCATATATTTTACATATATTCCACACTCACAAATCCTACACTGAGCCTTTTAACAAAAAATGCCTTAAAACTCATTTTTGTACAGACATTTTTTCGATTTTCTTGTGTGATTGTGTACCGGTTGTGACAAAGTTATAATTAATTCTGAAATTCCTACAGTTAAACTTCTTAGAAACTCGCATGCATTTAAATAAACAGGCTGTAAAATAAACTTTGACTATATGCCTCACTATGTAACTTTCTTAGAATTATATAGCTGCAATTCTAAATTCACTGATGCAAGCCTCCTCAGTTGCCTTGGATACTTGTTAGTTGAAGTATTGCTGTCACTGTTCTTGGCCAGTTTTATTGACATTCTTACTAAAAGTTCAGCTCAATGCTGGTATTTGTTGTAAATACAAGTTTGGTTTTTATTTTACTTAATATTTTGGATTATTTTCTTTTTGTAGTTCTTGTTTATTTATTTCTTAACTTTCTTTGTATATTGTTTTTTTTTTTCTTTGCTTTGTATTTGCCTTGTCAGCAGAATGTCTTCGGCAGCACTTCAAGCATGTCCAAGTTCAAAAGATGCCAATATTTGATTTATTTTACATTTTAAAACAGTATCGAGATACAACAACAACAAGGACAATAACAAACCAAGCAGCTAAAATGTTATTCAACTGCTGCTGCTGCTTCTTCTTCAACCTTTACTACTTCATCTACTTTCCAAGCTAAGATTGCTTACTCGTGTTCGTGTTCCATTTCAGTGTAAATATCAGATTGTTTGTTTATATGTGAGTGTGTGTGTGTGTTTATTTTCTTTGGCCAAGAAAAACAAAACTTCAGCGCAACTGGACAACAGATAAAAAGACAACAAAACATATTAAGAACAGACAACCGTTAAAGGATGCAGGTACATAAACCTCGCATGGCATTTATAGTCAAGTTAGCATGAGCGTGTATGTGTGTGCTTATGTTTAAAGGTAAATCACTGAAGTGTATAACAACTTTGCAGAAGACAAACATAAACGAGAGAAAATGTCAAATTTACAAAATAAAATTCAAATGCTGGTGATGTTAAACATTTATAAAGTTATTCCTGCTGTTGTTGTCTTGGCTGTTGTTGCTACCAGGACCTGAGACTGGGTGAGAAAAATAGCTTGAAATAAAATTTGCAAACTGATATGTTTAAGTGAAACAGCAAACTGTCAAAACTAAGAAAAACGACAAAAAAACAACAACTGGCAGGTAAATAAATATCGATGTTATACAAGCAAATAAAATATGTTCCGAGTTTCCAGAGCAGAAAAACAAATAAATAACAAGCTGAAGAAATAGCAACGGAGACAACTTTGTAGAAAATAATTTGTTTTTTTTTTAACACACAATATGCTGAAATATTAGATATGCTTGGTAGTCAAGTTTTTTTTTTTAAGAAAACTTTAACGAGTTTTAAGTTGCAATGAATTGAAAACATTTATATGCATTAAATAAAATCAAGAGAGGAAATTTAATTAATTTAAAATCTTTGCATTTTTAAAAATTTGTTATCGTTTTAGGAAAATTTGTTGTAGTTTTAAGCAAATAGCATTAAGAATTTAAGTTATTAAAGTTATACTTTAAATTGTTTCAACAATTTTCAGAAATTTTTGAAAATTTCCTTAACACTTCAATATTTTGATATAAATTTAAATAAAACCACAGATCATGTTGCCTGGGCTTTAGGAATAGTTTTCATATATTTCGACGGTGCTTAATTTAACTGCGTACTCAGTTTTTTCTGATTGGCTTGCGTATTGAAGTAAGATGCTTTTTATTGTTTTTAACATTTTTGCGGTTTTTTTTCTACTTCAAACAAATTAAAGCGTCTTGAATGTGAGAGGGTGGGAAAAGTTGACTGCACTTCATTTTTACAAACTCTCATCTTCTTTTGTTTTGAAGATGAAAAAAAAACAAATTTTTAAGCATACAAAATATACAAAACAATAAGAAAATCCTCGGTCTTCTCAAATCTGTGCATATCTAGTTTTGAAAATATTGCATTTCATGCACGTGAAAAATTATAAAATAACCTTTAGTTTTTTAATTGGACGCAACGTACTTCTCAGCGACTTGAGCTAGAGAAACTTGAGTTTTTGTTTTGAAGACGAAGAAGAAATAATGAAAAAATGGTAGTCTTAGTTTTTTTTTTTTTAAGTAAAAACTTCCTTAGGCGCATTGAGCACTTTTTTGTAGGGGTAAAAATTATGAATTCGCTTCAGCAATGTTAAAATCAGTAATGTCAACGTTAGCAATGCAAGTGTCAGAAATGTTAACGATGGCAATGTTAACGTCAGCAACGTTAACGGTAGCAATGATAACGTCAGCAATGTTAACATCATCACTGTTAACGTTAACACTGTTAAGGCTTGCACTGTTAATGACTGCATCTCTTATGTAGTCAGCAGCCAAGCAGAAAACATAACAACGTTCTTGTGTTTTTTGTATGGGGACCCCGAGAAAAGTGGCAGATAGGGGCTAGGTGTGCTTAGAATAAATATTGGAGGTAGAAAATAATAGGACCGGCTTATATATATGATCACTCCACGGGTGGATTCGGAAGAGATGTGAACTATAATCGAGAGTTGTTGTTGCTTTTTTATTATGGTGACAAACAGAAGGGTGGCAGATAGAGGTTAGCTGTAGACATGGGTAACGCAGCAAAAATCGCTGCGTTGATACACCAACTCAAACGCAGTTTGCTGTATCAGCGGAGTGCGTTAACGCAATTGCGCCATAGCAAAGTTTGAAATGCTATGATTCCTGTATTAACAAGAATTTAATCCATGCAGTGAGGGCCAACGCGTTGCGTTATGTGGCTAATTTTTCGAATGTGGGGAATTTTGTGGTGGAATGTAAGCGCAATGGGTTCACTTAGAAAAAAATAAATGAAATTAAATATAAATCTTTAATCAATATATCTGATCTAAAGAAATCTTACTGCTAATAGATTCATTACAGATTATTAAATCCATAAGTAATAAATATGAAATATAACTAAAGGAAGAGCAGATTAAAGCATGCAGCCAAACTGTATTTCGTTTAAAATTTGATGCGAGCCATCAAACAGATACATACGCGTACCTGGTATTCAAAACAAGTTCAAAGTTGGATCGAAATTTACTTCAGTTTCAAACACAAACACATCCAACAGTATATAAAATTTGACAAAACCATTCTGTGAATGGCAAAACATTAATTAACAGTCAAACGCACTCCAAGCATATTCCCTGCAACCCCTTGTCATTATTTATACAGAGTAATTATGTTCGCCTTCAACTTTCTGTTCCTATCCTCGATGCGCCGTACAACATGTGAAATGTTTGCTTGCTGTATAAATATTTTTTACTTTTGCTTTGAGCGCGTCGTTTGCATTACTGCGCTATTGCGTTAGTTTTATTACAACAAGTGTATCAACGCAGTAACGCATTGAAGTGCTTCAACTCATTAATGCAACGAAGCGCTGCGTTCCCCATGTATAGTTAGGTGTGTTCAGAAGAAATGTTGAAGAGCAAAAAAATAAAAGAACCAACTCTTATATTTTACCCCTGTAGGGGTCATTTCGAGAGACTTTGTTTTTATTCGAAAATTTGATGATTTATTCAAAAGAAGGTTCTAAGACACTCGAAAAAAGATTTACCGAAAAATTTGACGATAAATCTATATACTAAGTGAAGACTTCAATATTTACTTTTCAGGTGACAAAAATCTACCGTTAGTTTAATTTTTAAATGAAGCAATTCATTTGGCTATATCCAGTGATTGAAATCTCTATCGATGCGATCGATGCGATTTTTACACGATACTTACAGAAATTCCACTTAATTATTTTATTTTCTTACTTTAGTTACCATAAACCTATTGTATCCTTTCCCGAATATAATACAGAGTGTCCCCGCAATTGAGTAAAACTATTTATGGAGGTGAAAGATTATGTCGAGTTGAGCAAAAAATCGTATGAGAGAGGGGAGGGAGGGGGTCAATTTTCACGTTCTTAGGAGCTACAGGGTTAATTAATATTTGACAACTTTGATCCACGTTATTATTTCTAGCAGAAAAACTAACCTAGATAAGACTTATAGCTCATTGCAAAGGCAATAAAATCACCTTTCTAACGGTATGTCAACAAGCCCCATTTAACGGTTACCGAGCTGTGCTCGTGTGAAGATGATATCATCCGGTTGAAACTACCAAATTTTAAGTTTGAGTGCAAATTTCTCAGAATTTCGCGTTATTAATGAAATTTTTTCCTACGAACAATTTTGTAGTTTATTTTATTTTCTTTAAAATGACACCAAAAACATAAACATATCTTTAAAAATAAAAAAGTTGGCTGTACCTAAAAAGTTATACCTATTAAGAAATAATTATAAATAATGACATTACAGTTAGTTATAAGTAGATAAAATCATTGTTTTCTAATAAGTATAATATTTTTAGTACAGCCAACTTTTTTTTTAGGCTATGTTCATGTTTTTGATGTCATTGAAAAGAAAATTAAACAATTTACAAAATTTTTCTAAAAAAAACATTTCATTTAATACGCAAAATTCTGAGAAATTTGCACTCAAAGTTGAAATTTGGTAGTTTCAATCGATTGATTTCATGTACACACGAGCACAGCTTGGTAACGGTTAAGTTGGTGGGGTTTGTTGATATACCGTTGGAAAGGTGATTTCATGGCCTTTGCAATGAGCTATCAAAATAATTCTTATCTAGGTTAGTGTTTCTGCTAAAAATAATAACGTGGATCAATTCCTCAAGTATTAATTAACCCTGTAGCTCCTAAGAAGGTTCAAATTCAGCCCCCCCTCCCCCTCCCATACGATTTTTTGCTCAGCTCAACATAAACTTCTAGCTCCGTAAATAGTTGCACTCAATTGCGGGACACCCTGTTTAAATACTTAAAATATGGAACAAACACTGCTATTTCATAGCTTTAAATTTTTCATTCACTTCGGTCGGCAGTCCCCGCACTTCTAGTTTTTTTTTACTGCCAAAATATTGAACACAATACTAATCTTTTATATTTTTTTCCCTTAGGGCTACGACTTTTTCTATTGAGGCATTAAGCTATTGAATTTTACCAAAATTTTTACATTTGGAGACAACAAATTGTTATGTGCTTGACTCAATTCTCTATGATACATAAAAAAATGTCTTCTGAGCGGTTTTAGTAAATTTACAGTTTCCGCTATAAAATAAGTACGATCGAAATAAGTAGCATCTCAAAATTTAAAGTGGGTAATCAAATTGTTAGGAACAGTACTCATTTTTATGTTATTTCTAGTTAACTTATATTACCTGCGTTTTTTAGTCTTTTAAATAGTTGTTTTATACATTGCATTTATATATTTTTAAATTTTTTCAAAAATTCTCCAAAAAAGACATTTTCTAGCGCTTACCTTAATAGGAAAAAACAGACAATTTGAAAAATTTAACTGAACCGTGTATATGCGGAAAGAGTTTGAAAAAATCAGTGATATTTTTTCCAGAAATTAATTTTAAAGTAAGTGTCGAAAAATCGACCAGCGGGCTAAAATGCGTGAAGAAAATAATGCCTGTACCATGATGTTCTCTATATCATGAGAAGCAGTCTTGGTGGCGCTGTAAAATTGTTTTTACATCTTATTTGATGTAGTTTAACTTGAATTTGTTGTTGCGCAGTTCTCTATACTCTACATTTGTAGATCATTTAGGATATTCTTCTTTGGTTAATGCAATAATGACTGAATATATTTTTTTATTTACTGGAGTGGGTTTATTCTGCTATTGTGACCATTTTGTCCCGCATCATTAATTCATCGTCTGCCAAGTCTTAACGGAGAGTCTGCATTAAATTTCTTATTTATTTTTAGCATTCTTATGCGCAAGGACTCGAAAGAATACTAGAATAGACTAGAATTGTCAAAGCCATTTTGCTAAATCAATTTATAAGAACATTTTGTTTGTAAAAAAGCAAACTCTTAACCCATTAAGGACAGGACCTTTAAAATCGACGTAGAATGTTGAAATTTTTCACATATACTACCTTTGAGTTCTTAAAGAGAAATCAGAAGAAAAAATCTGAAAAAGTTCTCAGGGGGCGTGTATTCCGCCTGTGACGTATACGTCACGTTGGTCCCAATGCCAGCATCTATGTTTTACACTTATGGGAAAGGCATATTTTGCTTATGAGTAAATGTTTTTTTTATTTGTACTTTAGGTTTATTCGCTTATAAAGGTTATAATTAATTACATTAAAAGGAACATAAAAAAGGAAATTCTGGTAATTTTTATTCTCATTTTGAAAAACTTACACATAAATAAATAAATTAGGAAAAGTTTAAAAAACTAGTAAACATTTATAAAATGGTAGTGCTTGAAACATTTAACACACAAGCCAACATTACATTTTCCACACATCGTCATGCACACAGTTGTGCATTTATGACCTTGGCATCGTCGACGTTTGTTACATGGAACAATCTCCACAAAGTGATCGATACTATCATATCTTTGGTTTGTGCATTCAGTTTCATTTTTCGGTCTTCGATAACCTCCAGGCGGCTTTCTAATGCCAAGGCTCCCACAATAATGGCTGGAAATAGCTCGACGAAAATCAATTTGGGTCATACCTGAACCGCTTTTCCGATGCAAAATCCAAGCATTTTGAATTGAAACGTCAATAAGCCAGGTAAATATAGACCACCACCATTTTCTGCCCCTTGCGCCAATTCTGTAAGCATTTACGTTTTGATCCATACGATCTGTACCACCCATTGCAGCGTTGTACATGGCAACAGCACATGGTCGGGGAACGTCGATTTTTCGCCGTTGTTCTCGTGAGTATCGACCAACTTTGGATACTGGATTTTTTCCAAAAACGGTTGAAGCTACAGTAACAACAGAGTTATCAATCCATTTCGTTATATATATTTCACCACCTTCCAGTTTAATGCTCTCTATGTGTCCACGTTGTTTCTTTTTTAGTACCTTTTTGTCAGGTAAAGGGCAAGATTTAGGTATCATAACTTCACGCATTGTTCCAGTGCCATGGTAGCCCCGCTGTCTCAATCCAAGCAAAACAGAAACAGAAGTAAATAAGTTATCAAAATAAATGCAGTACGGCAACTGTCTTTTTTCTTCGTCGAGATCATCAAGCATTGAAAACAGTGGTGCAGGGTTCTTTCCATACATGTTTGGATACTCTTCTGGTATGCGTGGATTTATACCTTGGTACATCTCAAAGTTTATAAGGTATCCTTGGGGCGTATTGAGGCACCACATCTTGTATCCAAAACGCAATGGTTTTCCCCTAATAAATTGTTTGCAACCGTGTCGACCATAATACTCCACCATAGACTCATCGTATGATAGATCCTGTTCAGGATGAACATTTTTGAGGCATCGATTTTTCACCGCATCAGTAATTGGACGAATTTTCCAGATTTTGTCCTCTCGATCTTCCAAGCTGTTGTCTTTGAAGTGCATATAACGAAATATGATTTCGAACCTATTTCGTCGCATGCTTTCGCTTACCAAAGAGCAGATCATATCTGAATCTTCGCACCAATAATCTCTTTTTTTTGGTGGAGATGTGTACCCAGTGACAATCATGATATCAATAATTACCTTCATCTCATTTATGGTAATGTTGGGATTTTTACCTTCTATTTGAACTGAATAAGCATTGGACTCCTCACATAACATCTGTAGGACCTCATCATCAATGAATTTTTCAAATTGCTGATGTGACAATAGTCCGGAAGAATCGGTGTAATTTGGCTCAGGAAAAAAGGTTTTGACTTACCAGCGTCACTTTCAACCCAAGTTACTTGTGATTCAGGCTTTTTAACTTTTTTTGCCCGAGGACCGTTTGCTTTTGAAGTATTTTGCCTTTTTCTGTTGGTACTACGTACTGAAATATTTTAAGGCGTCATGTTATACGTACGTGCAGTTGATTCGATGAAGATGGAGATTCCAACAATAAGCTTGTCCCAATGTTTTGAAAAGAGTTTTGAAGAACATCTTCGATTAAATTGACAATATCGTGATCTGTAATATTCAGTTCTACATCGTCTACAAGAATGCCATCATCTTTGGTGTTACACACTAATTCACACGGCGCTAGTAATTGATTCTTGCTCAAATTTTCAATGGTGCCACCACAGTCTTCCTCTCCTGAATCTTCATCGGACAGCCGACCTTCATCGGGTGCTTCTAGGTATACTCTATCGATATCTTCATCATCACTTTGTAAGCTCTCTAGAAAATCGAGCATTTCGTTCGTATTTTTGAAGTATCTAATAACATAAAAAAGCAATGTATGTACTTTCACTGTATTTGGACCAATGTGACGTGTACGTCACAGCAAGAAGAAACATGATCAAACACGAAAATAATACAATAAATATTCACTTTTTCTTTTATACAATTTATCTACACATTTTTCTAAGTAATACTTCATTCACTTTTTTTATAGTTATATACAAAAATACAAAATTTTAATATACTTACTTTTTGGCCTTTGTGCTTTTCGACATTTTTCTTATTTTCACTTTACACACAAAGCTAAGCTAACGCAAGCGCGTCAATTCACAAACAAATTCCAATTGCAACTGATGCAATCTCGATCACAATGCCTTAGAGGGGATAATGTGATATATTAAATTAAATTGGCAGAAACCAAATTTTGTTTAGCAACCGTTATATATGGGCTATGATGGGTTAATATGTACTTAAAAAAATTTTTGATTTTCAAACAAAATGTTATTTTGGGTTCCATATAAATTGATTGAGAAACTTGGCTTTAACACTTGTTTTTATTTAATTTTATTCCTAACTCTGTCATATTGTTATTGGCATATTAATGAAGGAAATCAAATAAAAAAAAATTATGAAATTTGAACATCTTTGAAAAATAGTTTAAAAAATTATGAAAAAGACGGTCAAATTTCAAAATTTTAAAACTTAAAATTTTAAATTCAGACTTTAATATCTCAGAGAGATTGGATAGGTTATTTAATAATCTGTCAGATGACATACAAAAGATTGCTTTATATGAAACAGTTCAGTTTCTAGAGTAGAAAAACTGGGCCAAAGTCTAAAAAATGTAAATTAGGGTAGAAGAGGGAGGCTTTGACACCAAAACAAAAAACGAATTTCTTCTTCTTAATGTGATTGTTCACGTTGTTTTGAATACATATAAGTTAGGGCGAACTATATGGACTACGTTTATAAATTAGCAAAATTCCACTATTTTTACTATTTTTTAAATTGTAAACAACAAACATAAATGGAAATATATGTCGAAACCTCCCCTTTTAAGGAAGTCTTCGTTAGTCTCTAGAGAGGCTTGAACACAGGATGGGAGGTTTCGTCATTTGACTTCTTTAACTAATATTTTTATATTCAGTAGTATATTTAATTAAGAATTATTTTTTTATTAATATTAAAGAAAAGTGAATAAACATTTTGTTTTTCTATTGGACGTTTATGGTGCTGAAATCATTATTAAAATTAATTTTGGACGACTTCGGGAAGTTCCTTGGGGTTGATGAGGAAATGGCAGAATGGACACAATATCTTCTTTTAAAACCAAGCGTATGTCGTCACCAAGCGGCTTGTAGAAGGCCTGATTGTTACCTTTTCGGCGCAAGAAATTTACAACGCTTGATCCAGTATTCACTTCTTGAACCAATCCGATAAAAAAGAAGATCTGTTTGGCTTTGAACTTGACGAGCACGAAGTTGTTTTTTTCCACAGCAGTAATGTTGCTCATCACCAGTTGCGTCAATTCTTCATGTTCATTTTCATCTTGAACAAAAGTTAGGGATTAGTCGGAGTCAGCAAGACTAAAGGTATCGTTTTCATCGTTTGAGTTGGAGGAAGATGAACTAATATTTATTCGCTTCTTAACTTTATGTTTGTACTTTCGTTTAGATGGTTTTAACTCTTTGTTCTTTCCAATCGAGCTTTCTCTGGAGAACCCGTATAAAATCTTGATTTTACCTTGATTTTTTGAAACCGTCTGCTTTTTTAGTATGGATGGTAAAGGACGTATTTGTTCTGGTGTAACAATGGCAGAATGAAACTCAAGAACTTCATGTTAAATCGACACCACATCTGGCAAAACACTGGAATCACGAAGGTCAATGCATGGAACAAGAAATTCAGAAGCTTCGGACTGAATCCGACCCATATCCATTTGTACGTCGGCATTTACTTCAGATTCCATACTTTGCGTAAAATCAGATTCAGGAAGAATTAATGAGTCGATAAACTCCAGTAGCAGAAAATCCTTTAGTAATATTTTCTGGTGAAAAGGCTCGCAAAAATGGAACTTGGGAGAGTTGTGCAATATCCTCTAGCTCAACTTTCTTTCCAGGATTATTGACAGTAAGATTATTGAATGAGTGCTTACAAAACTTCTTGAAAGGACCAAAAACAGAGACGTCTAAATGTTGAAGCTTGTGCGATGTATGCGGTGGGAAAGAAAGGAGATGAATTCCATTTTCGCGACAAAATATAATGGTGTTAAGTCCACAGTGAGAAGCATGGTTGTCCATCAATAATAAAATAGGGTCATCTTCGGTGCATCGAGTATAGTTTCAAATATGAATAAGTACCTCTGGGAAAAGATCAGAATTCATCCAGCGGTTGTTTGCTAGAAGTGCCAATGAATGCGGTATGGATTCTTTCAGAAAATTCGGATTCATACGTTTACGCGAGAATACAAACACGGATGGAGTATGATTACCGGCTGCATTGATGATTCCTACCATAGTAACTAAACTGCAGCGCTCTGCAGAAGAAGCTTGTGAAACTGTACGTTTTCTTTTTTCGGCAATGACCTGCAAAATTAGTCCACATATTTGCTGTGAATTGAATCCATAACTGTGGTTATGCCAGTTTCATAAATATTGTATATTCGGTCTGTGAAGTAATGCTTTTGATAAACCTTTTCTAAATTTGAAAAAGTAACAGCGATTGCTTCTTTGGGAAATGCAAATATTCGTGCAATACTGCTGTTTTCTGGTTTTCGCAGGCTTAAATCAGAATTACGATTCATGAAACATGTATACTGTTTATTTAAACGAACTTATAGACAAACTGCCTGGCTAACTCGTATGTTATCCAATGATGTAAATTAGAACATTTTTTGAAATATAATTTAAGCTCCTGCTCCTGCTCCTGAGTAGGGGAGACTGGGGTACCTCCGTCTTTGGGGCACCTCCAGCAATGGCTTTTTTGGTATGAAGCAGTGATTTGACCGCACTGTTTTTTCGTATGATTTTATCCATCACTAGTAAAAGAAACTCTCACAAAGTTTGCCATCTCTATCTAAACAGCTGATAAAGCTACAAGTGATTTTGTGTTTTGAAGTGAGTTTCTGTAATTTTTGGGTTCTTTCACGTAGTATTTTGTGCTCTTAATTTTCAAATATTTAAACTAAATGTATTACAGAATGAGAATTATAATATTAATATAATGGTTAAAAGTGATAAAAATTAAAAATAAGTGGTAAAAATTAGACAAATAATGAACAAATTAAAAAAAGTGACTTCGGGGTGGATACGGCGTTTGATCTTGGGGCACATTTGGCTGGAAAATATTTCTGCCGAATGTGCCCCATGCCGGAAAACATTTCTGCCAAATGTGACCCCCTATTAATTTAATACTTTTTCGCCTGTTTTTAGGTAAATCAACATTGTTTTCGTTTTGGAAATGGTCCGAAATTATAAACGTAAGACCAAACGTGGTCAAATTGATGAAAATGCAATAGCAGATGTTTTGAGTGGCATAGAGACTGCAACGTCTGCCGGCAGAAAATACCAAATCAAGCGACAGACAATTGAAACGCGAATAAAAAAACGAGATCCTTTACAAGATATAAATGCCGAAGAGACCACTAATACGCAAATATTTCATTCAAAATATACTTCAAAGCAAGTTTTCACCAAGGAAGAAGAGATCGCGCTTGTTGACTACATAAAAAAATGTGCAGCATTGCAGTATGGTTTATCATACGATGCTTCCGAAAGTTAGCATATGAATATGGTAGCATTAATGGTAAAACACTTCCGGAAAAATGGAATCTAAATAAACAAGCAAGCGTAGACTGGCTATATGCGTTTATGAAAAGAAATCCGAGTTTAAGTCTCCGTAAGCCAGAGAAAACCAGTTTGGCAAGGTTGACTGGGCTTAATAAAGAAGATGTTGCCAAATTTTATGAAAACCTGAAATCTCTATATCTGACTCACTCATTCGAACCAAAAGACATTTTTAATTTGGATGAAACTGGTATTACGACTGTCCTCGATTCGCCGTAGGTTTGCGGAATAATATTCAATATATTTATTTATTAGCTACCTATGTAATTAATTTTCTAGGTTATTGCAGAAAAAGGAAAACGCCAGGTTGGGCGAGCTACGTCAGCCGAGAGAGGCAGTTTGGTAACGCTTTTGGGAATAATCAGCGCAAGCGGAAATCGACTTCCTCCAGTTTACATTTTTCCACGTCAGCGTTATAGCGACAAATTTTTAGATGGATGTGTCCCAGGCTCTCTAGGACTCATAAGCAAAAGTGATTGGATGATTTCAGAGTTGTTTAAAGATGTCCTTACACACATTCAGAAGAACACAAATTGTTGCGAAGAGCGGTCGATTCTTTTGCTTCTCGACAACCACTCATCCCACTGTAGTATTGATGGTATCAATTATTCCAGGGATAAATGTATACATATTCTAACGTTCCCACCACATACTTCCCATCGTCTACAGCCACTTGACGTATCAGTTTACGGTCCCTTCAAGAAATTCCTTCAAATATCTTTTACTGACTTTTTGACAAACAATCCAGGAAAGAGATTCACGATTTATGAAATTGCACGCTTATCAAACTTACCATTTCAAAGAGGATTGAAGTCTGAAAATATAATTAGTGGCTTTAAAGCAACTGGCATTTATCCTTTTAACTCCCAACAATTTGCTGAAGATGACTTTGCTTTGGAAAATCAATCCAATAGGGATGCTGCTATAGAAGGTGCAGTTCAGCTTCTGCCTGATGAGTTTTCTTCGGAAAACCAAGCCGATAGGTATGCTGTTATAGAAGATTTAGCTTCGCCAGTAGCCCTTAAAACACCAGAACAGATTCGGCCAGTGTACCGCTTAACCGCTTCTAAAAAGACTGCCAACTCTGGAACTTCACGAGTTTTGACAGATACGGATGAGAAGAAAAAGGTGGAAGAAAAACAATATAAAATAAATTCACAATTAGCGAAAAAGAATTTAAAGTTTGAAAAAAATGGAAGCACTCACAATGCATTCAAATCTCGTAAAAATAAATCTAGCTACGATGTTGAAAAGAACCAGCAAAGGAGACCTAAAAAACGTAAGGTAGTTTGGAAAGAAATTTCTTCATCCGATGAAAGTGATAGGCAAATGATATTTGCAGATAGTGATCAATCAGTTGGATCTTTTGTCGTAAACGACGATATGCAAGAAGAAAGCGAAATCTCAAATTATAAATTGACTGATGACGTTGACCTTAACATATGCGATTACATTCTTGTGAATGTAATGGCTGAAAACTGCAAGAAACCAATATATTATGTTGCTGAAATCATTGAGTGCCTTGGCAACTGCACATTTACAGTCAGTTTTCTTCGAAAACTTCCAGCTGCAACACCGACGTTTGTCAAGCCAGATATTGATGATATTTCTCTGGTGTTGCGAAGCGACATAGAAATAAAGCTTCCTGAACCATCAAATCTGGCTTCGACATCTCGTTGTCGCACAAAATTAATTTTTAATGTCAATCTCAACAAGTATAACATACGATAATTCTTTTCAATGCATAATTGTTTGTTTTTTTTTTCCTAAATACGAGTACTTTTGAATAAAAATGCGTTTAATAACAAAAAATACTTCGAGCAATCACGTAATAGTACTTAATAGCTTGAACAACAAGGTGCCCCCAAAAATGCCGAAGCTACCCCGGCATGGGGTACATTCAGCCAAAACTACTTTTTTTAAACATTATGAAAAAAAAATTACAAATAAAACTTCTGGAAGAAACTTCGTACTAAAATCTTAATAATAAAAAAAAGGTATTGTTATAAGCCAATAGATATTTCTGTATGATAAATCTTTTCTGAAATATAGGCCTTTGAAAAAAAAGTGCCGAAGGTACCCCAGTCTCCCCTAACTGTCAAAACTTGGTTCGATGAAAATTTTGACTGGTATTCTTTTACAGCACCTGGATTTTTCTGCTCCTTTGCTAGCCTTGATAATATTGTGGTTCGCTTTAAGGCATATTTTCTTGCAGCACTTGTTGGTATTTCTGTCTTTTGTGTAATCTCCGATATGGCTTTTTGCATATTGTCTTCATTGACATTTTGCTCAGGATGTTTCCTTTTATAAATATTCGGCATATTGGTAACTGAAATAAAAATAAATAATATATACCTATCTATTAAGATATCAATTTTATCATATAAACGTTTATCGTAAACAAATGGGAGGATTCGACACTATGTCGAAGCATCCCTTTTGCATTCGATGAATCCTCTCTCGACGACTTATTTCACAAATTGTGGAATTTAAAATGTATCTTCTAATCATTTGACAAACCTTAACTGCTGCAGTAACAATAATAGTGTATTTAAGTAATTGCACAAAGGAAATAAAAAGTAAATTATTATATTAACTGAGTTTCACATAAAAAGTAATACACATATATAACACCAACATGTTGCAAAAACACAACATCAAGTCTAATCACGCACACGGACCAAATTTAACTGACAAATTTTCATGGCAACCGCGTTCCATTAGGAGCAAAGTTTTTTTTAATTTCGCAAACGGTATAGTGTGAAGAGAAATGCCAAAAACTGCCACTGTCGAAGCCTGCCTTGTGTCACAGCCTTCCCCTTCTACCCTACCCTGTATCTCAAAAATTCGACCTATTAGGGGAAAACTGAGTAAAGACGTAGAATCGGCGTAAAAAGCTCTTCTAGAAAAGGATTTCAGGTCTCTGAATAAAAAACCTTATAGGCTAGTGTAATTTAAAATAAAGTTGTGCTATTTTTTTGTCCAACCAAAAATTTTTCTGCTTAGGCTATAACAACTAAAGCGAAACAACACACAGAAAAAAGTTAATTTTTTTTTATTTTCCAAAACTGTTAATCGAAATGAATTATTACATGGAATTTTTATTTTATTTTTAAGCCAAACATAAAGAAAAATTGCGTTGTTAAGATTATTGAAATGTATGATTTTTTATTGAACTACCTTTTGTTTTACCACTAAAGGCCCTTTTCATGCCAAAAATGCCCAATTTTTTTAAGAGTTTTGACCCCTTTATAATAATAACATCCCTGGTATTTTTTGCTAAGTTAGCTGACAATAATTGAAGTTCTTCAATACCCGACAGCACTACAACTAAAATTATATCGTCAGCTTGTGAATTTTGCTTATATTTTAAGTATTTGCCACAACTATTTTCCGCAACATTTTCCACTGTGAACGTGTTCATTTTGTGCTTTTTATTTATACTATGTTTATTTTTACTCACACACATGCTTAAGTTTTTGTGTACAATTTTCACATACCTTGCGGTTTTGCATAAAATAATGCTGCGACAACATGAAAATATTAACAACGAAAACAACAGCAAATATTACTGCTGCTGACATCTAGAAAATAATAATTAAAACATGTTTTGGCATGTCAAGCAAAAATGACAACACAAACAACAACAACATTAACAACAGAAAGAAAATTATGTGCAACAACAACAACAACAGCAACATCAAATTACTGCCAACACCCATCAACATTATGACAACAACACTCTGATAGCAACAGCATTTCTGATGCTTGACTTTATCCTTGCTACATCAAACCAACCAACTAACCAACCATTGCATCCATCGTATGTTGTGGTAAAACATTGATGATTTGGTATTTCTTGCTGATTGTTGCTAAATTGTTTGGCATTAATTAATGTTGACTCAAATTATGGGAAAACACGACGACTCAGCATTTGCATGCACAATGTTGTAAGTATTATTTTTTTATTATTTCGTTTATTTCTCATTAGATGAGATGATACAAGTATGAAAGAAATTAGAGAAAAAAAAAAAAAAACAGAACAAAAAATTCAAAATATTAGAGTAAACATAAACTAACTTCCCGGTAATGATTGCAATGTCATGTCTAGGAAGTAAAACTTATCTTTCCAAAATTTAAAATAAATATTTTGCAAGAACTCTTTGCAAAATTATAAAACTATTAAAAATTACATAGCTTAACAAAAAAATATATATATAAAAAAAATTTTTTTTAAAAATAAGCTTCTATTTAAAACCAAAACGTGAACTAAAAAGAAAAAAATAAATTTCAGTGACATTTGTTATATATGTATATTGTAGGTATATTCTAGATTCAGAAGAACATCTCTCTTGGTTACCCATCATCATAATAAAAGTGTACGTAAATAGGTAAGTTCTTGGAACGTATATAAATTTATAAATTTTCAAAATGTAAAATATACAAGTTTACTACGCAATATCAGTGAAATTGAATCTTTTAGTAGGCTTGTCCGTATATAAACCGCGATCCATTATGCAGGCTTACTTCACAATATCAGTGTCTTAAGCTTTTAAAATTTAAATGTATTTTACATTTTGAAAGTTTCTAAATTTATATACATCCCTAGAACTTACCCATTTACGTACGCTTTTATTATGATAATGGGTAACCAAGGAAGAGGTTCTTCTGTATCTAGAATATACCTACTATACACATATGTATATGACAAATGTCAATGAAATTTATTTTTTTTCTTTTTTTGCATCATACATTATTTTTTTGCAGTTTTTTGCATAGAACCCTATGCGTCCTGACATAGTCTCTGTACACAATTTTGGATTTTGTTGTAGTTCCGTGTCGTGATGCCATTTCTTGATAAGAGTTTCAATCAACTGCAGTTTGGTGGTGATTAATTGTTGGCAATAACCCTTTTGATGAGTTCCCATATGTTCTCTATGGGGGTTCGTATGCGGAGAATTCCCTGGCCAAGGCAAAACAGTAATATTTTTTTTGCAGAAATTTTGGAAATTTAGACTAAAAGAAGACTAAAATTTGGTAGTTTGGGCTCATATGCTTACTGTTGCAACTATTAAAAAAATGGGCGTGCCGTCACTATAGTAACGCCCACTTTTCAGTGGATAAGCGCGGACCGAAACAAAGAGCGCTGGATATAAACTAGTAATAAATAAACTTGAAATTTTCATTCAGTTTTCGAGTTCTCGAAGAAGCTTTAAATAAATAAATTATGCAAAACTTTATTCATGTGCTTTTATTAAAGACTAGCAGGTCACAGTTGTCCGCGGCTTCGCCACGGACGTTTGTTTTTTATCAATATAGAGCTTAAACACATTTTGTTCCCCTCTAATAAAATCTTTTCAAACGATCACCGTGTGACATCAGCCTTTAAGACAATGCATGTCAAACTAAATAAAAAACATGTTGTGCTTTTTTTTTTTTTTTCCAGCTCAGCACTGCATTTATACACGCAGAGAAAAAATATGTTTATATATGTTTGGTTTCAAAAACAAAATATTCAAATGGAACCACCTAATGATTAAGAACTTTCCTTCAATAGCATTACACTGTGGAACAAATTAAGGTTAGCAAAAGTTAGGTCCATTCTGAGAGTGAGGGGTGAAAATAGAGGCTAAATTAGAAGACCAGTATCGCGGCGTTTGTTTATGTTAGTTTGAATTGTTTTTTAATCGTACTTCGAACTTTGCAGTCAAATGCCGATTTTCAGCATATTGTTTATATGGTTTTTTGGCTATAACTCGTCGACTAATTGATTTTTTTTCAATCTGTAAAAGCCAAATAATTGCTAGAGACCTGTGTGGCAATTAAAATTTTTGTGGTGCTTATGCAGCAAAATGTTGGGAAAATTATTTTTTTTTCATGGTTTTTGAAAATATTTTCCACAAATCTAAGTCTTTTTGTTTTCTGTTTGATCTTTAATATGCTTCTCAGTTTCTTCAATAAATTTCATTTAAAAAGAAAACAATCATAATACAAAACTTGCGTTTTCCAGCTTAATATTAATTTACATCTCATTTGTTATGTACCAACTTTGTTCAGTGTTGTTTTTGAAGGAACATTGAAAAATAAATTAAAAAAATATGGAAAAAATATAATTTTGAAATGTTAGTTATGAATAGTTTTAAGTAAAAAAATTAAATAAATTAAATTAATGATTTGGCCAGTTGCCGTTTAGCAGGCGTCTGTGGATCAACATCACTGCTCTCTCTAATATCTTGGTCATCGTCATCATCATCAGAAAGGTGGATAATTTCGTCCAACAGATATTCTGGAATATCATCTTTGTCTTTCCCTTCTCCCTCTTTCTCTCGTCTTCCTCTTCTTCAAAGGTGTTTTTATACCACCAACAAATTTCAGCGAGTATTGCATCTGGAGATTTCTTTGCTCTCTACTTGAAACGAAAATAGTTTTCAATCGTTAACATGTTTAAATTGTGCACTCTGACAAAGATATTAGAAAAATCTAGGAATTCAAAATATGCACACTATATAGTTACCTTATTTCAAATGGAAGCACAGTTTGGTGATAACGTTCGCCTTGCTCATCAGATTCAGTTGGCAACTGTTGAGCGAGTTGATCAAGATGCTGATGCAAGAGATGAATTTTGTACGACATATTAACCCCAATTTCATCGAAAGCTGCCAACATATTTGCAACAGATTGCCTGTAGTTGTCTTTGCGTTCTATTTGTCTTGTGTTGTCATTCTATTTGTCTTGCGCAAAAGCACAACTTTTAAGCTGATTAGTGAACTATCGATGAATAAACGCGAATCATCGTTTTTATAGGTTAACCCTATCGTTACTTTGGCGTTTTCGATATGCTGTTACTTTGGTACCTTTTTATTTACCAAATTTGTTTTTTTTCAAAACTGAAGCCATTGGTTCTGATTTTTTCTGAGTCAAACACAAATTTGCAACAATTCCATCCAATTGGTTTTGTGTGACTAGGATTGGGTCCTTTGAAGTTTCGTAGGATGTACCTTCACCAGGGTCGTATTCTGAGAAGAAATCCAGGGATGTAGCAGCGGCGCTAGTAGTACTGATATCTGTTTGAAGATCAATACTTCGGTATGTTGGTACTGGAACGAATTATGAGTGCGGTAATGGTAATTGGGCACTTGGCACTGCTACATAAGTTTTATTCTTTGCTTTCCTTCTATTCAAAGTTTTATGATAGTTGATACATCCATAGCAATTTTCTTCTTTATGCGTGCTGTTGTCTAACCACATCATTGGTATACCAAAAGGCATCGCCTTCTTCTTTCCACTTTTCCATTGCATAAGAGTTGAATAGCAATTAAAGCAAAATTTTTTAAGGGGCATAGTTTACGTCAGTGATAAACTCTTGCGAGAAATATTGTTTATAGGCTTCCAAAAAAAAATCACTAGTATTGCCACATATATCATCGCTTGCTATGAAACGTCCACAAGCATTATAAAAATGGTCCATTTTACATTTTGGTTCCGACATTTTTAATACAATATATATTATACAATGTTTTCTTTGCTATTTTTACGAAACCGATGCACTTAACTTAAATCACTCACAAAATGAAATAAGTTACAAAAAAAAAGCGATTTTTATCACGACCGAGCGAAAATTAGAAGACATCAGCTTTGGCTGAGTTTCGAGTCTTAACTGAATCTTAATTTTTGAAATTATAAAACAAAAAAGTTCTTTTACTAATTCCTAATTCTTGGAACTTCACTTTTTAATTACTTCTACCTAAATCGCTATTTATGTAATAGTTTTGGGATTTTTAACGCAAATTATCGACTAAGACCATTTTCTTTTCAAATGAAATTTATTGAAGAAACTGAGAAGCATATTATAGATCAAACAAAAAGCAAAAAAGGCTTAGTTTTGTGGAAAATATTTTCAAAAAGCATGAAAAAAAATAATTTTTCCAACATTTTGCTTCATAAGCACCACAAAAATTTTCTAAATCAATTTTTTAAAAAATTTTAGTTGTTGCACAGATCTCTAGCAATAATTTGGCATTTACAGATTAAAAGAATATCAATTAGTCGACGAGTTATAGCCAAAAAACCATATAAACAATATGATGAAAATCGGCATTTGACTGCAAAGTTCGAAGGTCGATTAAAAAAAAAATTCGAACTAACATAAACAAACGCCGCGATACGGGTCTTCTAATTTAGCCTCTTTTTTCACCCCTTACTCTCAAAATCTACCTAACTTTTGCTTACCTGAATTTGTTCCACAGTGTTATTTTTCGATATAAGAAGATATTAGTTGTGTCCAACATTAATATAACTGCCTTAGCTAAAAAACTAACGTCTACATTAATATGCTTGTGACAAAATAGAATTGTGTGTTTCTACCCAATAAAAATATATTTGCATCACAGTTAAACTCAAAAAGAACAGAACTCTGCAAATTTAAAACAAACAGAACTCCTTTCTGTTATGTGTTTCGCCTAGACATACATATATCTGTTTCTTTTGCACTTGCACGAAAAAAACGGAAATCTTGTTACTTTATGCGCTTGCTTTTATTAGTTGCCAAGTCTTGGCGTCATTTTAAGTTTCAAGCAGCCGCGCCAAACGTGTTGAAAAGTTTAGCTCTGTTTCTGAACATGTTTGTTGAGATGAAAAATGTTTGTGTTTTCAAATTAATAAAATAACAACCAAAATAAAAGCATAATGTATGCGGTTCAGCAGTAAAAATAGGTGATTTTTGAAGCAACTTTGCTTATAAAAATTATTGCAATGTCAGATAAACATAACATGGTTACTTCTCAACATAATTAAATCCGAGAAGAACTTGTTTACTGTTTTCTAAACATATTTTGTTTGCTTCAAACCAACAATTACTTCTAAGCAAATATTTTGTGATCACATTGAAAAACTTTTGGCATTTCTTTTGCTAAAATATGTTTCCAAGTAAATATAGTGTAATCATCGGTATATATATTATGTTGTTCTTAATTATCGTTTTAAAAATAATTGCTTGGCTGCAATTAAATTATGTGTTATCCAAGTAATATATAGGGTGTTTTTTTTAGAGGTTTGTTTTTCGAATAGAGATAAAACTGGCATTTTGTGATCAAATCTGGCAACTCTAATGTCATTTATGTTCAGTTTGGTTTGCCATTTCATCATGAACAGGTTGACAAAAGAACAGCGCTTGCAAATCGTGCAAATTTATTTCGAAAATAATGGTTCAGTTCGCGTAGTTTACCGCAAGCTCCGTCCATTTTATGGTCGACATAATCGTCCATCAGAGCAATTAATTCGGTTAACCATGGATCGTTTTCGCACTACGTTTACTCTATGTGATAATACGCATCCGCAGAGACGTCGAACAGTGCGCACCGAAGAAACAATTGCCGCTGTAGAGCAAAATGTTGAAGAGGACCCGAATGAATCGATTCGCCACCGTGCACAGATTTTGCGCAAAGATCTTGGCTCGCGACCTTACAAGATCCAGCTTGTGCAAGAATTAAAGCCGCGAGACCATGCAATGCGTCGTGATTTTGGTGTATGGGCCGAAAATGAGATTGATCTCGATGCTGATTTTCATCGCAAAATTTTGTTCAGTAATGAGGCTCATTTTTGGTTGAATGGCTACGTCAACAAGCAAAATTGCCGCATTTGGAGTGAAGAGAATCCACATGAGACCCTTGAGACGCCATTACATCCACAAAAACTGACTGTTTGGTGTGCTCTATGGGCTGGTGGAGTCATTGGGCCATTCTTCTTCCGAAATAATGCTGGAGAGTCAGTTACCGTTAATGGAGACCGGTATAGAGCCATGATAACCGACTATTTTGTTCCCGAATTGGATGGCATGAATGTGGATGAGTTGTGGTTCCAACAAGACGGCGCTACATGCCACACAGCGCACGTCACAATCGATTTATTGAAGGAAACATTCGATGAGCGCATAATTTCGCGGAATGGACCTGTCAATTGGCCACCAAGATCGTGTGATTTGACACCATTGGATTATTTTCTTTGGGGATATGTGAAGTCGCTCGTCTACGCCAGCAAACCAGAAACGTTAGGGGACTTGGAAGCCAACATTCGTAGCGTTATTGCCGACATACGGCCCCATATGCTCGAAAAAGTGGTTGAAAATTGGACCTGAAGAATTAGATTTATTCGAGCCAGCCGCGGAGGCCACATGCCCGAAATCATATTTAAACATTAATGGCATAAAATTATCCTTCCAATAAAGCCAAATTGATGGACATTAAAACGATTTTCTTGTGTTTTATTTCAATTCGAAGTTCTATACCTCTAAAAAATACACCCTTTATATATGTTCGTGAATATTTAATGTTATTCTTGACTAAATTATATTTCCAAGCAAACAAATAGTAATAGACTAAAAGTGTTCCCAGTCCATTTATAATTACAATATATTTATATGAAACACATTTTCTTTAAAACAAATTATATTGTTTTTAAATTCAAACAACAAGTGCTAAGGTACAATTAAATAATGGTAACATGCAAGTATATATATAAAGATAAATTGCATTAAATTATCATATTATATGTGGAACCAATTATGATTACTTGTTTTCAAGAAACATGCAGAAACATATTATACTTCCTGCAAATTATGTTTGGGAAACGTATCTATTATGTATTTTTCAGAGTGTATGTGTATTTCTTTTCGCCTGAGCGCAAAAAGAGATGAGTAGAGCAACATTAAGTTTATTGAAATTCTCGCAATACAAACACATGGAAAAAAAACGATCATGCAATTCGTGGCATCGTGGAGGATTTCTTTAAAAACTAAAGACTTCAATTAAACATACTTTTTATTAAAATTTTGAAATAAAAGTACACCTATCCTGTGCTGTAGCACAAATATGTCATTTTAAAACTTATTTCATAAAAATTGACCCAGTTCTTTTGGAGTTTATCTGGAAACAAAAATTTCCACTTCAATTTTATATAATCGTATAGTTAAGGCACTGCAAGTCCACTCTTATGAAAACCCACACAAACTGCACAAATCAATCAATAAAATGCAAGCTTGGGAATTCCCAAAATTTAACAAGGGACTCTGGTATCGAACTTAATTCCCAGAAATAAATATATGAAATTGCTTTGTAAGTTCAACAAAGGGCTAAGGTAATTCACGGTCTACATTAAACTATTTTAAATACATATAATGCATATTATATAAACATATAATTAGGAGATGTCACAGAGCTACAATCCGGTAGCTGCAAAAAAAAAAAATGATGACTTACCGGTGAGCCAAGTGTCAACACAAGGGCTTACAAATATTTGAAATAAGTTTACATTTCTTCTTTCTCTATATAAATTCCCTTTTAAAATCTTTACTCAAAGGCTTTTTATGTGAAATTTGTATCTGTGCTTAACGCATTGGGAATGTAATAATTTAAAAATATCTTTCTCCATAATATCGCACCAAAAATACTGCAAACTAAAATCTGCTAATGAAATATTTTTTATGCTTCGTTTTAACTCATGTGAAAAAGTGTTTCATGAAAAACTGTCAAAATCAAGAATTTTTTATAAAATTTCAACCCTTGTACATGCTGCAAGCTGCTGCAAGTAAAAACATGTGTTAACATTCTTTTAAATTGTTTTTTTTTCTCCGCTCTTGGGCATTTTGACTGAAATTTACAAAGTTTTTCAGAACTTTTGGCAGTTCTAAGGAACTGAGTTAACACACTCAATTCAATTAAATCAGTGTATCCGTTGAATAAAATAAAAATAGAATTTCCTCACTTTATAATTTTAGCAGTTCTTGGATATTTGGATCTGCTGCCTGCTACAAATGTCCAAAAATATTGCTTTGAATTCCCAAAATAACCCAATTAAAACTTTTTTATTGAACAAATAAAAACCGCCCTAAGGCAAACTGGTCATTTCTACATTTCAAGACTATATCTGTAGGTATATAATTTATATACATGTATATGCAGTCATTAGGCAATTGTTTACAAAAGAAAGGACATGAATTCATGTATGAAATTATATTCCTACCTCTTAGCTTCCTACTCAAGAGGACACTATAATTCAGGACTAGAACAAAAACTTGAAAACTTTTTGCTTAATTTTTTTCTTTTTTTCTATTTAGTTCGTGTGTTCGTCTTGTCGCCGTTAGCCATCAGTCGTAAGCCCGTCAGTCGTCATTCGGCATCGTTATCCTCAACGTTCTCAACATCATTGACATGGACAAGGTCCAGTCACTAGAGCGTGAAGTCTTCTGTGTTTAATTCAATTGGATTTAATTTCAGTTTAAAAGTCATTCATAGAAGAAGAACAAGAAGATGAAGAAAGTGAAGAAAGAAGCAGAAGATTTAAAACTGAAATAAACGTTGACGGTAATATAAGCCAAAAAAAAAAAAACAGAAAAGAAGGAAAAACAAAAAACACAAAAGGGCAATAAAATTCAACAATAATAAACACAACAACAATAAGAACGAAAAAAAGAACAGCACTGCGCCGTAATGGTCAACAACAGGGATGAGTGATTTATTGGCTGGAATAAGGACTTAGGCTGGATATGCCTTAGAGATTTATGAGCGAAGCAGCGCAGAGAAAAAATTGAATTTTTAAACGGCTAACTTTTAAGTATTCTTAACATATTTTTTGCCGTTATTCTTTCAAGGACTTTTTAATAAAGCATCTGCAAAAGGATAATGCAAGAAAAAGCAAACGGAACAAAAAAAAAAAAACGAAAAAGCTCAATAAAATTTTACAATCTTCTAAGGACTTCATTATGCTAAGAGATATTTTAATGTTGTTGTTATTTTTAATATTTTTCAATTGTTAACATTTTATATTTGAAGCATCTTGGCTGCCATAAAAAATAGCTGAACAATAAAAAATAATGGCAAACATTGGTATAAACAGGGCTGGCTGCAAAAAAAAAAAAGTACAATAGAGCCAAGAAGCTGGAAAAAGCATTGAATAACCACAATTGACTGACTGTTGTGATTTGACTGTTTTTATTTTTTTGGCTAGTCTTTTGTATGGCAACAACATAGAGCAACTCTTTTAGTGGCAACTTTTTTGCTGCTAATTTTATTGATCTGTTAACAAGCACTTAACTGCTTTTTGTTCTTGGTGAATTGTTTACTTTTTTCAAATAAATTTTGCAAAAAATCTTGTTGGCATATTTTTAGAAAAATTTTTAAATTTTGCCTAAAACAGCGCCAGCAACCAGCGCAAATGGCTATTAAGTCTCTCAAATAATCCAAGCACAGAATATTTTATAAGCATCCTCTCTCGCATGAATAACTTAGTGGTTCTCTTCACTTCTTCTCTGACCATCTAACCATACAATTCAACCGCATTAAATTTATATACGTATCTATGCAGCACATTAGCAGCAACTAAGCGAAGCCGTGTTGTAAAAGGACATTCGTAGACGTGACTACTGTTTTTGTGTGTGAACTAGTGTTGAATACATGCTATAGCCGACGGCATGTGACGGCATTTGTGTGTGTGTGTTTTTTTTTTTTTGCACTCTTGTCACCGCATCCTGCGAACTGAATGCTTGGAATATGCCACAGAAAAATCCTTAAGAGCTTATTAATTATTAAGCGAAAACAAGCAGCAGCAACAACAAACAAGACAAGCAGTTAAAAGAACAAGCACGACAAGGACTCTGTTTTCTCATGACTGCGGCGGCACATCAGCTCAAGTGGACGACATATTTTTTCTGGCAAGCTTTTAATAGGAGGGGGGAGGTTGAGTTTTCTTTTTAATCTTGTTGTTTCTGTCGTATTTCTTGCTTGCATCCACTTGCCACACTCTCGCTCGATTCATAATTTATGAAGCTGGCAAAGGAAACGGAAATGCCGCCATATTCATTTGAGTACTAGTTAGGGTGTTGTTGGTGTTGGCTGGCATGAGATTTGATTTTGTTTTGCTCGGACTGGGGTGTGCTTAAATCTTTCTTTTCATTTATTCCTGTGCTAATATTTTTGTATTTTTGTCTTTGTTGTCTGCGGCGGTAGTTGTGGTTATTATATTATTTATTTTATCTTCTCGTTATTGTTGTAGTAGTTACTCTGCCTGCGCTCATCACGTGGTGCTAAATTGCACACATGTTTTCCTCTGGGGATCATCGCAATTTTGGTCGGGTCGTTGGCGTGTGGGTCGACGGAGTTGTACAAATTCACAACTTGCAATTATCACTGGAAATAGCACTTGAGGTACATTGGTGTGAATGAGGGTTGGGTATAAGTGTGTGTGCGTTCATGTTCGAGTTTATGTGTGAACATTTATAAATGAACTTTTACACTTTATTATTCTTGGTTATTGCGTTGAATGCATAATCAGAATAATTTTCTTCTTTTTTTTTTTCTACCTCACTCTAGAATTTTTATTCGATTCTATTTTCTTACAAAAGCAGTTATATTGAATCTTTAGAATTGCTTATAGAAATGTTATAACAAGAGTACTGCTTTGATATCGACACATTTTTTTTTTTTTTTACTATTATACAATATTTATAAGCCAATATAATTTTGTAACATGTTAGTTGTGTATTTATAGGACAGTAATAAAAGCATTCTGTTAGAAATAATTGATAGAGACCTGGAAACCATTTAAAGCGTTTCATTAGCATTAAAATTAATAAATTTAAAATTAGTCCTATCAAACTAACGAAATTTGGTGTTACGCCCACTTTGAAGATTCACTTTTCAGATTTTTGCAATAACTCTTAAACCATCTATCCTACAGAAAGGATTCGATAAATATAAATTGTAAATGATAAAATTCTGGGGCTGCTGAATAACTGTCACAAAAATACATCTAATAAGTCCTAAGTAAGTTGAAATGAAGAGTAGACATATTTGAACCATTTAAGTACTTCCCACAGCCGTGAAACTTACTTACTTACTTAGGTGACGCTAACAACCATAAGTCGGTTTTGGCCTGTTGTAAGAATTTCCACCAACCATTTCTATTTTGCGCTTCCTGGCGCCTGTTGGAAGCTCCAAGTTTCGTCAGGTTGTCCTCTTCTTGGTTCTTTCAATGGAGATGCGGTCGCCCTCTTCAGCGTTGACCTCTACTGTGTACCGAATCGAATATTTTCTTCGCTGGTGCGTCGTCTTCCATCCGCTCAACATGACCTAGCCAGCGAAACCGCTCGATTTTTTTGCGCTTTACTATGTCGATGTCGGCGTATAGCTTATACAGCTCATTGTTCCATCGTTTTCGGTACTGGTAGATTGGTCCGTAGTTCTTGCGAAGGATCTTTCTCTCGAAAGCTCCCAAAGTCTTTTCATCAGAGCTGCTCAACGTCCAGGTTTGTGCTGCACATAACAGGACGGGCATGATTAGTGACTTATATAACGTGACTTTTGTTCGTCGAGAGAGGGCTCTGCTTCTCAATTACCTACTGTAATCCTTCGTTGTATCTCTGTACTAATATCGTTGGTGGAGTTAATGCTGGAACCAAAGTAGACGAAGTTCTTCACAACCTCGAAGTAGGTGTTGTCAACAGTGACATGGGTGCCAATACGCTCGGACTGTTTGTTTGTTGACTCTAGATATTTCGTCTTATCTGCGTTTACTGCAAAATCCATGCGGCTCGACTGTTTTTCTAATTTGGAGAATGCTGCACTGATTTCGCGTGTGTTATGGTCAATGATATCAATATCATCAGCATATGCTAGCAGATTAGAGATCAGCAGCTCGAATGATCTGCTCCATAATTAGAATAAAAAAAGTCGCACGATAAAGAATCACCTTGTCTGAAACCTTGTTTGTTAACAAATAGTGGGGAGAGGCCCTTCCCGATTTTAACTGCGCTGCTGGTGTTACTCAGTGTCATCTTGCATAGATGGATTAATTTTGCAGGTATACCAAATTCAGACATGGTGGAGTATAGGTGATTCCTTATTGCACAGCCATGAAAACATTACCAAATGTCTCAAATAATTTTTTCTCTTATTTAAAGCCTAATTTATAACTTAAGCGATTGCATACAATACTTTTTGATACCTACTCTAAAAATTTATTAAAGTTTAAGATTAAATTACAAACAAAAAAAAAAACGAAATGGCCATTTCAGCCCCTTAAAGGACTTTGACCGAGCTTCGTATGATCAATTGTGTAGTGTGTGTTGTGAAATGTTTGAACACATATGATCGACTGTGGCGGCAGTGGCGTAGGGGGTAGAGTGTGTGGCTCATTCGGCAGAGAACACAGGTTCGAATCCCCCATCTGACACAGAAAGTTTTCCAATTGAATTAAATTTTCTGTTCGGCCGTCACCTCTCTGCAGACAATGGCAAACCTCAGAGAGTAAAAAAGTCCATGAAAAGCTTCTTGAGAACATAAGCCGTTTGGATTCGGCATATAGCTGATAGGTCCAGTTCTCGATCTTCTTCTTCTTGTGTAAGATTAAATACAATCCAAAAAAATTATTAAAAAAATAATCATGCACGCAGCATTAAGCAGTTCAAAGCTTCTTCATTATTTTTCGTTCATTCGTTTACGTTCCTATAAAAGCTTTTTTTTTATTAGGCTTTGCTTAGAAGCATATTTGGAAAAAATTAGCTTATGAAGCAACAGCAATATTAATTGTAAAATAGACAGAATCTATTTCCTTTTTGATGAAATTCCCTACAGTAAAATGCAATACCCTCGCGAGGTTAGCGACACTTCGCCTTTAAGTGAAAACACGAAAGGGTAAACGAGACAAATGCTGTTGCTGCTTTCGACTCTGATATAAATGCATTAAATGGCAAGAAACAAATCATAAGCCAAGCATTTCTGCCAAACAATAGTAGATGTGCTGCCATTTGTTTTTAAATCAGCTGGTTAAAAGCTTTTATTAGCAGTGTTGGTAAGTTCATATTACAAGATAGCAGAATACCGTATATTATCTACACACAAAAAAAGAGGTTATGTGAAATTAACAAAAAACCTAGTATAATTTATACGCCATCTTTGGCAGTTTTCAGCCTACAAATTTCCTCATTAAAATGCCTAAGTTTTACATGTAAGCTTGCTAATTTTTTTTTGGGCGATAAATTAACTAAATATTTGGTTTTGGTATAATATAAAAAAATCAAGTTTCAACAGTAAAAAGCTAAGCTTTTTACGACATGTTCTGTGATTTGCTTGAGTGAAATTGACACGACACTTTTCTGTTTTCAACACTATTTTTCTTAGAAATTTATGGCGTTTTTGTTGCTTGCATTTATTACAAAAAAAACATTAAATACCAAATATAAAAATCATTTCTTCGCTGAGGGTATTGAACCCACACCCACCGATTAAGAGTTCACTACACTGCCCATCGACCCAAACTCCTTCGTTACGCAGACTCATTGATTCAATATTAATTACAACTAAAGCTATGCTGCAGCACAACACTATAATCTATTAATAGATTTTTGCTGTATGGCTATCAACAGATTATTGTGTTATACTGCATCTGTTAGTATAGCATCTGTTAACATAGCTGCATCTTATATCTAATCTAATCTTATATCTTATATCTATATGTTGTATCTAATATTAAATCAATGACCGTGCGTAAAAAGGCTGTTTGTATCGCTGGGTAGAGCGATGAATTATGAATCGAATCTTCCAAGTTCGATTCCCACGGCGGACAAAAAAATATTTTTTCTTCTTTTCTTTTTGTTAATGTGAACGCGTTTGTTGCATAGTACGAAGGAAAAATTAACAATTGCCGTTGAAATAACAATGAATCTAACATGTAATAAAATAAATAAAATATTAATGAAATACAATAAATTTACTGGTGTGAATATTAACGTGTGTTTTTTAATTTATTTTATATTATTTTAAATTTTTGAATTTAAAAGATATTTTATTACAAAAAAAAAAACATTAAGTTATCAGATCTATGTAATACATTCAAAGCAATGTATTATACAATAAGTTGCTTGGGTGAATAAACATAAGTTTATAATTCCCATGCAATTCTCTCTACCCAAGCCGATCTAGATTAAACTATAATTTATTTATTATTATATAATTTATTTACAGACTTATAATTCCGCATTGGTTTTGCTGAATGTTGTACAAAGTAGCTTCTACAAATAGTGGACTGCAGAAATTGATACTTTTTAAAAGAGTTTGTTGTTGTTGTGGTTTGTTTTTTGTCTTATCTAGGGCTCAAATTTATATAAATATCTCATGATAATCTTTATATTAATATGCGAATGCAAAACAGTTCAATACCATTTTCTCCTGTATTTCTCAACCGATTTTGATAATTTTTTTTTTTTAATGATTCAGAGTAGGGAGAAATGCACCGTTTTTAAAGAAAAATGCTAGCTGGAATACCCGGCGTTGCTCAGGGGTGGTATGGCAAAAAGGTCGTATTTCGACCAGTGGCCTCTAGTATGTTTAATTTTCAGTCACTTCGATTCACATAAGAAGTATCATTTGAGAATTTGTTTGTTTTTTCTAACTTGATGTGATTTCGCGTTTTTTTTTTAAAATATTAGCTTTTTACTCTGATCTAATGAAATTGAAAAGAAAACCCCAATATATTTTCATAACTCTTTTTTCAATCAGTAGTTTTCAAGATTTTTTTTAAAAATTTCTTGTCTGATGCAGAAACTGAAAAAATTGAGTTATAGTTGACATAATTGAATCAATTGATTTTTTTGCATAAAAATCATAAAATGCTCAATCATTGAAGATTGCTTTGGATAGATTCTCCACACATACCAACACACAATAACAGCCAAAAGACTGACTGCAGCAGCAAAATAGTTTAACTTGGCCAGCCAAAAATGTCGATAGCAAAATCTAACAAAAGCACGCACCAAATGACTGCTGTTGCATACATATACATAAATCTGTGCCAGTGCTGCCAATGTTGAATGAAATTTTTCACTTTCATTTACTCTGTATATGGCATATTTATAGGTGTGCATGTGTGTGTGTGCGTGTTTAGTTCGGTAAGGTAAGCTCGCCAGAGTTGGTTTTTTGTGTCACTGTGTGAGGTGGCGCCTATAAATTTGACTCTGTGGCTTTGCATAACTAGTCGTTGTGGAGCTGACTTAAGGCGGTTTGCCTGCAGCTTCCCACCCACCCATCTAGTAGCTAGCAGCGATTTGCATTCACATCAAGAGTTTTGGTTTGCAGTGCAATGCGTTTGTTTGTAGTTTTATGGGTCAACTGTTATGGCATATTTATGTATGTATTTTTTTTTCTATTTGTTTTTATTGCAACATTAGCGGCTAAGCGCGCTGCGTTACATGCAGCGATTTTGAAGCGAAACCATTAAAAACTGTCGTTGTGCCTATAGCTGCCTGAGGCTGCGGCAACAAATTGGTTTTTTATATTTCAACTTCAATACTTTTGCATACAAATTGTTTGCGCTCTAAATCATACTTTCATGCATGCATTCATTGAGGCATGCATCAAGCCATCCATCCAACCATTCATACAACCATCCATATAATGCCGCTTTATATGACTTTTTCGGTTACCATAAATTGTGTCGCTGTATTTATTTTTTTTTTTTTTTTTTTTTGTTTGACGGGATATATACGTATTTCAACTGACAGCACGTTTGATTTTTCCGTTGCTGCTCTACCATCTGCCCATAGGTGACACATATTTTGGCACACATACAAACATATGGGTTTGTTTGTATTTACAGCTTGAGCTATATCAAGGTTTTTTTTTGTTGCTCTGTAGTTTCTGACCAGTTGCAATATTTGCGGTTTAAATTGTAATTTGTCTCATTTGGGCTCAAGGCTGGATGAGCAGATAGCCTTGGTCACACTTCAAAATTGCATTTATCGATATCTTATTGGATTTTATGGGTCATTCATTCATTCCTTTATACATAATGACGAATGTCGTTGCGTTTGTGTTGAAATATTGATTAATAGGCAATTTAAAAATACTTGTGGTTTGATGTGTAGTGTAATGAATGTAATTGCAGTGTGATGCATGTATCTAATGAAGATTGCTTAGAGTGAACTGTAAATTATTTATGATCAATGAATTATTTCATCTTTTTTTTCATTATTTGAAGTGAAAACTTCTATAGGCGTTAGGAATAGAAGTTTGCATCTCTTGTTAGAGAGCAAAACTATAGATTTGCAATATCATCACGCTGTTAGCGATATCATCACGCTGTTAGCGCAACAGAAATAGTTGCTGTACAGCATTCCCTTTTAGGGCGATTACCGAAGAGATTACCAACCGATTACCGAACCAATTACCGATTACAGAGGCGATTACCAACTGATTACCGAACAAATTACAGATTACCAAAGCGATTGCTAAGCAACTATCGAACTAATTATCGATTATAGAAGCGATTACCAACCAGTTATCGATTAACGAAGCAACTACCGATTACCGAAGCGATCACCAACCGATTACCGAACCAATTACCGATTATCGAAGCAATTACCAACCGATCACCGAATCAATTTCCGATTACCAACGCTATTACTAACTAATTACTAATAACCGAAGCAATTATCAACCGATTACCAATTACTGAAGCAATTATCAACCGATTACAAATTGTGTAAGCGATTACCAACCGATTACAGAAGCGATAACCAACCAATTACCAAAGCGATTACCAACCCATTTCCGATCACCGAAGCAATTTCCAAGCGATTATCAGTTACCGAAACCATTACCAACCGTTTACCAAACGATGACCAACCGATTATCGAACCATTTATCGAAGCGATTACCAATCAATTATTGAACGAATTACCGGTTACTAAAGCGATCACCAACCATTTATTGAACTAATTACCGATTACCGATGTATTTACCAACTGATTACCGAACCAATTAACGATTAACGAACCAATTACCAATTACCCAAGCGATAACCAACAGATTTCCGAACCAAGTACTGATTATCGAAGCGATTACTAACTAATAACCGATTGCCGAAGCGATTACCAAAGCGATTTTCAATCAATTAGCAAAACGATTACAAAACGATTACTGATTACTAACTAACCGATTAGCGATAACCAACCGATTACCAATTACAGAATCGATTACTAACCGATTACCAATTACCTGATTGGTCTGATTTGCCGAGGTACATCGAAAATTTATAACAGCTATGTTATTTCATAGCCTTAAGTTTTCACTTCGATCGGCAGTCCCCCACTGCCTACTTTTTTAGAAAGTAACTTAACTGAAACCAATAGCTTGAAAATATTTTCATAAAATTTCACATACTAATTAAACGATTTTTTGCCCTTAATTGAATAACTTAAAATTTTTAAAGTATAGAAATAGCAGCAATTTTTTTTTATTAACGTTTGGTATTCAGCGCAGTTTTTACTCTACTTCAATTAATAAATCCAATGGAGACACGCGTTTCCAGCATCCTTACAATAATAACAACAACAACAATATTTCTACTGCTCGTTAAAAATCTTTATGAAATTGCAGCCAGCTGCTTGCTGCGCCGCATCACACTCGATCACAATGAATCGCATCTTGACAAATTATACAATGTATCTAAGGCATCAATAAAAAAAAAAACGTATTCTGCACACATACCACAACAAAACGAGAAAGAAGAAAATGTAGCAACAGCAAATCAATTGATTGCGACATTCCCTGATGAATCAGTTTTTGTGGTTGTTGTTGTAGGAAAATCACTCGAAACTGAATTCAAGAAATATGAAGAATGCGGTTGTTGCCTGAGTGTGTCGCACCGCAACGTAGCTGTCAGATTTTGTATTCGATTTTGAAATTTTCGCCTTCAATTCAATTTAATCAGTTTCAAGAAGAAAAGTAGAAAAGAATAAAAAATAAATAAAAAAAAAACCAACAGCAAAGATACAATAACACGGAAAGTATGCTTTATATAGTAGTGGGAGGAATGTCACGCTGTGCAGAAATTGTAAAGTCACATGGTGGCAGGTAGAGATAAAATATCTAAAGTGTACTGCAAATGGTATGAAAGAATTGCAGTAGCTGGGGCAGATGAAGTCATCGTGCCGCAAAAAAAAAAAAAAAAATCAACATTTTTCTAGCTTAAGAACAATTTCAAATTCATTTCATTTGGTTGCTTGATAGAACATACAACAAATGCAACAAAAAGCAAAAGAAATGATTTGTCAAATCACAATGCAACAGCACAATGACAAAAGATTGACAATGTATCTCTGAGATACTTGTGTATACAAATGCAGCATAAGAAGAAAAATCAAATTTGATTGCTACAGCACAGCCTTAGCTCAAGGCTATAAATCCATGATATACTTGAAGGTGCTTGTGCAGGAAAAAAAATATACAAAAAAAAAAAAAATAAAAGCTGCTGCGTGTTTAGTTTGAAATTTCTATCATAGCTCATTTTAAGGTTCAGTATTTCAAATGAATTGTATATTTTTTTTTAACAACATATTTTACACTTCATAGAGTATTTATACAATTTTCTACTGAGTGAGTTTTTCGATTTTCAAGTTTGGTTTGGTTTCATTTGCTATTATAACATTTTAAATGCCGTTAATTTCAAAAAACAAATTTGTCATGTGTGTAAGGAAGCATTACTAGTATTTTTCAGCGTGATTTTAATTTGTGAATTTTTTTTTTATTGGCACATCTTTACTGCATTCATAGGAAGCAAGGAAGATGCAGTTCGCAGCGAAAATTTTCGCGCACCACAGAAAAAAAATTTTAACTTCAATAATTGAAATTTCTTCCTCCTTCTCCATCTTTAATGCATGCCACTTTTTGAAACAGTTAATAATATTTTTGTTTATGCTATTTATGTCAACGCATCTTAGCCGCTTCTTAAAAAACGTGAAAGGTAATAAACAAACCTGGACTTAATGTTGAAAATACATTGATATAGTAATATTATAAGCACAAAGATTTTCTCATTGTATATGAATTAGAAAGTAGTTTTAACAATATAATTTTAGCACTAATTTAGTGGGGTGAGGTGGAGTATTGTGTCCCATGGAGTGATGTGTAACTCGGTGATTTTTGTACAAAATGTTAACATATGAGTGAATGAACAACTGCAATATGTTTTTTGGGCAGCATCTCGTTTTTCATAAATGTTGGAAGAAGGCTGACATACATTTCTTTAGACTTCTTAAAAGGCAGGAAAAATTTTTGTTAAAAAACTTTCTTTTAGTTTCCAAAATATAGCGTCTTGTATAAAATTTTCTTTAGATTTTAAAAGTGAGTTAATTTAAAATGTAGTATTGTTTAATATGTTTAAATAAAACAAGAGGTTTTACACTTTTTCACGTTGGGATGCTATCAATTCCATCAATGGGAAAAAAGTGATTTACATTGGGGTGATGTGTAATACTAATGGTGGGGTGATATGTAACACATCTTACACATTATAATTGCCATTGGAGAGGCAACAACGTCAAACTCTGAAATGCAATCACATCAACGGCATTAAAAGATAAAGTTTCAGTTGATGCTATTCAGCCCAGACCAAAATCCAATCGTGGTAGGAAGTCGATTAAAGCTGTGTTCTAACAAAGCCACATGAACGTTTACAGTTGCAGGTGCGGGAATGATCATAATATGTACTTTTACTAAACATAAAAAGTCAATATGAACATAAAAAATTAAAGCTCCTGGTCTTTAAACCTATATTTTGTTGGTGTTACACATCACCCACCGATTTGAAAAAGACCAAAAAATCATGTTTGAAATTTTTGTTGTACTTCATCCATTTCTCAAAATATTTAACAGCCATGAAAACACTCGTTTCGAGATGGTTCCTCTGCAAGAGATAGGCCTTCAAACCAATCAAAAGTTGAATTTCTTAACAATTTTATTGGAGCAAATAAAAACTTGGTACACATCACCACACAGCAGGCTAATAATTTCGCAAATATCACTTTATTACTATTAAATACGTGTAAACGTAAGTAAAGAAAAAGATTAACTTTGCGCATTCTTGGAACAATTTTTTTCTCAAAAATAATATCAGCGTTATTACGTTTTTTAAGACATGTCTAAAGTGCATCCTCAAGGCGTCGCCAAGCTGCACATAAAATGCATTGTTTCTAGCTGTATTCTTCATTGTACATATGCGATAAGTACATTTGCATGAATAGTTTTAGAGCTATAGCACTGAATAAGCGTATAAAACTTATTTATATGGGCTATGTAATATATGAATATTAGTTTTATACAATTTCGTTACAGTATGTAGTATATTAAAAAAAAAACCAACAAATAAAGGGGAAATTTTTAAAGTTACGGCCGAACAATACTGTTCAACGCAAAGAAAATTATTGATATTAACTATAAACTGTATTGAAACTTCGTGTCAGAACTTTCTACAGCAAATATTTGCTACAATTTCCTTTGTCTCCCATGTCGCCATTAGAAACTCAAACGTTTCTTTACGCGCAACAAGGCTTTTAATAACATCCTAAACAGTCCTTAGAGCATAAATTAACACAACCCCGTAAAATGTTAAATTTCCTAAACGTTCAAATTTCCTAAAAGACCAAAAATAATTTTTAAAAAAAATTTGAATGATGAGCTAAGCATGGCTGACACTTAATTCAAAGGATTGCTTCATTCGTCATATGACAAAGCAAAGAATTCCACAACACTCAAAAGCAAGCACACACACACATACACGCAGGAGCACATTTGTTTTATAACACTGTGCATGTTTTCTTAACCCTTTTAAAAATTAAAATATTTGCATACATTTTGCCACCCTGAGCTCGGCAAAATCATATCACTCTGGCAAATTTTCTTGAAAAGCAGCAGCAGCAGCAAGAGCTTCATTATGTGTACGCATATGTATGAGTGTGAATATGTGAGTGAATGTGTGAGCTGCAGAAAAAGCAGCAAAGTGTGCTCATATGTTAGCTCAAGCTGTGAAGCAAAATAAATCAAAAAGCAATTCATCAAACTCATATAAGCGATATAAAAAAAATGCATGAAGAAAGGAAAAAAAAGGAACTGCATTTACCGAAAATTGAAAACAAGGTCATAAAGGCTACACCCGAATTCTCACTCATTTTTTTTATCTAATAACTAAAAGATTTTGAAAATAAAAGGTTTTTAATACGAATACTGGTATTTTGAGAATTTTAACAGTAACAATAACAGTAACAATAACAGTAACAGTAACAGTAACAGTAACAGTAACAGTAACAGTAACAGTAACAGTAACAGTAACAGTAACAGTAACAGTAACAGTAACAGTAACAGTAACAGTAACAGTAACAGTAACAGTAACAGTAACAGTAACAGTAACAGTAACAGTAACAGTAACAGTAACAGTAACAGTAACAGTAACAGTAACAGTAACAGTAACAGTAACAGTAACAGTAACAGTAACAGTAACAGTAACAGTAACAGTAACAGTAACAGTAACAGTAACAGTAACAGTAACAGTAACAGTAACAGTAACAGTAACAGTAACAGTAACAGTAACAGTAACAGTAACAGTAACAGTAACAGTAACAGTAACAGTAACAGTAACAGTAACAGTAACAGTAACAGTAACAGTAACAGTAACAGTAACAGTAACAGTAACAGTAACAGTAACAGTAACAGTAACAGTAACAGTAACAGTAACAGTAACAGTAACAGTAACAGTAACAGTAACAGTAACAGTAACAGTAACAGTAACAGTAACAGTAACAGTAACAGTAACAGTAACAGTAACAGTAACAGTAACAGTAACAGTAACAGTAACAGTAACAGTAACAGTAACAGTAACAGTAACAGTAACAGTAACAGTAACAGTAACAGTAACAGTAACAGTAACAGTAACAGTAACAGTAACAGTAACAGTAACAGTAACAGTAACAGTAACAGTAACAGTAACAGTAACAGTAACAGTAACAGTAACAGTAACAGTAACAGTAACAGTAACAGTAACAGTAACAGTAACAGTAACAGTAACAGTAACAGTAACAGTAACAGTAACAGTAACAGTAACAGTAACAGTAACAGTAACAGTAACAGTAACAGTAACAGTAACAGTAACAGTAACAGTAACAGTAACAGTAACAGTAACAGTAACAGTAACAGTAACAGTAACAGTAACAGTAACAGTAACAGTAACAGTAACAGTAACAGTAACAGTAACAGTAACAGTAACAGTAACAGTAACAGTAACAGTAACAGTAACAGTAACAGTAACAGTAACAGTAACAGTAACAGTAACAGTAACAGTAACAGTAACAGTAACAGTAACAGTAACAGTAACAGTAACAGTAACAGTAACAGTAACAGTAACAGTAACAGTAACAGTAACAGTAACAGTAACAGTAACAGTAACAGTAACAGTAACAGTAACAGTAACAGTAACAGTAACAGTAACAGTAACAGTAACAGTAACAGTAACAGTAACAGTAACAGTAACAGTAACAGTAACAGTAACAGTAACAGTAACAGTAACAGTAACAGTAACAGTAACAGTAACAGTAACAGTAACAGTAACAGTAACAGTAACAGTAACAGTAACAGTAACAGTAACAGTAACAGTAACAGTAACAGTAACAGTAACAGTAACAGTAACAGTAACAGTAACAGTAACAGTAACAGTAACAGTAACAGTAACAGTAACAGTAACAGTAACAGTAACAGTAACAGTAACAGTAACAGTAACAGTAACAGTAACAGTAACAGTAACAGTAACAGTAACAGTAACAGTAACAGTAACAGTAACAGTAACAGTAACAGTAACAGTAACAGTAACAGTAACAGTAACAGTAACAGTAACAGTAACAGTAACAGTAACAGTAACAGTAACAGTAACAGTAACAGTAACAGTAACAGTAACAGTAACAGTAACAGTAACAGTAACAGTAACAGTAACAGTAACAGTAACAGTAACAGTAACAGTAACAGTAACAGGAACAGTAACAATAATAGTGAATTAATTGTAGCTTTTTTCACAAATATCGATAAATGTGACTTTTTTAAGAACAGTTAAATTTTTAATGTAAAATACAAAATCTATATATATCGATATATATAAAACAAAGTGGAAAAAACGTTGGTTTCCCTCTGCTGCACGTAATTTTTAACCAATTTAGTTGATTTTTTTAAATGTAGATAATTATGATGGGAAGGTTACAGGCTTAAAAAAAAGGGTTTTCACCAAGATTTTTTTATTTTTACGAATTCGGTGGGCGAACACTACATAAAAATGGGTCAATGAATCCGAATCCGTTGCCAGAATTTAAAAAATGATGTATTTTTTTTTTGCCGCCACCTAAATTTAAAAATTTGTACGTATTCAAAATTACATATGTTTTTCATAGGAGTACCACCTAAACTTTTTTATTTTTACGAATTACGATGCTGACACTAGCTAAAAATGGGTCACTGAATTCGAATCCGTTGTCAGAATTTCAAAAATTATGTAATTTTCTTACCACCTAAATTTTAAAATTTCTACGAAATCGGTGCTGGGCGAACATAATCTAAAAATGGGTCGAGAATCTGATTTCGTCGACAGAGTTTGAAAGCAACGTAATTTTTTTCCATAGAGTTGCCAGTTAAAACTCTTTTGTTTGTACGAATTCGGTGCTAGGGTAAGTAAAAATGGGTCACTGAATCTGAATCCGTTATATGAATTTCAAAACTATGTAATTTTCTTACCAAAGTGTTGCCACTTTTATTTTTTTTTCAATTTTTACTAACTTGGTTCTGGCGAAGACAAAAAAAAAATTGGTGGCTGATTTTAAATCCGTTATTTGAATTTAAAAATGATGAAGTTCTCTTACCATAGGCATGCTAGCAAAATTTGTTTACTTATACGAGTTCGGTGCTGTCGCGAACATTCGGTAAAAATGTTTCATTGAAACCGTATCTGATGTCAGAATTTAAAAAAAATGTTTAAAGAAGTTGTTTTCATAGAGTAGCGACCTTATTTCTATTACGAATTTGCTGGTAAAAGACGAAAAACCAAAATTCTCTATCATTTAAAAAAAAACACTACCGCTTAATACAGGTAGACTCAAACCAGCTTTTCTGAATACAGAAACTTTGCAGACAGTAGCTATATAAATGTAAGCCTGTTAAAAAGTGCCTGGCAAAGCGAGCGGGGATTCTGCTAGTTAAGCATAAACTAAACCATCCAATTAATAAAGGTTTTCTTCTAAAAAAAATTGCTTTAAGATTGATTTAAAGCGTTTAACTATGCTTCGTACAAAACTGAATTGCTTAAAATTTTGTCAAAAAATTTGCCCGCTCTGAAAGCTTCTTCAACCAGAAAGTATGCCAAATTCGAATCGATTTATTTGGTGGTGCCACACAAAAAAAAAGAAACATTTTTCTTTCATTTGAGCACCTACTTTTTACCTTCATCACTGTAGCTACAGGTAAGCGTTAAAAAGGATTTCAATGCCAAACACATCAAATAAATGTCATTTCAATGTTGAGTATAAAAACGCTGCCATTTTCATGCTCATGCACTTACAATAAAACAACAGCAATAACAACAGTTGAAACATAATACCAGCCAACAACCAACAACATCGGCCGCATTATAAAGCTGTCATTGAAACACAGCAAACAAAACAATAACAAGATGATGCAACACAAGTTTGTGTAAGCAATGCTTTCAAAAAGAATAAAAAAAAAAATCAAGAAATAATGGAATTGCATTTAACGAAAGTGAAGAGAAAGAATTCTTTTTCTTCTTATTTTAGTTAACTAAGAAAAAGTAGAAGAAAGCCAAATGCATTCAACTTGACATTCACGTGAAGTAGTTGAAAATTATGTGCAACACAACACAAAAGATTTCGTAGTACAAAAAGTGGCAGAAAAAAAAAACTCAACGCATTTCTTAACGCTGTCATTTCTGTGCTATTTTTTTTTAAAAATACTAGATTTTTATTTTTTATGATTACTGGCTTATGTTATGGAGCATAGAAAGAGTGTGTTGAATATTTGATTTATTTTGTAAGTTTTCTAATCTCAAACCGATTATTTTTGTTTGTACACAAAGCTCAAATAAGCGATATTAGTATTATTTGCAAGAAATCAGATACACTAACTAGCTCAAGGCTGAACAACAAGTAACTGCAAGAATGCGTGTTTATATCAGATAAAACAAAACTTGCAAAAATTAAGTTAAGTAACTCAGCAATTTTTTCTTGTAATGATAGTTTTTATCAACCAAATACAATACGATCGCAAGCATTTTGTATTCAGTTCATTTCTGGGACATGCTGGCGTATGAGTGATTTTTAACTTTAACAAAAACTAACTCGAACAACAACAAAAACATTTCATGCCACAGCTTTTATGTGGTTCTTTAACTATAGCTTTCTATGTCATATCCTGCAGTTTCTTTTTTAACAACATAAAAAAAATCATATTAAGCACAAGTTTGTAACATTATCTTTAACGTGTGTGTGTGTGTGTGTGTGCATGTTTGAGTTCATTTATAAAATTAAGGCCAAGCACTTGCATCACATGCAACAGGATCTCATAAGTTTCAAGCATAGTGTTTGTCATGCCGCGCACTCTGATACTTAGCTTGTCTTATTTATACAGATTGTACAAAAGGATGCTTATGTAGGTGAGTTCAACTTCTAGTGTATCTTCAAAAAAAGTAGAGTTGCTGCTACTATATTACTTTGTTGCTTACATTAAGCATATTTTTTTTAATTTAACCTCCAACTATAGTAAATAAGGCAAGGGAAGTGAGTAACTAAAGCTTTTGAGGACCTGCTCAATGTGCTTAGAGTGCGCTTTATATTAATTTCACTATTTTAAGTTTATTTAGTTATTGCACTATATTAAAGCTTAGACATTTATTTAGTTCATCACATCTTTTGCACTATTTAATGCACATGAATTAACTTTCAATAAGCTAAACGTAGGTGAGTCAAAAATTACTTTGTACCTACTGCCTTAAGCAGTTTATAGTTACAATAACTTTTACTTAATCACAAGTTTGCAAAGCAATTATTGAAAATCACCTTAAGTTAGTAAGAAGTGGCAATACAACGTATATAATTGCAACATCATCATCATGCATTGAACTAATTTTGCTTGTTAATCGTTAAATAAATAAAATTTACTTTATGAACAGCTTAATGAAGATAACACTTATATATGTTTGCTTTCTTGCCTTAATGTAGGCTGCATTAATTTCTTCACACTTGCTAATGAACTTAATTAATGGCACATCTTGTAAGCCTCTGTTCACTTTATTAACTTTAATTAATGCCACTTAGATATGCGTTGTTCGCCAATTCTCCGCTGCGTGCGTGTTGGTAAGCAAACAGGAAATATCTGTGAATGTATGTGTGAGTATCTTACTCACTTGATCCATCCGCGTAATGTATAATTAAACTTAACAAATGCATGCAATGCACTTAATTAATCGATTATTGTTGATGCAAGGTATATGAAATTTTTTTAATTTTTGCTACGAAATAAGCAATAAGAAACTAAGTACATAAATTCATGTAAATCTCTTACATTTAACACATAAATGCACATAAGCTTAGTTACTGTTTAACAATATTGATTCCATTAGCGTGATCTGCCACTAAGCTGATGAGAGTTTTTCGTAGTCCAGATCAATAATGAAATTTCTTCGATTGTCTTAGTGCTTTCACATTCTCATTACTTCTGAATAGAATTAAAACCGAAAACATCAAACCGTATTATACATAAAACCAAAAAGTATGAGTCAATAATACTTCCTCTTTTTCTTAAAACTTTGCTTACCTTTTGCCTTTCTGTTGATGTCTCACAGTCCATCAAAATTCTCATTATCATCAAATTTAGCCGTTGATACTATATTATTTTTTAAATTTTCTATCGCATATAAGCTTGGAAAGAAACTTTCATGATATTCATTCACAGTTTTTCTAATATACTATACTTTTCTTCTGATAGGTGTTAACCCATTAACGCCCAAAAGAAAACTGTCCGTCGAAAATTGCTTTAATTGATTGTTATTAATTCATTACCGACTATATAAAAGGGATTCCATAAAAAAACTTAAAATTCATTGCTCAGTTTTGAGAAAAAGAGGTGTCCCTTCATGAGGACAATGGGCAGATTAATTATAAAATTGCCCAAAGCAGCTTCGTTCAACACAAAGTGTTTTTGTGCATAATTCAAATCTCCAGCGACACTTTGCATGACAAACAACACATCGTAATTGATTTGATATGCGTTCCGGATTATGGCCGTTGTTTTTCCGGTCGTCACTAACTACTACGGACGAGGAATTGCGAAGTCGTGATGTTGTTGTTTGTAAATACGCCCGAATAATGCTTCATCTGACCGATAATTGCTCGATAGGTAGATTATTTTCAGCTTTACACCTTCTAACATGCAACCGCCACGCGTTACTAACTGCCAAATCTGATAGATACGTAAATATAGGCCACCACCACTTTTTTCCTCTTATGGACACTCTATAGAGGTTAATGGATTGATCTACCATTTGATCTACACCTCCCATACCTTGGTTTTAATTGATGCAGAGTCTTGGTATTTATTATTATTTATTATTTGTCTATGGTCACAACCTTACAGACAAGTGAATACATAATTTCCTTAAAAACTAAATTTAATACTAAGGAAGTAAAATATTACGAAAAATTTAATATAGAAGAAATAAGACAAGATGTGCTAGAATATAAAAGTTTCATTTAGTAAGATCTTAAAGCGATCTTTAGAAATAGAAAAGTCAATGGAGATTCTTCTAGAGAGAAAATTAAAGTCGTTCATAGTTCTAGATAATGGTTCATTGATTGCATAATTGCTACTATGGAATGGAATAGCAAAAATATTATGCTGACGTAATTGACGCGAAGGAAAAGAGAAATTAATAAGGTTTAATAATTCTGAGCAATCGATTTGACCTGAAATTATATCGAACAGAATCATCAACGAACGAATTCTTCTCCTACTCTCGAGAGATTGAAGGTGTATAAGCAGGCATCGCGAATTATATGAGGGCAGTGGCTCAACAAAATTTAATGATCTAAGTGAGAACCTTAGAAATTTTTTTTGTTCTCGTTCAAGTCGCGCAGAGTGTGTGGAGTAAAATGGGTTCCATATAAACGATGCATATTCGAGTTTTGACCGTATAAATGTTGTGTAAAGCAATTTATGCGTATATGGATCAGAGAACTCAGAGGTATTACGACGAAAAAAGGCAAGCAAGGAGTATGCTTTCGGAATAATGTAGTTTATATGTGGAACAAATGTGAATTTGGAATCAAAAACTACTCCCAAGTCTAAAATTTCTCCAACTGTTTTTAGTGTATTATTGTTCAGACAATAAATGGAAACAAAAAGGAATGGAAAATATTTAAGGGCAGTTTATTCGTTTTACTCCAAGTTAACAGATTATTTAATTCAGGTTGTAGGTAATAGATATCAGAGATATTATCAATTCTAGAGAATATTTTAAGGTCATCAGCATAAAGCAGAAAACTAGATTTATTAAAACAGTGTGAAATGTCGTTTATAAATAGAATGAATAGCAAGGGACCTAGAATGCTTCCTTGAGGAACTCCCGAGGTCGCAAAAAAAGAGTATGAGCTTATGTTATTAATACAAACATAACAAAGTCTATTACTAAGATATGATTGTATTCATTTTAAGAGACTAGAATGGAACCCCATATTAAAAAGTTTATTTATTAGGATACAATGAGAGACTTTATCAAACGCCTTCGAGAAATCCGTGTATATGACGTCAACTTGACTGCCACATTCGAAGGAGGATATACAGTATTCTGTAAAAAGAGCAAGATTTGTAACCGTCGACCGACCGGTAACAAATCCATGCTGGTTTGGAATTAAATAACGTTTCAAAAGAAAAAATAATTTTTCTTTAATAATTCTTTCAAAAAGTTTTGAGATAGTTGACAATTTAGAGATGGGCCTGTAATTTTTGACATCATTCTTTACACCACTTTTAAAAACTGGGGTAATATGTGCAATTTTCCAGGTGTTAATAAAATCACCGGAAGAAAGGGATTTATTAAAAATCTCTAAAAGAGGTTTAGAAAGTGTAAAAATACTATTTTTTAGGAAAAAAGAAGAAAATCCGTCAATGTCACATTTATGGGAATTTTGAAGGCTTAAAATTCCATTTGTAACATCAGTTAAATTCAATTCAAGGCCACCTAAACTAAGACATGACTGATAATTGGACAAATTCTGAAACGCGATTGAACCATTGTCAGATTCATAGTTTGATTCGAAAAATTCTGCGAATAAGTTTGCTGATTCTAAAATTGAGCTCGATTTCTTACTTCCATAGGTCAGAGTAGTTGGAATATAAGAAGATGATTTACGCGACTGAATAAATTGCCAGAAAGAGTTAGGGTTTGATTTAATATTACTTTCACATTGTAATATATATTGCTTATATTAAAATTTATTAAGAAAGTTGAACTCCCTCATATATTGCAGATATTTGTTTTTATGATCTGGGTTATTAGTGACATTGTGAAGATTAAAAAATTTGTTTCTAAGATTTTTTAATTTCTTTAGTCCTTTTGTATACCAAGGTAGCTTATAAAAATTTTTTTCTTAATTTTTGGCACATGAACGACGCAGATGTTAGAAATATTTAATTTAAATATATCATAACAAGAGGATGTAGATTTGTTTAAAAATAAGCTATTCCAATCAAGAAGAGAAAAGCAATCATTGAGCAGATCAAAGTTACAAAAACTGAAATTAAATTTAGAAGAAGAATCAACATTATTATTAATGAATTCATAAAAATTAATTTGCAGAACTAATGGAATGTGAGTAATATTCGCGGGCTGAAGAGGAAACGCACATATTGAAAGATCAAATTTTATATTATAGCTTATAAAGATAAGATCTAAGATTCTATTAAGTTTATTAACAAAGGAATTAATTTGTAATAAATCATAACTTAGAAGATTATAAATAAGGTAAATTTAATGAGCCCTATTAACATTGTTAGCATTTAATATACCATTGCATTCAACGGAAGACCACATAACAGAACTTAGGTTAAAATCGCCAAGGATGCAAATATGATCATCTATATTAGATGAGTCACACAATTGAACGATGTTGTCAACATGTGCAGCATACGTATACAACTCAACTGAACCACTTGGCGGTATGTAAGATACACATAAACGGAGTACACCAGCATCTCCAGAAATATTGACACAAAGTTGATCCAACAGTGAGTCACAGTTTTGTAGACACAAAAGATGAGAACGTAGATTACGTACTTCAAAAGCGTAGCAGTATCCATCAGAACTTGTTGCTGCCCAGTTCTTATAACCAAACCACACTGGCTTTCCCATAATAAACTGCCTCGCAGAATGGCGTCCAAAATATTTTATCATGGATTCGTCTACTGACAAGTTTTCGTGGAGAACACCCCATTGACATTCATTTTTTTCAATTAGATTGCAAAGAGGTTTCATTTTGAACATTTTATCAGTCGAACTTGTGATTTTGCTGTTATCGGCGAAGTGCAAGTTTTTCTTTGCTTCTAAAAATCTATTTCGTCTCATTGCACTTGCGACCAAAGGGACCCCAAGATATTCATCCAAACTCCAATATGCTCACTCTATAAGTAGATTAGTTATAAGCACTGAACAATAAAATTCCCAGAAAACGTTTTAACTCTTCCCGGTCAAGATTGAAGTTATGTCTGTTGTTTTGATTGGCGTATAAGACACTGTTTTCGATTATCAAATCAAGAATATCGTTATCAATAATTTTTTCAAACAAAACCACAGGTGTATGTACATTCATAACTTTTTCAAAATCATCCACTCTACTCCTAACTGCACTATTGGAATTATAAGTTGTGCTATAGGTTGGAAAAATATATCTCCATTTAGGAACTCCAAAATCACTTTGATCGACTTTTTTGTGTTTTATATATCTAGACAGTGGCTCATCGTCTCTGTCACCCCAATACGAGTTATAACAGTAACTCTCATCCTGTGGTCTTGGAACAACTTCAATAGTTCCCGGCACATCATTCGGCATAGTTTTATCTATCAAATCACCTTCATTTCCTTCATCCTCGTCACTTACAACAGCAAGGTTTGGAGGTACGACTAACATATCATAGCATTAACGTCATCGTTCTGCATTAAGTAATTAACGGCCTCCTCAAGCTGCAAAAAGTCATTGTGGCTTTTAAAAATATTACGATGTGCCATACGGCAGACGTTCAAGAACCTGGTAAATAATAAAAAAAATGGCCCATTGTCCCCAACTGAGGAGAGTCCTATAAAACCTAACCTTGTAGTGAAATTTTTCACTTTTTGCTTATATCAAATATAACACGCTTGTCTACACGTAATCGAGATATTATACACCAAGAATTACTAACTTTAAATCACTTGGTATAATTAAAAACAGTGAAACTTTTTTACCAAACACAACCGAATCGATATCGAGATTACAAAACATTAAAAATAACACTTGTTTGGCTCTTGGAACCACGTGTCTTTGATTATAAATTACGTTTATAATGATCATATGTGTTTTTATAATGAGAAACATAACGCTATTACTTATAGTTGTCTCTCTTTAAAGAGGTGTCATCATATCGGGACAGAGGGCGGTAATGGGTTAATCTAAATAGAGTGTCCATTAGGGGTATGACTTTTTTACAACATCATATTTACATGTCATTCTGATATGAGAAATAGTGAAAAAAATAACGTTTATGAAGTTTTTTTTATTTTTTATTACAAAAACATCCCCCAGGGGGGGATGATTTCTAAATGAAAATAATATAATATTTTCTATAAAAGTAGATTTAATATAATGAAATCAAAAATGTTTATACATGCAATTCTGATATTATATAAAATAAAAAAGAACGAATAAAAAGTTTATTTGTATTGCGAAATACCCAGGGGGTAGTGATGGGGGTGTCGGTGTGGGCGGGGGTGATATTTAACTTTTATATATCTTAATTTTAATATAAGGCACATTTTATTTTATTGGATTGAAAATATATTTTTATGTTATATGTTATTGTTTATTGTTAAATGTAATAAATTTTAAGTTTAAAGTTCTTGGAGTTTTACAAAACGGGTAGATGTCCTGGACTACTTTTATGGCTCGTTCTGCGCAAATATTACTCCGCTGCTGGTTTGGAATTGCGGAGTTTTCTCTTATCCAGTGTCTAAGGAAGCAGGCATATCCTTTCTTAAACTGAATGATCGAATCGCTTAAAGCTTCATAATTTGTTTGCTGAAAGCAATGATTAGAAAACCATATGTCATACCATACGCCACATATGAACTTGCAGACTTGAAGAAGTTCCGATTGGTATTTTGGAATAAGTATATAAGCTAAAATGGCAAAAATAGCCCTGGAATTCCATCGAGCATTACTTAAAGGTGGTAGAGCTTTAAAATTAATAAAAGGAAAAATGCCATTGTTCTGGTAATATCGAAATATTTGTCCTAGCTCATATAAATATTGCATATCATCACGCCATTCTAAATTTTCAAATATGAGCTTAGGCTCATTCTGAATGTAGGTTCTCTTTAACATTTCATAGGTAGCGGTAAGATCTGTAACAAAATTATAGCTTATATTTGGAGATGTTGATTTTCCGCTTAATATTCGGAAATTCGTCCATAACATGTCTTAACATTAAGTCAAGGACATGATGTTGACACCCAACGTACTGAGGAGGTGGTAAACCAATAGATACCACATAGTTTTGAATAAGAATAACAACGCCATTTTTCTTGCCCGTGTTAACACTTGTTGTATCAGATACTATCATTTTTATTGACTCCCATAACTGAAATTTATCCAAAATTTCACGTATTCCATTAAAAATCCTTAAGGCTCGACCATTTTCCAATACCAAAACACACAACTTTATTTCTTTCCATTCATTTTTTAAGACAACAACTTGAATTTCTTTTTTGTCAAACTTTTTACCATCAAAATGGAGACACCAGCTCTCATTTTTCAGAGTATTTATAAATATGTCCTCCAAAAGTTCAGCAGATTTAATAGCTGCTTTATAAATACCAGATTGCGAAGGTGTAGGGATATCAATTCCTGATTTTGCCAGCTCTTTGCAGACCATAGATGCTTTTATTGTACTAATATTGGTTTTTGTTACAAGAGTTACAACAGATTTTGTTGACCAACTTTTATTTTTGAGTCTTGCAGGTGGTTCGTAGACATCACCATCATCTACATACGAATCTTGGTATTCATCTTCTACAGTTGAATCCGAATCAGTTTTCATCTCTACAAAGTGTGAATTATATTGATGCTGTTGCACCAAGCTTACTTTGGATGGATGTACCGGGACAAGTCTAGTCGTGGTGTATCCAACCTCTCCGTTGTTTAATTTTTGAACCTTATACAACTCTTTATCCTCGCTACTTAGCCATACACCTTTTTCATTTGTAATGTCAAATATATTTTCAAATTTTACTAAAAGATCTTTACCACAAGGATATTTTAAATGGTTATCATAGCTTCTTATTAGCTTTTCAATTTTTCTTTCCACTGAAATTTTTGTAATTACCGGAAAATTTAATTTCCTCCACAATTCAATAATTTCATTTGTCATTATTTTATATCTTAATTTTCTGAACTTTTCAGTTTGAGCCAAAGCAATAAATCGGCCAATTACTAAAGTCTGTTTTGGTATTTTGCACAATTCACTTAATGCGGTTTTTACACTAGGAATTGTTCCCCTTTTTGTAATGCTTTTTTTAAAATTCGTTAAATTCTTTGACCAAATTTTTGAGTTTTTTAAAACACTGTTTCCACTTCTCTTGAACGACATTATCTGCAAGTTAAAATACAAAATACAATAATTAAATAATAATAATAATAATTAAGTTAATATACAAAATAATTTAATAATATTTATTTTTTCAAGCACAATTAAAAGCACAACTTACGTTCACTGGTAAAATTTTACTTTTGATGCAATAAAGCATTTGATATTTAAAAAGTTGCTGCGTCACACTAAGCCTACTACAAATATAAATATATTTATTTTAAAAATTAAATTTGAATTTCAAAATTTATTTCAATAACGCTAAGCCTCTTAATTATATTAAAATTTTGAACTATAAAAAAAAGTCATTCACTCACGATATGCTTAGAATTATAGCGTTTTGAAAACTTTAACGGCGGTCCTGGGGGAACTTTTCTTAAAAAATTGTAAAATTTTTATCATATTCCTTATTTTTAAATAAATCCTCATTCCGTCATTCCGTTTTTTCAAAAAAATTGTTAAAAGTCATACCCCTAGTGTCCATGCCACCAATACTGATAGCCAACTATGTTTTTTAATATTGCCTTTTCTTTCCGAAAGTTCTCATGCATAGACCAATTTATTTTCAGTATAGTTAGATCATATTTTAGCAACTTTCCGTCATTTTATTTGTTCTGACAACAAGTCGAACTCCTTTTTAGGTTTTCCACGACTAGTGCTAGGTTGCTAAAATGCAAGATCTATTGAGCATTTTTTTGAAATGGTAAATCGCGGCTGAAAAATTAAATATCACAAAAATTTGTTTTAATCACCAATAATCAATCAAAAATATTTTAATTTTATCATGTGAGATTATTGAGAGTTGATCTAAGTTTGCATAAGAAAAATGTGGGAACAAAACTAAATTTCCCTTAAACTCAGTTTTTACCAAATTTAATGAGTTCTTCTCTGTATGTTGTCACGATGTGTTTCGGCCGAAGTATCACTCGCCGGAACCAGGATTCGTAGACATAAAGTTTATTAAAGTCTGACACTAAATCAAACGCTTCTGTTCTGATTATTGACAAAGATTCTTTATTTCACAAGCAAATATCTTAGCTTATCCTAATATAATATACAATATTTAATATTCTTAATTCGCCCAGTAAATAACTTATACAATAGATCGGTTGATACCGCCTAAATTAATATGGATATTGCGTATATCTTACTGAGAGTAAGTGGGTCGTGTCTTAATAAGTCAGCCCTCCTAGTAGCTTACGATATCAGCTGAAACATATCTAAACTGCCTAAGGTCGTTTGCCTTAATTAAATATACTCATATAATTGAGGGTGGGTCGACGGTCTATATAAAAATGCGGAATAGGGGGATAGTAGCTAGTCCTGGGTAGTGGTTCATACAGCTGGCCCAGGTGACACGGACAAGGGTACGCGTAGAATATCCTGGGAAGTGGTTCATACAGCTGGCCCATGTGACACGGATAGGGGTAACGGTAGAATATCCTCGATAGCGGTTCGCACAGCTGGCCCACGGGGTTCGGACAATGGTAAGCGTAGACTATCCTGGGTTCTGGTTCGTAAAGCTGGCCCAGGGATGAGAGGGAAAACTCGCGTATTATCTGGGTACTGGTTCGTACAGCTGACCCAGATAAGAAACAGATAGTTTTAGTGGCAAATAAGAATACCTGCGTAGTGATTATACCAGGCGAAGAAAGGAAAATAGTGGCAATCTTATTATATGCTGGCTAGAGAATAACATATATGCTACTGTTAACTTCGTATAGCAGTTGATCATTAGTTACTCTATGCAAATGTGTGACTCTCAAACTTACGATATAAAAAAAATACAATATAAAACTGGTACTATATATACCACCTTGTTCAAAAAGAAAGGTTCATTCACACTGTGAACCGGACTTAAATGACCGATTCGAAAATGTTTCCTTTAGTAGCTTGCCACATGTGTCTATGACGAGGCTGCCAAATATCAGCGTCTCTCGTTGACATTTGGTAAAGTGACAGTGTTTTGTTTACAACAACTTTTTTCGTGTATTGATGAAATTGAGCGCCTGATTCACTCGCCTGATGCCTGGTTTACGTGTCATACTCGTATACCCATGTCTCATCACCAGTAATGATGGATTCGATGAATCATTCGTTGTTTCCCAGCATGTCTTTCGCGATAGCAACTCAGTCTCTTTTTTGCATGAAATTGAGTTCTTCGGTACCAACTTCGCAGCGACACGCCTCAAACCCAATTCATTCTTAAAAAAGTTCTGAACGGATTCAATTGAATCCGGAATGCTGACGTCCTCTGCTATCTCTCTAAGCGTCAATTTGCGATTTTTGACCAACATTTCTTTGATTTTTTCAACGTTTTCTTCGGTAGTCGAACACGATGGCCGCCCGGTACGAGGGTCGTCCTCTACTTCGTCTTCGCCACTCACAAATCGGTTAAACCACTTGTTTGCCTTCTGATACGATAGAGCAGAGTCACCGTAACATTTCACCAACATTTTACGCGTACCGGCGCAGTTGAAACCATTTTTCACACGAAATTTGATACAAAGTCGTTGATACATTTTTAGACGTCGACGTTGAAGAAAGATATTGTCGCTGTTGAGGGTTAAGGTGACGTTAATGTCCGATGCTGTCGACGCTGGCGTATGTTCCACTATCGGCTTGTGGCGCTAGTGACGCAGCCGACGTTGAATGTCGGCTTGTGGAGTAAATGACGCAGACGGCGTTGATGTAGCACTCGTTGTTGGCCTATAAATGTTGGCGTTAGCTGCGCAGTCGACGTTTACGAAAGCTGTAGTTGACGCTGATGTGGCTGCTGCTGTCGGCGTTGGCGCAGATGACGCGGCCGGAGTTGGCGTACCACTTGACGTTGACGTCCACTCATTGTCGACGTTGCCGTTAGCTGCTAGCTTATCTTATCTGATCCCAACACTTTGTACTGAACTATGCAAACACTCCACATACTGGGTGAACAAGAACTGATCCAATTTTCTCTTGCGCTCGCTCTTTTATGTCTTTTCCCACGATGGTCTACGTGACTTTTGTCATGCCACTTTGCCGCTGAGTTTCTTCAATATTCTAGAAAAACATCAGGCGATAATCCCGTTCGCCATCACTGTCTTGCTAGGAGATAAAAGAAAAACAAATTAACAAAGTTAAAACAAACAATCACCCCACCAGGGAAAATGGCTTGTGGTCCTTCTATAGGAACTGGGAAACTAGTACTGGTGCCCAGTTTCAATATTTCTTCTACCCCCTATTTCTACCCTAAGCGACCATTTCCATTATCACTAGCATACCTTTGGGTTCTTCTGACCTACCTACCCCTACTTATACTACTCCCTACTTATACACAGAACCAAAACAACCTATTAAAATTAAACAAAATCAAGAAGATTTCTCTATGGTTTCCATCCAAAAAGACTGTTTTATTAAAACCATAGATACAATTTTATTAAAACATGACAGCGTTTATTATGAAAATCACATAATTTCAAGAAGAATCTTCTTAGTTTTGAAAAGCAAACTATTTAAAACTAAGTAAGTTTTTATATCGTAAGGAAGTCTACTGGAAAATGTGCGATTTTATTTTTAATTTTAAACTTTATCTTCTTGATATTTAAATAGGAAATGTTATTTATTAATTTATTTATAGGAAATATAGATAATAGGGAAATATTAATACATACATTTTAATTTCATGTATTCATGTGTACATAAATAAAAGGCTAAGATTAACTTCTTAGTTGCTGCTAATGTTCTCTGCTTAAACCTAGGTGAGATGAGTGAATGAGACAATAGTATTTAAAATATTTTCACATCATTTCCTTCATTCAATAACGAATCTTATAAGGAAATGTTTGATAACTTATAATAAGAGTTTCTCTATAGAAATAAGAAGATTTCTTTGTGGTAAATTCTTTTTATTTTGTTTTTTTAAGAATACGGTCAATACGGGGATTTTCTTGATTTAACGTGGTTTTTTGCTCTGTGTGTATTCTGAAATCAAATAAATAAGTCTTAGGCGTTCATTAGTCTCAGTTCAGTTATTTATTTATTGTGTAGATATCATTTCTTAAATTCTGTGTTAAATTCTAGCATAAACTGATTCCAGCTTAAATCTAGTTTCGTTGTGTGGTAAGTGGCCATGTAGGCAGGTGTCGGCGCCTTCCACCAGATCCCTACTAGGTGGGTTGCGGCATTTTTTCTCTGCCAATCTACTGAAGAGTACCTCCGTTTTATTCCCCATACATTTTTATTGGGCAAATTAATTTTTTGCAAACTTCTTTTTGTATGGCAAATGGCACCACAATCTGCAGAATGCATCCACCAATTAAAATAAAAAATTGAGACCCTCTACGGCAAAATGGGGTATGAGGTCGTGTACTGGGAGTGCTCCTTTACTAGAAACAAACAGCGGTTTCTCCAATACATTTTGGCAGTCACACTGTAAAATCATTGTCATCATCTGAATCAATTTAGAAATCTCTATCATAGATAGACTCGGGTTGTGAAATTAAAATCTACTTACAGTAATAATGTCTCACTAAAACTCTCTCTACCTGGATTGATTTATATATATTTTGGCATTTTGGCTTTAGTTTATGCTATTTCATTTGCATAATCTTCTTCAAAACCGCAGTAATTATATTAATGTATCATCATTTCAAAACATTTCACTCGAATTTCACTCGAATATGCTTCAAGCATTTTTAGCTTATTACCATTATTTGCGACACCCTTAAAAAAAAACAACCCTGTTAAATTAAAAAGTAGACCCACTTTCAGAAACTTGCTGAAATTTTACGAATCCGTAATGAAATTTATTATTGCAAATTGAAAAACACCCTCGGGACATTCATAATCTAAATGTTGCCACACAATGAGTTGCATTTCTGAGGCACGCACATAAACCTTAAATTAGATAAATAAATAAAAATATTACTGAAAAAAAAAATAAACGCATAAATTTAACAAATTCACTGTAAAATGACTCGAGGTGAAAATTAGATTACAAGTGCGCCTCAAAGATATGCGTAGCCTGAAGTTCTTCACACAGCATGAGCAGAAAAGTATTTGTTTAATTTAATACTTGGCTCAGAGTCGCACGGAACGAACAACCCTTGAAGCATGCAAATCAAGCGTTATCCTTGCAGCATGCCAAAGACGCATAAAAGCAAGGATGAAGTGCAAACAAACAGTGAAACTGGTGGACGCACCAGTGAATGGATAGACGGACATGTCTAATGTATTCACTGTCAAAGGGGCAAACGACAACAACAACAACAACAACAACAACAACTGGGCGAGGGTGTCTGAAATTGCTTTGACTAACAGTAAATGGCTCGCAAAGCAAATAAATGCAATATGGCAGCAAATAAAATGACATGCAAGAGCGAGGAGCGTTCTTCTTTGTTGCTAGAACTTGCATAACTCCACCCTGGAGTAACTTCTCCATCCACCAAATTGGTCACATTAGGGTATGATATGCTTACGCTGGCTGTCCGCCTTTGTGTCTGGTATTTCACTTGATATTGTCTACGAAAAAGGGTTTCTTTCGAAAAGTCATCTTATGTCGCAATTGTAAAACGTGATGCATGAAATTCCTCGGCTTGGTTTCTTTATTAGTTTTAACCACCAACAAAGAGCCAAGAATGTGTGTTGAAATTCCTCAACCTCACCCTAACTATGGATTTTCTTAAACAAGTGAATGTCTAGAAAATGGAAACACTTTGACAAAAACTTTCGTGACATTTGTCTCGAAATGCATTTAGTGTACAATAACGACTGACAACTTTTTTCCAGCGCACATGGCACGATATACCATAGTAATTTTTCCGCAGAAATTTTATTATACTTAATTTTCCTATGAGTAAAGACTACAATTTTTCATATTTTTACATTATTGTTTGTTCTTTCTTTTTTTTTTTTTGCATACCAAACACACCCAAACTTCAGCATGTCTTTGTTGTGCCTGAAAACTTTCTGCCACAGGGTGAATTTATTGGATTTTTATTATTATTTGTTTTTGCTGTTGTTGTTGTGTTTTTGTTCTCTGCACACTGAAGTCTTTAATGAGTTTGTTAAATTCTTGAGTCAAATTCTATTGAAAGTTTTTCAAAGTCTGGCGCAAACTAATGAGTTAACAACTCTTGAGCAACTCTAGAAATGTTCGTCATATTTTCAATGATTTTCTGCATTATTCCTTATTGTTACTCACCGTTTGGAGAACTTTGCTAGGAGTTCAGCGAAGGATATTATGTGTATACGGAAATTTTTTTTTATGTGACTTTATATATAGGCTTAAAAATGTTGTATTTTGAGCTTTAAAATTCATGATGCTTAAAATATGCTTAAGTTTCAAGTAGTAACAGGATGTTAACTAAAATCAGGTTGAACATTTTTTTTTAACAACTAAAAATTTCTACAAATAAGATTTGGGCATTGGTACCAAAATTAATGGGAGTGCCTACGGTGGCAGAAAGTCAATATAATCAAGCGGCGCACAGTTTGGGGACCAGTGAAAATAAATAAACAATTTTTATCTAAAAAAACATAACAAAATGCATACCATCATAAGTTCAATATTGGAGAGCCCACTCAGGAAGGTGCTCAGATGGACTAACTCAGTCGGCCTTAGCATCAACGTCGAGAAAACAGATCTGGTTCTATTTACGAAAAGGTACAAGATACCGCCGTGGATACCACCGAATAGAAACAATATACACCTCACCCCGAAAACCCATACGAAGTATCTAGGAGTCGTCCTGGAGAGCAAACTATGATGGAGATCTGATGTCAATGCGAGAGTCAATGAGAAAGCCACCAATGCGCTATTTGATGCATTTGATCTACGTAACGGTAGTTCGTCCAATTCTACTCTATGGAATTATCGTGTGGTGGCGAGCGGTGGAAAAGTTAACAAACCTCACACACCTGGAGAAAACACAGCACTGCAAACAATTCTATGTATGGACCCCCTACATATACACGCATAACTAATAGCCGGAAAAACGGCACAGCACCTTACGGCGGCAAGTAGCATGCACAAACAAAGGTTTGGGCATTGTACCATCAGCAGGGATTTATCCAGTACATGATAGTACATGACAGACTACATGATACCTCGCACAATAATAGACTCAAGAATATTAATACGCCTAGGACCGAGCGACTGGTACTACGGTATAGAACAAGCACAGCGGGTGGTCAACAGATTCACTGATGGCACTGAACTGCGCAAGAGAGTGGGAGTGGCAGTTTACTGTGCAGAAAGGCGATAAATCAGCCTTATAAACTGCCGGAACACTGCAGCATCTTCCAGGCAGAAGTGTTCGCCATAAGGGAGGCCGCGGAGACTGCCCTTAACATAAACACACATATTTCCAATATTAACATCTTTGTAGACAGCCAAGCGGTGATCAAATCCATGTGCTTCGCTACCATCAGGTCCACAAATGCCCTGGCAAGTAGGGAAGCATACCAAAGAGCGTGCTCATCTACTGGGTCCCAAGTCACAGGAGCATTGACGGAAATGAAAAGGCGGATAGACTAGCAAAAGACGGCGCCAGGCTGGGATCAGAGTCCATGCAACATGTACCTATCCCATTACAAGAGCTGTAAAGAAACCTCAAAGATGGGGCCGCACAAGCAGTGAGTCATAGATGGGGAGATACGACAACATGCAGAATCTCAAAAATCATGTGTGATACACTATGTAATAAAGGGACTCTATTCATCCTGGCACAACCGCGCAGAGAATACAGGACACTGGTGTGTGTCCAGCATTCCAGTGATGCATTCCAGTGATACCTTAATTGTTAAAATGGTTGCATAAAACGCGCATTTCTTAAGAAGGTGCCATAAAATACCCACAAAAAGGGTTGTAAAAACAACCTTCATTTCTTAAGTAGGTGCTATAAAAAAACGACACAAGTAAGTTTACGACATGCAGCTGTGTCTTGTGGTGCCTTAAAAAACGCACACAAGCAATTTTCCGACTTGCAATTGTGTTACAGTGATACCTTCATTTTTTAAAAGGGTTGAATAAATTTCTAAAGAGAAAAAAAACTCCAAAAAGAAAAAACATAGCCATTTCGCTGATTTTTTCATGTAAAGTGCCAAAACTGGTGATTTTTTGAAATGTTTGTATGGGGAACCCCACAGGGGGGTTCCAGGGGGTGTGCCACTGGCATGGGTGGGTCAAGCCTCCAAAGTAAGGGGGGGTCGGTCATACATTTGGACTCGATTGGAGCACTCTAAATGGGTCAAAGTGGGATTTTTCAAAATTTGCCCCTACCCAAAAGTTCGACCCAAATTGGGGGACATCAGAATTCGTTTTAGAGGTATGGTTCCTTCGGCAAAGTTTCTTATTTTGATCCCTAGAATACGATTTTCACAGAGCAATGGGCGATTTTTAAATCGACCCGCCCTAATATATATATATATATATATATATATATCATGTATACCATATGACCAAAATCGAAATCTACGAAATCTTTATGTCTCGAAACTGTGCATTGGAACCCGACCAAGTATGACGAAGTTAATGAACAATCAAGGATTCTGAGAGGTCCGTTTAAGGAAGAAGAATTCCTAATAAACGCATTCAGTTCAAAGTGAAACTTGCAGTTGCGATGTCCATTACAAGTCTGATTTCTGTTTAAAAGTACATTTCCTTTTTTATACAACAGCTACTACTTTTATTTCGGCCTGATGGGTGTAGCCAGGCGCACCGAATTAGAGCTTTGTATATAAAATCATTGGTGCGCACTCATGTCGCTTAAGATCTCACGAACGGTTACATTAGAATTTGGACATATAACTGAAAGTTTTTTAATTTCTAGCTTTTTTTTGCTTTAAATAGGAATAGGATGGGTACAAAATTTTGATTATCTCTGAAGATGATCTCTACGAGGAGTTTAAAATTAAAAAGTCAATATTTGTGCATTGTGAATTGGGTCCCTTTTGTATGATAGATATGGTGGAATATATTATTAAGATTAATATCTTGATTTATGAAAACCCCCTTTTTATTACACTAAAATTTGGTAAATTAGTTCGTATTGTTATTGTCGGCAACTTACATCCACTTTTTAGGGGGATAAGCTAGTAGATATATATCGTTACCTTAATATAGAAAGGCCCTAACTCAATTTTTTTTACATTATAGGAGAAGAAAAAAACTTCATAAAAAACAAAGTTCTGCAACTTCTACAGTAAAAAGAATTGTAACATCGCTACATCACTTATAGTTTTTAATAAAAAAATTTGTTTACAAAAAATTCGAAACTACAGAACTTCATTTTTTATTAAGTTGTCTCCTTCTCCTATTGACTTAGGGCCTTTTGAGATAGGGCCTTTCTATATTAAGGTAGCGATATATAAAAGATTTGACATAAAAAAGTTTTAACAAAATTTTTTATAATTTATTCAAATATAATAATTTTCCTTCTTATAAAGAAAACCTAACATTTTCAATCTTAGCTTGCTTCGATATGAACTCAAACCTTTTTTTGCTCAACCTTCATTTCCTTATTAGAGTATATTTTTATCATATCTCAATTCTTGTTTAAGGAAAATATCAACTTTTGCTTTATTTTTAAAATATTATACTTTTTGTAACCTATGGAAAGACTTAATACCGAAATTCTCCCCCAACCTTCCACTCTGCATCAAGCCTGCATTGCAGCATTCATTTGTAAACAAATTTTAAAAAGTTTATTTGTGATGATACCTTCATGTTTAAAATAGTAGGTTCTGTGATAATATCTGATGAACTAATAGCATAAAACCTGCATTTGAAACGTTTATAAGAATTCCCAGAAAATAATGATTAAAACAAGAGGAAAATTAGATGAAATTCGTATAATACCAATTAGTATTGAGCTTCAATTATTTTCGTGCAGCTTGGTGTAAAGCATTAATCTAGAATATATGAGATTTTATGTCCCAATTAAATTCGCTTTTTTCGAAAAATTATGAAAAAGTCTCTTAAAAAAAATTGCTAAACCACTTGCTGCCTATTGCTTCATAAAAGTCTTTCTATTACTTATACCTTTAGATATACAAACCATACATTTTCTTAAAAGCGAATTAATATTAATGGCACTCCATTGAGCACCAGACTAGCTGTGACTTGTGTCACCACCTTCAATAAAATCGCTCATTGGGGAACCATAGCAGAGTTGCGTGATTTAAAGTAACCGCCATAATAAAGAAACTAAATTTAATGGATGACAAAAAAAAAAAAACAGCAGGATACCAACAACCAATACCAAAAATATCACCAATTTAACAAAAAATGTACAAGAGCTTATAAACAAGAGGGGGGAACCAGAAACCTGACTACAATGCAACAACAATAATAGACATAAATAAAATGTCCCCCAACAAATATGCGCTATATAGGGACAAAATGGTAAACGCCATAAATCAGTGCTGTCCCTGTATAACATGAAATGGTCTAACATGTACATACATACGCAGCCATATAAAACAAATAATAGTAAAAATAAATAAGAAAAAAAAAAATAGGTTTGTCTTTGAAAAAAGGCTAAAAGTGAAAGTTAATTTGTAGCCTCACAACACTGTAAAGCTGCACAAAAGGTGGTAACACATTTTTTGCACTTTGAAGCGCTTAACTATTGTTGAGCTATCTGGGGGGAAGGGGGCGAAGGGGGACTTTGGGGTTGAGGAGTAGCTAAAGTTCTGTTACCTTTTGGCATTTTTGAAATATTTGACCTCAGTACTAAATGTGCAGCAGCAAAAAGCAATCAACGAGCAAACGTGTCCCTCAAGGGATTTGCATGACAGTCGGTAACACTGAATGGGCGATTTACATCGTTTTTCCCATTTTTTTTTTTTTATTCTCTTGAAAAGCATCAAAAATGCTTGCCTACTCACTCGCCTGCGTGACTTGACTTGGTCTTGCTATACGTTCATGCCTTGCAGCTCATTCCATTTACGTGACTGCTGACCGCTTTCATGCAGCATGAAGCCACAGGAAACCATTTTTTTTTTTTTTTGGCTTTTCAATATATGTAGAGAGAGAGATACTTCAAGGGATAAATTCTTGCCAGCTCGCAAAGTAAATTACAATTCATGTGTGTACATTAAAGTGGAGCAACATAACAGCAACAACAACAATAGCAAGAAAAAAAATAGTAACAACAAATTGGCTTTTATGGCGAATTCAACGTTAATTGGTGGTTTACCTGTGTCAAGTTATGAACTGCTCAGCAAGCGTTCATAAAAAAAAATTGTCACAGGTTAGCGGCGAGCAGCAGAACAAGAAATAATAATTTAAAAGGAATTATAGAGGGATGTGCCACCAATTTTGTTTTCTCCATTGTTAAAAGGCTAAGACAAAAACTAAGCAGATAATATTTTAAGTGAAAGTATACGATAGAAAGTATAGGTTCAATTCCCACCTGACACAGACATTTTTTTCAACTAAATTCAATTTTCTGTTCAGCCGTTATTTTATTACATTTCATTATTGTTGTAATTATTTTACTACATGCTACATTCATTGTTACAAAAAAAAAATACTACTTTGTCCAACGTGAGGATCCATTCCGTATCCCATCAGTCAATAGTCCTGCACTACTTCCACCGCTCCAAACACCTCTGGTACGTAAAGGCATTGATTCAATATCAAATATAATATATATATATATATATTTTTTTTGTTAACAAATAGAGATGATGACCACTGTTGTCACTTGCAAGTTTTAAATAGTGGCAGTTCAGTCTTAATTGAGTTTTACCAACGAGTAAGTACGAGTAAATGCTATTCGTGATGAGATTTTTTCGAGAGAAAGTTATTGAGTAGCATGGTGACTGAAGACCTTTAGCAAAAAAATAAATCTTATACCAAAGTAATTTTTTTCACGCTTTATTGGTTTTATTGCAAATAATTCTTATATAGTGTTCTTAAAACAGTCCAGTTTTTATAAACCAATACGAATAAAATATTAAATTTAACAAAATTTCTAAAATGGGAATTATAATGCAGTTATATTTATATAAAAATATATAAAGAAGTGGTAGATTTTGCAAAAATGCAAATAGTGAGTGATAAAAGTGAGTGATAAAAGTGAGTGATAAAAGTGGTAGATTCACCACAATTGTGAAAAAGTGATAACACTGATGATTCTTATAGCAAGTGGCTTAGCAGCTACCCAAACCACAAAAATATATTAATAGATTATTGGATGTGCTGCAACATAGCTTCAGCTGCAGTTAATATTGAATCAATGATTCTACGTAACTAAGATGTTTGGCTTGATGGGTAGAGTATAGAACTCTTAATCAGTGGTTAACGGGTTCAATCCCCACACAGCTGGCGAAGAAATATTTTTTATATATGATATATTAAATATTAAATTGTCTTGTTGCAAAAAACGCAGAAACTAAGAAATCATAAGAGTCTAAGAAAAAAATCTGTCGAAAGTTTTTCAGAGTTCACTCCAAGCAAATCACAGAACGATTTAGTGCAGAATTACAAAGTTCAAAAAATTTTTTATTACAATTGAAAGTAAGAGAACTTTTTGAAAAAGTGTATTAAATAATTTAAATTTATGCTTTTTCTAAATAACCTAAGTTTTTGCACACCTACCCAGAAAAATCTTTGATAGACACATTTCATCAGAATATCAAACACTGTTAATTTGATATGAATTCTTAAAGACGCTGCTTTTAGAAACAATTCCATACATCCAATTGTGCTTCTACTTTGCATGCTCTGAACTACTTCTGGAAACCTTTAAATAGCATTTCAATTCAATTAAAGTTCGAAGACATAACGAATTTAAATTTAAGTCAAATAATATTTCAGCAACTTTTTTGATATTGGATTACTCTCAACAAAAGATTTCGATCGGCTGATTACATCATAAACTTCATTCATTAAATGTCTCAAAGAAATCTTCCTTGGCAAGGAAGAAGGAAAGCATGCCACCCAATGACATGGAGGGAGAGATTTTGAAACTTTCGTTTTCACTTTACTTTCTTCTTTTTAATTTTTTGCTCGGTAATGCTGAAAACTGGCGAAGTTGCGCTTATTTAAAAATTCCATATATGCATAAACTTAGTATGAACATAAATACTTTAACACAAATTTTATGCTATCAAATTTACAAAAGTCAAAGTTTTTGAACAAATTTTTTTTTTTTTTATATATTTGAGTCTTACTCTTAACTCGCTTACGCTTAACTAAGACTTTTGTAAGTATTTAAAACTAAATTATATTGTGTATGTATGTACCCTATATTCTACCCACATCGCTTATCCAACACATACATATATTCTTCGGTATAACCCACCCGACACATTTCGCGTTTACATCTAAAGAAAAATATCGTATTTTTCCCTAAATGGCGATCAAAAATCGAAAGTTTTTTCATACCAATGGTTCCACTTCAGTTGTAATAAAAGTGAGTTTGAAAACGCTAAAAAATGTATCCGAAAGTATTCATCTAATCACTCTGGAATCGTAAACGAATAATTTTTCGAAATATAAGTGAACCTGTGCTTACGAAGAAGTCGCTACGCCCGTCAACATTTTTTTTTTTCAAATCGTGATCGATATTGAATTCGATAGTTTTCATTGCGAATTATTAGTAAATTATTCACTTTTCGATATCGAAGTCGTATTTTGTGCCCGGTGGGAAAGTGGAGTCTTTTAACTAGGAAAGTTGGTGTGGCATTTTACATTTAATCAAACTTCTGTTATACCGTGTGTCTGACTTCAAACATATTTTGCACACATATTCTTTGGAAAACGCTACAGTCAGCTACAACGCGAGCCGTGCGAGAAAACTACCGCGAAAAGAGGAAGGAAGAGAGGCGCCTTTTCAGACGCAAGAAAAGAGAGCAGGAAAGAAAGAGAGCAGGAAAGAAAAGAGAACAGGCAAAGCGTGAGGAACTAGAGGTATACCAGGGCAAGAAGGATACACGAAAATTCTATCAACAGGTTAAGCGTCTAACCCAAGGTTTCAAGCCCGGAGCATCCACTTGTAGAGACGAAAATGGAGATCTGAATACGGATACACAGTGTGTGCTGAGATTGTGGAGACAGCACTTCTCCAATTTACTTACTGGCGACGATTACACAAATGACGCCCATGGAGAGCGCAGTTCAGTGACACCAATCAACGATGACGGAGTGAAAGTATCTCCATCTAGCCATGAAGAGTTTCGAGTTGCTATCCAACGATTCAAAAACAATAAAGCAGCAGGTGCTGTTGGCCTGTCAGCTGAATTGTTTAAAACCGGCGGCGATGAATTGATAAGGCGCATGCATCAGCTCATCAGCAAAATATGGCTAGCGGAAAGCATGCCCGACGATTGGAACCCCAGCGTACTTTGCCCTATACTTACGAAAGGAGACCCAACAATCTGCGCCACCTATTGAGGTATCAGTCTTACATCCATCGCATATAAGGTTCTCTCAAGCGTGCTGTGTGAAAGATTAAAGCCGATTACAAAAACACTAATTGGCCTTATCAGTGTGGCTTTCGACCTGGAAAGTCCACCATAGACCAGATTTTCACGCTACGACAAATCCTGGATAAAACCCACGAAAATTAAATTGGCACACACCATCTCTTTGTCGATTTTAAAGTTGCGTTCGATAGCCCGAGAAGGGATTGCATATACGCAACAATGTCTGAGTTCGGTATACCTGCAAAGTTGATTCGACTTTGCAGAATGACGTTGAGCAACACACGCAGCTCCGTCAAGGTAGGAAATGACCTCTCCGAAACCTTTAATACCGAAAAAGGTTTCAGACAGGCGATCCACTGTCTTGCGATCTCTTCAACATCATCATGGAGGGGATCGTACGAAAGACCGGTGTGCATGTAATGGCATCATTTTCTATAAAGGTGTCCACCTCCTTGCGTACGCTGATGATATTGATATTGTCGGTAGAACCAAAAGAGATGTTATCGCTACTTTCCCCGCTATCGAAGGGGAATCAGCCAATGTGGGTTTGACGATAAATGAGGTAAAACAAAGTATATGCTGTCTATAAATAAGGGAGCGCAGCGTCTAGGTTACCACGTTTCATCCGGCAACTATAACTTTGAAGTAGTTATGGAGTTTGTATACCTTGCCACCGCCATTAATAACAACAACGAAATCAGCCTGGAGATAAAGTGAAGAACAATAATTGCTAATAGGTGCTACTACGGGCTCAGTAAGCAACTAAGTTCCAGAGCCCTCTCTCGATCGACAAAACTAACGCTCTACTACAAGAAGCTCGTTCAACCTGTGCTTATAGTCTTTATAGCGCTGAGGTATGTGTAGTTTTGCAAACTAACTCAACCACTCTGGGGGTGTTTGAGAGAAAAGTTCTTCGCAAAATCTTCGGTCCTGTTCAAGTCGGCGATGACTATTGCATTTGAATGAACCACGAGCTGTATGAGCTCTACGAAGACATTGACATACTACATAATACTGAGCAGTGATTAGTCTTAAAAAATTGGGAGGAATTAGACAGGGGCGTGTCAATTTATTTTTAATAAAACTCTTTCTATAGGCTTTTTCCGACTTCTTCCAAATTTTCCACACATATTCTTTGGTATAATGGGCTGTCAGTAGCCTAGAAAATTGGACGGGATTGAACGAGGAGCGTGGTCCTTTAATTTTAAGTGAAATTCTTTTACATCGTTGATATAAATTTACGCATACCAACCAAATTTTGCACATATATTTTTTTTTGTCTGCAAATTACTCTATGTGGCAGGGGTAAAATGAAATTAAGCGTAAGACACAAATATTTTTGCAGAATAAACATAAACATTTTATAGTTAGCTCAAGACTTCGAATATACTTCAAAACGGCCGCGTGGGAGCATTTTAGCTTCGGTACCCTGCAGAAGCTTCATTTTACTAGTTTTTATTTCATCTAATCTGTTTTTTACTTTCCAATTTAAAACTAATTTTTAAACTCTTGTACTTGACACTAATAGGATTCTTATATTCCGGGGTACCTTGTTTTTTTTTTTGAGATTTTTCTACTAAATCTGTTTATTTATTTCGTTCTATATTTTCGTTCGATTTTTATACATATAGGTTAAAATAATTTTTGTCTAAGCAGAATAGAGTTGCTTCTAAATAGTTTATGTTTCTTATAACAAAAATTATAATATTAATTATTTTCTGGAGTCATAAAGTTTTTTTCTCTAAACATTTGCTTCTCTTATGTAAATTTTGCTTATTTTTCCTTTGCAACCCTTAAAATTTAATGGAAAAGCAAATTTTTCAACATATTTAACTCTACTGTTTATTTTCGTGTCATATTTTATTTATTATATGACTGTTTCATAAATTTGTTGACTCTTAATTTACACCAGCTCCAAACAAAGCCACGTGCTTATCACTTCAATGACATTTACTCAATCTCCGAGGATTACCCACAACGTGTCCCCAGGGTATGAGTTTCTATATTATGCACTACCATGAATTGTGCTGAGCTTCACTTGCCTGTTTCCTGCAACACACAAAATCACTTGCATGATTATTCATGTCAACTGCTTGAATGACTTGTATGAAAAATACTCCCCATCATCTGATATACAGTTCTTACTCAGCACTATTTATGCAGATGCAGTTTTCTACATCATTCCTACACTGGAAGCTTACCCACAAAAAAATAAAAATAGAGAGCTGGTTTTTCAGTCATGCTTTGGCGGCTTGACTGAACCAAGTGGTTCATGATTAAATGGACCAAAGCCATTCATTGATTGTTGTAATGATGATTTTTGATGTTTTCGAAATTATTACAATGTATTCCCTCCTCGTGCCGTCAAAGATTTTATAGAAAAGTGAGAGTAAATCAGATGGGAGAGTGCACAAGACTGATATTTGTAGTCATTTGTATTTATGAGCACTTGAGAAGGCAGAATATTTGCCCCCCTAACATATGAGGGTGTTTTTCTCGACTCTGACTTAACGTTGTTGTTATGCGTATTTTCCGGAGGGCAAAAAGTTTTCTTATATTTTTTTTTTTCTATTTGTTTCGTAAGTTGATTTTCTGCTACTTAAGGGTATGCGTAGATTTTAGCATATTTGCAGTGAAGTTGCTTTGCCTTTACTTTTTTTTTCTTTTTTTTTTTTGTGGTCTCTGGTGGTGTTTTTATAGTATTTACTGATTTTTATGGGGCTTGTTGCACTTGTTGTCTGGTTGTTTGATATTGCTTTGTAATTTTTTATATTTTTATACATGTATAGTATGACTGAGTCTTAGGGTGGTTATTCTTGGGCTGTATCATAAATCATTGTCAATTAGAGCGCTTGACACAATAATGTTGAATGGGCGAAAGAACTAAGGGTACATAAAATTACTTAGTAGAGCTCTAAGAGCTTTGCAAGAAGCTGAAATGGATCAATGATTTCAATAAAACTTTGCGCCGGGAAATTGTTTTACAACTATTACAGACTAAAAGAAGGTTCACAGCGTTATATATTTTATCGAGTGAATGAAATAAAATAATAAGTTAAATATCTTAACTTTTATTAAATCCACCAAGCATTTTTCTTTATTATTTTCAAAATTATATTTACGTAGTTTCTGAAAAATTATAATAATAAAAACTGTTACTTTATCACTGCAAAAAGAAAAAATGAGCATTTTTCTCAATTAAGTCGAATTTTAGACCGAAAATTGTCCATCGTAAATCAACCAAGTGCACAGAACATACATAAATCTTAAAGTACACCAAACACCCTCTAAAATGTGGTCTGGCGACATGTTGAACCAAAATACAACAACAGCAACAACAATGACAGCCTACTATATAGCCTGGTCATAAAATGGGATTTTCTAATTACCAAACGAACAGCAGCCAACAATCTACTACAATGTTTTTATATTGGAAAAATCCAATCGAAAATCCATTTTTGCAAAAAGCAATAAACACAATCAAAGAAAAACAAAAACAACAACAAAAACAATAAAGCAACCCAAAAAGAGATCGACAAAAAGAAATAGCAAAACGGCTAAATAAATAAAACAATGGCAACACTGTCACTGCCATGGCTAGCATTAGCCATAAAAGCCCTGCTGGTGTCGCTGTGTCTGTTGCTGCTACTGCTGCTGTCGCTGTTACTGGCAGCCAGTCTGAGCTGTGCTGGCCGCCGCCTACATAATGGACGGGACGAAATATTTTACAATTTGTTGTGCTATAAGAATGCTGCGGGGAGTGTAAAAATTTTTACGACACCCACAGCTGCCTTATGTAGCTTGCAGCAGCAACAAGGCCAACAAAGGGAGCGTAAAAATGAATACAACAGTGGCTGGTTGCATTTAGGCTGGCGCGATTTTAACACCAACTGACCAACGAAAGTGTTTAGTTTGTAGCTCAGCGCATAAAGTGCTAAGCGCTTGCATTGCGCTCGTTTATCAGCAGCTATTTTTTATTTCTCTTATTTTGCTGTTCCAGTTTTTTCAGCCGCTTATTAATGACCTCGACCACATATTGGATTTTGCTGCTGGTCGCCATATTTATCTCATATATTTGACTAAAGTTGCATGCTTTTTTTTTCATTTTCAATTCTCAAATTTGAATCAATAGCTTAGCTGTAGCAAAAGCATTGCCACCCTTATTTTTTTTTTTTTTTTTTTTTTGTTGTTGCGCCACCCTCGAACATTGACTTTCTTATCATTTAACTTTGCCTTGCAGACGCTCTTCTTATCTTATCGACAGTCAAGGGAATCATTAATCAGCGAATGTTGACGAAATTAGTTGGCAACTCCAGGGTGCCAGTTATTGACTGTAGTAACTTTTGATGTTTTTATGTCAACATTAAGAAGAACATGTCTGGAAAGAAAATTATATGTCTAGTCTACTGCAGTGCTAGCTGATATATTGAGATAAATCTATTTATTTTAATTATAATTCGAATGGATATTTAAAAGATCGCTGACAGTGTCGGAGTGATAAGAGAAAAAACTGAAGCATATGCAGAGTTCAAGATTTAAATTATTGTTAATCAAGATGTTTACGGTCTGTAATGGTTAGTAAAGGCAGGAAAGCTTTGAATTTCTTTGAGAGCAATTTCGAGAGATTATTCCCTATTTCTTCTGAAATTTTTTAGATTTCCCAACCAAATCTTCTCCACCAACATCTTTTTTAGGAACATTAGACAGTCGTCCATCAGAGATGGTGAAAATATTCAGAAAGAATTGTAAAATAGTTTTGTGGTTGACTGTTGACCGACGAAAAAGAATGTCCACACACAAGAACCTGCATTTTTATGAGATTATTTCAGCATGAGTGTTACTCATTTTAACGAGAACACTTAACAAGAACAAGAACATTATAATTTAATCATAATATGATAATTTTTAAACAGCAATTCCAAGTTGGACCTTAACATTACATTTTATAATGAAATAGCATCATAAAATGTATTTAATATGCAGTTCCTAATAAATCTGGATTAGCATGAATAAACCGATCACCTCAAAATGCTTCAACAAACCTCCACTACCAAACGATATATATCTTATATTGCTATTAACATTATTTATTTTTTGTATAAGTAATTTTTTGTTACCTTTTCGTATTTTTATAAAGTTTTTTTTTTGTATAACGAAAATCATATAAATATATCGCTTCCTTGGTATAGAAATAACCCCTTTTCAAAGGGCCCTATCTCAATATCAGAAGGAAGAACTTTATATAAATTAAAGTTTTGTAAATATTTGAATATGTGTGTATTTGATAGTAATATAAAAGTATTTATTTCTTGTGTGTTTTATCCCTGTAGAAGCAATAGTTTTGAAGCATATTTTTCACGAATATCTGACGTATCAATTAATTTTAATTTTTTTGTTATCTGTGGTGACTTTAATGTTAATCATTTATATAATAATAATTTAAGTAGTTCCATGTTTGACAATCTCTCGTCCGTCGGTCTGTCAGTTGTTAATGATACTATTACCACACGTTATTCGTCCAATAATAGTCCTGATCTTCTTGATTATTTTATAGTGTGAAATGTCACAACTGTCTTATTGTTCGACCAGATATATTTCATATCTGATCATGACCTTATTTTCAGTACAATTAATTTTAATTTGTCGGGTTCCTTGGTGCTAAACACATTTTCCTACTATGATTTTAAATCAATTAATTATCCGTTTTTGTATCGTGATGTATTTTTAATTCCGTGGAACGAGGTTTGGTTCTGTCCGTCTGTAGAAGATATACTATGTACATTTACTAATGAAATTAATGATATTTTTGCTAAACATGTACCAATAAAGACTGTCACTATTAAAAATCCTTCCTACCTTTGGTTTACAAGTAACGTCCAGCGTGCTATAAAAAAGCGAAAAAGTTGCGAAGTGTATGGAAAAGAAACCCTTTAGCTGAAATATGGGAAATCTATAGGTGTGCCAGAAATGCCTCAGGGTCGATTATCAGGCAGTCAAAATCAAATTATTGAAGTACCAAACTGAAAGCATCTCTTCCTCCTAAGATTCTGTGGAGTAACCTTAAAAAGCTAAGAATTGCCAATAGCCAAACCTCTGACTGCCCGATTGATTCAGGCATTCTTAATGATTTTTTTTCTCCTCAACACTAATTCTCTGCAAAATAGAACTCTTTAATCTGCTGAGTCTCCTACGCAACAATGTTTTTAGTTTTCCACTCTTACGAAAAATGATGTAGCAAAGTCTGTAATGAAAGTTAAATCGAATGCCGTTGGCGAAGACGGTTTCAATATAAAACTTATTAAAATAATTTTAGCTCATATGTTGAGCCCTCTTAACCACATAACAAATCATTGCTTTACTACATCTTCCTTTCCTAGTTCTTGCTAAGCTGCTCTAGTAACATCTGTAGCAAAAAAACACCCGAGCTTCTGAACCCAAAGATTTGAGATCAATAAGTATTCTGTCCTCATTATCGAAAACTTGTGAAGCAATTATGGCTGACCAAATATCTTCCTTTTTAGCACTTAATAATCTTTTATCAACTTAACAATCTGGGTTTCATGCAGGCCACAGCTGTTCTACGGCTACCCTCAAAGTCTTGGATGGCATTAAGTCCTTTTATGATGATGTTAGAATAACTCTTCTTTGTCTGTTTGACTTCTCTAAGGCATTCAACACCGTTAATCATGCACTTCATCGTCAGAAGCTAAAATACTTTATAGATTTTATGGTTCTCGCAGCAGAAGTTGGTTTGCAGTGGTGTGCCCCAGGGATCCATTCTTGGTCCACTTCTGTTATCATTGTTCATCAATTTCACAATGAAATTGATCATATGATATCTGCATATGTGCAGATATTTTCAATACCTGCACATATGCGTCATTGCATGCTTACGCTGAAGACGTTCAGCTAAGTATATACGTACCTATCTGGTAAAACAAACTTTATGGAAGTCTTGGTATATAAACTAAATTAAGATCTGAACGGTATTCACCAGTGGACTGAACAAAGTTATCTTCTGTTAAATGCACTGATCCATGTTTTGCTCATATTCAAAGAATAAATTCATCACAGGGATATTCCTGATCATTAAACTGGTGACAAGAACCTTTAACGTGTGTGTAGTGTTCGAAGTCTTGGCTTCAAAATTAATTGTTCTCTCATGTGCACAAATCTCATCAACGATGTTCATCCTGTATTAATTTAATTTAATTTAAACTATACACCGAAAAAAATCGACATGTTTTAAAATTTATCACAATGCTATAGATTTTAAACTACATTTTTATACCCCAACGCATACTGCTTAAGGGGTATATTAACTTTGTCATTCCGTTTGAAGCCCCAAGAAGAAGTGACAGGTATAGAAAATAGATATATTTTTGATCAGCATCAACTCCTGAGTTGATTTCCGTGTGTCAGTCTGTCTGTCCGTCCGTCCGTCTGTACGTCTGTCCATCCGTCGACAAGATTACAGCCGTAGTTTTAAAGATATCGCGATGAAATTCAACATATAAGTTTATTTTTAAAATAGGAAGTTTAAGTTGGAAAATGGGCCAAATCGGATGAAAACAACGCCTACCACCCATACAAAGTGACTTTATTTTAACCGTAAAATGTCTTTAAAATCCACAAAAATTAAAGAAATGCCTTGAAATTTGGCACGTTAGCTCTGATCTTCAATTTCAAACCTGGCTATGAAGTTTGGAAAAATCGGATGAAAACCACGCCTACCTCCCATACAAAGTGTCTTTATTTTATATGTAAAATCTCTTAAAAATCTGCAAAAATTAAAGAAATGTCTTAAAATTTTGCACATTAGCTTTGATATATAATTTGAACTACCTCTATGATATATGGCAAAATCGCATAGAAACCACGCCTACCTCCCATTCAAACTGACGTCATCAAAAGAGGAAAATTTTCGTTAATATAGAAAACTGAATGTCATCGTATATGTCGTGACTAAAGACTTCGAGTATACTTTAATGTGGCCACGGGGGGTATTTTAGCTTCGGTACCCTGCCGAAGCTCCATCCTTACTAGTTTCATATAAAATTTTTGAATTTTTTAAATATTCCCATATAAATTGATAACATTATGTTGTTATTTTGACAAAATTTGTTTTAAACTATTTTTTGATCACAATGTTTTCAATTTAAACACAATTTGGGGTCAAAAAATAGCTTACAACAAATTTCGTCAAAATAACAACATAATGCTGTCAATTTATATGTGACTATTTGAAAAATTAAAAAATTTTTTATGAAAAAACACAATTTGAAAATTATAACATTGTGATCAATTTTAAAACATTTCAATTTTTTGCGGTGTATGTATAATATAATGTTAGTTAAATAATTTAAACTCACAAGATTCAAAATGCTTCTTGTACTTACACTTTGTACTGTAAAAGAACATAGTTCCTATTGTACTTATAAAATAAAAACCCAAATGAAATGAATTGGGTCTCCCCTCTGCCGAATCTTAGACCCGCCACTGATTCGGTCTATATGATCACCACTAATTGCTTTCCAGTGTTCTTACTCCAGTTACCAATCCTCGTTTTGTTTTTCTGTATTTTGAATATTGCTGTTATAATACAATACTACCCAAAAATGGTTTTTCTCTATCTTCTAGACTGATTTCTTTATTCATCTCTGCAGATCTTTGTTCAGGTCTAACAACCTAAGTACGTCTTCTAATTCAATTAAAATTTATTTGGTTCTACTTGAAGCTAAATGATTAAAAAAATTCTACATATTGTTAACAGATACCAAAAATTCACACAAATGAGCTAGGTTTGGTGGGTAGTTTATCCTGAGTTAGTCCTTCCAATGCTTGTGCAGATTTCATTTTTGAAATGCTTCTATCATAGTGTGATTGGTTCAATTCCTTCTTTAACAAAAAAAAAAAAAAAAGAATATATTTATCATATTAGGATGTTCGTCAAATTTATGACAAATCAAATAATAAAGTTGCTATAAAGGTTTCATTAACTTCTCAGTTTAGTCAATTGGTTTTACTCTTGTAGTAAACGTAGTGTACGGCCACAATAATTTAAGAAATATGCTGAAGAATTATTATAAATATTACAATATCTTATAAAAATTATTATAGAACTTACTATTTTTGAAATAAGTTTAAAAAATTTTTAAATTATTTGCATTAAATCGTTATAGCCTTAAATATAATAACTTAAAGTTAGAGACACACCAACACTTTTTGGATATATCCACACATTCTTATTGATAAGATTTAAGCTAAAGCTCTTTGTAAAAATTGTTGAACCGATGAGTTGAAGGAAATTTCAACTTTCGTTTATATCTTGAATGCATCATTAACAAGTTGAAAAAAAAACGAGACAATGTCAATACAATTCCGTAACTAAAGTCTTAATTTAAATCTTTTACTATGCTCAAATTTTGTCGAATCCACCTTCACTTTTAAAATCAACCTCCTATCGAAGCTTCAACTATAGATAGTGTACCATTTCCTTTTTTATTTTTTTATTTTTTACTGCACTTACATTGAAATGTAAATCATTGAAAACAATAAATTTTCATCATCTTGTCAGCTATTTGTATCTCATTTTCCACTCGAATTAATCATTTTAAGTTTACTTGGAACTAACTGAAAAGCATCGCGTAATGTATCGAGAGCGGGTGGATGGCTCGCAGCAAGCAGGTTGTCAGAATGAATGAAAAATAAGCAATACAATGAATGATCTATATATACTAAAAATATTGCGCCAATGCTACTGCAATAGTACAAAAACAAATCGCTTTGGTATGCGTATCTCTTTGAAGCTGTGTTTGTGTGTGTGCACTGGTTAGTGTGTCTGTGCAACGTCAATTAAGTCATCATTGCAATACAAAAACAACAAAGTGCCCCCAAAAAGCTAAAAATCTACCAACGTCCCGCAGGATTCAAGGCAGGCAAAAACAGCAGAAGCTCTCGTCTACTCGATGGATGTCTTTAACGTGCAGTGACGCAAAAGTGACATAATGAAATTCGCGCTCTTGAAAAAAAATGAAGAGCGAGAAAACAATACAAAGTGAACGAGAAAGAAATATTGGCGCAATTTTGCATTATTTCCGTTTAGCGCACAACAGCAAAAACAAAAAAAAAAAAGAATAAACACAGCTACAAAGTAGTATGTAGTTGACGTAAAAAGCAAGACGGCGAACAGCTATTTGATGAGCTGGGTGTGCTTGTGCAGGTTGGTGCTGCCAATAGCGCAGTACAAATCACCGCATAGAAAGTGTAATCGTGGTAAAAAAATGCTGTTTAAAGGTGCAACAAAACGACTTCCGGCAATGCAACGATTTGCACGCCCGCATCATTCAATAAAATAAGCGGGCGTGGTGAGACAAAAAAAAAATAATGGAAAGGAATCCACTTTGACTGGTAGCAGCTATAAAAAGCGGTATTTTTTACACTATCCATCAGCGCAGTTTTAGCCATTGATGTGTAAGTGATGCAAGGAAGTGCAGGTAACGATGGAGCAGCTTCGTTGTTTTTGTTTTTTCCCAACAACAAATGATTAAATAAAATGTGGAAATTTTAAAGCATAAAACATTAAGATGTTTACACGAAAAAATATGAAACTTAGAGACAGAGCTACCAGGTGGGTGGATTTTCCCACATTTTTCGGGATTTTTCGACTAAAATGGGATGGCGGGGAAAAGAGCGATCAAAACGGGAAAAATGTAAAGCTATTTTTATGACATTTTCACAGATTTTAGAACAAATTTTAAAACATTTAAAGGGATTAGCTACCCAGATGATGAGAACATTTGTTATTTTTTAGACCAAATTTGTGAATCAAATTTGTGAATATAACCAATTTGTTTGGAAAAAAATAAATTATCATTGGTTAAAGAAAAATATTTTTAATTCTTCTTACACGTCATTTCTTAACCCAAATAGAACAGTCTTAATATAGAACAAAGATAACTTAGAAATATTTTTGCCTTTCCGAAACAAGTATCAGAAACGATCCAGGATTTTTGTAAAAGTGTTTATATAACACTGATTCTGACACAAATTATTCAAACTTCACAAAGTAATAAATATCTACGTAAAAATTATAGTTTCGCTAATTCAATAATTTTACTGAATTCTCAAAAAACAAAAACGGACCACAATCGTATATGCAATTTAAGTGTCAAAAAAATAAGCCATAAGCTGTAAAAAATTCTGAAACGATGAGTAAAAACTTGCCATAGTAAAATACACGGGGAAGTTCTGCAATATTTTGTTGAATACACCATTCATTTATTATAGGGTACCAAATAAAGAATTAAAGCAGAAAAACTAAGCTGTAATGAACTATAAGTAATCCATAAATGTGTTTTGCTTCACATTTTTAACGCGAGCAATAGCTCTGCGGAAGTGCGTATGACAGGCACGTGAGACTCGCCGCGTACATGCTTCGTATATCAGCTTGGATAAAGTTTCAATAATGCATTACTTTATCAACTTACAATAACAACAACATCTCACTTTATTAAAAAAAAAAAACTATAGTTGCATTAGAGTTAGAGTTAGAGTTAGAGTTAGAGTTAGAGTTAGAGTTAGAGTTAGAGTTAGAGTTAGAGTTAGAGTTAGAGTTAGAGTTAGAGTTAGAGTTAGAGTTAGAGTTAGAGTTAGAGTTAGAGTTAGAGTTAGAGTTAGAGTTAGAGTTAGAGTTAGAGTTAGAGTTAGAGTTAGAGTTAGAGTTAGAGTTAGAGTTAGAGTTAGAGTTAGAGTTAGAGTTAGAGTTAGAGTTAGAGTTAGAGTTAGAGTTAGAGTTAGAGTTAGAGTTAGAGTTAGAGTTAGAGTTAGAGTTAGAGTTAGAGTTAGAGTTAGAGTTAGAGTTAGAGTTAGAGTTAGAGTTAGAGTTAGAGTTAGAGTTAGAGTTAGAGTTAGAGTTAGAGTTAGAGTTAGAGTTAGAGTTAGAGTTAGAGTTAGAGTTAGAGTTAGAGTTAGAGTTAGAGTTAGAGTTAGAGTTAGAGTTAGAGTTAGAGTTAGAGTTAGAGTTAGAGTTAGAGTTAGAGTTAGAGTTAGAGTTAGAGTTAGAGTTAGAGTTAGAGTTAGAGTTAGAGTTAGAGTTAGAGTTAGAGTTAGAGTTAGAGTTAGAGTTAGAGTTAGAGTTAGAGTTAGAGTTAGAGTTAGAGTTAGAGTTAGAGTGAGAGTTAGAGCTAGAGTTAGAGTTAGAGTTAGAGTTAGAGTTAGAGTGAGAGTTAGAGCTAGAGTTAGAGTTAGAGTTAGAGTTAGAGTTAGAGTTAGAGTTAGAGTTAGAGTTAGAGTTAGAGTTAGAGTTAGAGTTAGAGTTAGAGTTAGAGTTAGAGTTAGAGTTAGAGTTAGAGTTAGAGTTAGAGTTAGAGTTAGAGTTAGAGTTAGAGTTAGAGTTAGAGTTAGAGTTAGAGTTAGAGTTAGAGTTAGAGTTAGAGTTAGAGTTAGAGTTAGAGTTAGAGTTAGAGTTAGAGTTAGAGTTAGAGTTAGAGTTAGAGTAAGAGGGAAAGAATAAGATTTGGAATTAGAGTTAGAGTTAGAGTTATAGCTTGAGTTTGAGTTGAGTTTGATTTTCATATATAAAATATTTTATAATAAAAATGCACTTCCTGTTCTGAAATTGGATTCCGTCAACATGCAGCTTAACTATGTTTAAGCCTGTTATGTTCCCAATAGCTTCTAATCAAAACTTTAAATAATAATACAAAATTCCATATCCAATAAAATTCTCTTGTCTACCAATCATAACAGAAAATTTATCAAAAAAAAAAAAAAAAACAAAACAAAAAGAAAATGTATTCGAAAGAAGAGCCCACTTCGGCTTCATGTCAACAGCTACGAAAATATTTTAATCCCTTTTTAGAAACGCAAATAAGCACCCCGACATCTGTTCTCTGCAGACTGCGTTACCACGACTGGACCTGAACAGCAACTCATTCTTCAACAGCATTCAAATTTAATTCAATTTGTACACAAATAGTACTGCCGTAACAAGGACTTGACTGCAATGTTTTCACATGCATTTTTACTGCAGTCAAGTACAATAAATGTGTGTCCTTGCATGCGACATTGTAAGGACATTTTTCCCTGTTACTGTTGACCGACATGCTTACATGCGTTGCCAGCAAAATTTGTTATTTTAATTAATTTTGCAAAATATTTCCACCCGCATAACTAAAGGCTATACAGAGCAAAAGCAGGAGCATGAGAGACCGGTTAATGGTCCTTTATACTGCTGACGCATACACGCACTTACACTGTATATACGCTTAAAAGCAATTGATCCGCTTACAAAGTATTTTCATTATTTTACCTTGATTTTTTTTTTGTTTTCTCTATTGTCCTTTTCATGTGCCTGTAGTTAGGTAGGCTAGGAGGCAAAAGGTACACAGGTGACTATGGTCGGTAGCATAGAAATTCGAATCCGATTTTGTATTGAGTGCTGTTGACAGACTGCTAAGCAGTGTTTCTGCCAAATTGAGAGGCAGTAGTTGACAATTAGAGATTGTTCAAAGGACGACGATGACAACGACGTCGGCAACTGTTTCGGATTAGACAGGATTACAGTGAATTTACGATTAGACGAGAGACTGAAAAGTAGAAGAGCTGCAGGTATTTCGTTGAGCGATTTCAAGTGAATCTTAAATAGAGGATGAGAGCAATTGTTTGATGGTACTGGGGGGTAAGAAGAAAAAATGCTTACTGGTGCACTTTAATATTAACTAGTGGGCAAATTATTCAGTCTATCATAGTTGCCTGAAAATGATTCTCCATTTATTGTAATATTTTTTTTTTCTCTTAAACCATTCAATGCCCTACAAATCTGCTGGCAGGCGAACACTTAACTAGTTGTTGCTTTAGTAACAGTCAATCACACTCAAGGACACTTCATGCCTAACAATAGCCAACAGTTGGTTGACGCGTCAAACAGCAGGTAGTCCAACGTATTTGAGTTTGACCGGAGCGAAAAACTGTAGCATTTGACATGAATAAATATTAGCCAAAGGATAACAGAATACTAGACCATGCCATATGGTCAACTTTTCAAATAGCTTGCACAATAAAAGTGGCCAAAGTGACCTTTTTGGAAGCAGCAATAAATTAAATCAAGTGCCTGACTACAAAACCTAAGGCGTCCACAATAGTGCTCGATTTGTCGAAACTCAAACTCACTTTTAACCATTTCAAGTTAATTTCTCTGGGCCTGTCGTGTGTAACCATTGCTTTTGTTTTTCTGGGACTAAAAACAAAGTGCGTTGCACTGCGGGATATTTTTTCACCTTCACTGCAGCACCACATGCTGCGCTCTCATGCAGTACCTGTACAAAAATCTGTTGACGGCATTGATCATATTACTCCATATGGTGCAGCAGTAAATGAGTTATTTTTTTTTTACCATTCCTTCATTATTGTCTTATGTTAACACTTAATTTGTTTGACCGCGATTCATTACCGTATGTTTGACTTATACGGCTTATGTGGCTAAGTGGGGAAAGTGAAGGAACCCGTGGTTGCGCACCTACTGAGTGCATCGCTCCACTAGTCGTAGTCGACATTTTAATTTATTATGCCGCATGCATCTATAGCTCAGTAGATGACATATTTTATGGACAATGCTACTCTGAACGTCACTTAACTGTCAACCTCTAAATTCAATTTATTGCTTATTTGGAACGATTCCTTGCTTTAATTTAAGTTTTTGATTAATTTTTTATGCGTTCCAATTTATAGTAATGGTTTGATTTTTTCCTGGTTTTTATGCAATGAAATGGATTCCATATCCAAAACTCATGCATTATAAAAATACACTTAAATGCAACTTCTTTATTAGTTATAATTTCTTTATATAACTCAAATAAAATTTCATTTCTACGCTTTAGTACTAATAACAGTGCTTTAACGTTGTTTTTTCTAATAGTTTTTAATAGTGTATTATTCTGATGTCATGCTTACATTATTTTTATTACGATGTTTGTAAAGGTACCGCTTTTTAATTTCGATAACAATAATAACATTTTCTATTAAATGATATCTTATTTTTTCATTGTTTTTTAAATTAACGTTTATATTGCTTTTAGAAATCAATTATTACCTATTAGTATTAGACTCTTTTAAAATATCTCTGAAAGTGTTATCTTTATTCGCAAAAGTTCTCTGATGCTTATGGTCTTCTACTGCCTATTTTTCGTCGTGTTCACTTTTCCATACTTCTACACAAACGAAATAAAACAATAACACAATTTATGTCTCGACAGTTATAGGTGAAGTAAGATAAGGTATTTTTTGGTATTTCACTTGGCTAAGATTTGTATTCACATGTTTCTATAGTTCTTAATGCACATAAAATATTCAACTCATTTTGAATTTTTTATTTATTATTTCGGGCATCACCACTTATTTCGTGCATCACTGTCCTAACTATTAAGAAATAGTGTGTCGGGTTGCCACCGTTACAAAATCATAAATCGAAGTTATAAATGATATAACTACTTTATAAAAGAACCTATTTAGGAGTTTTACAGCATAATTTCTACTTTATTATTCGAGATATGAACTCGAATTTGAACTCGAATTTAATACTCACAACAATTTTTAAGTTGTGAGAGTTATGCACGAAATGGGCGATATATTCTTATTCAATCTATGTTTTGTGTGCAATATAGAAGCATTATCTTTTCTAACCAAGATGAATTTTATTTTACTTGGCATAACACCTATGTCATTAAGGAGGACGTGAAACGTAAAGGGGGAAACTGAAAACCCTATTATCAGAATTCCCTTTTTTTCTATATCTCAATTTACAACAATATCTCAATGTAATAGCAGGGCACAGTGGTCCGCGGCTTCGCCACGCAGGTTTGTTTTAAGCAGTAAGGAGTGTTAACACGTTTCTGTTACTCTTTAAATGGGTGTAGAAAGAGATAAAGCCCAAAAACTTTATATAAAAAAAATCCTAAACACAATAAAGGTGCTCAGTCAATCGTCTGGCGTTCAGAAATAAACAAACTTTAAGCACTCTACAATGTGTTTATCTGTTCTCACTCTCACCGTTTTTGGAAGTTTCTATACAAAGCAACAACAATAACTTTTGAAAGCCGTTCAAACGATCACCGTGTGACATTTGTTTTTTATGTTGTGCTGTGATAGTTGAGCCGAAAAAAGAAGAGTAGAGAACAACATAGAGTTTATTGAAATTCTCGCAACACAAACACGTGAAAAGAAAACGATCAAGCAATTCGTGCCATCGGGGATGATATCTTAAAAAATGAAACACTTGAATTAATCATACTTATTATAAAAATTTCGAAATAAAAATATGCTGTGCGGTAGCACAATTATAACATTTTAAAACTAATTTCATAAAAATCGACCCAGTACTTTTGTAGTTTACCTGGAAACGAAAATTTGCATTTTAATTTTATATAATAGTTTTAATTGATTGATGATTGCGATATTTATGTTCGCCAATCAATTTTTTTTTTTTTTCTAAATGCCTTTATCTAAAAGTGTTGGCTTTTTGCGCAATGGACACAATTTCTCGGAAACCATTTAACCAATCGAACTATTCTTTTTATATATTTATTGAAACGATTTTTTTGTATGTATTATACAATCAATTCTTTACATTGCACAAAAAATAATTTATATTGCCTTAGAAAGGGTAAAAAGGTCTGTAATTTTTTTCTCTACTGACCTTGTCAACTTGGTTGTAGAATGCAGATTTTAAGATGCTGTTTGATTTTTTTTTACTGCTGCAAGAATATCTTGTCCAGCAAGGAGACAGTTTCGGCTCTCTCGTCTGGATTCGAAAATAATATAATTAAAAAAAAAAATTATTTCTGACTCCACTTACTGTATCTTTTCAATAGCATGAAATCTTATTTTTCTAAATAAAATAGAATACAAAAAAAAAATATTTAAAATGCTCAACTTCAAAGCAAAGCATGCAAAGAGAAAACTTTTAGCTAAGAAATAACATTGCTGTTATGAATTTCCAAAGTAGCTAGGGTCGACGAATCAGACGCGTTCTACTTTTTTAACTTTTTGTATCAATTTATGCGTTATTGAATGTGTAAACTGCTATTTTTTAATGTTTATGTATAATTGTAACAAAATTGCTTTGGTTGGGTAATCGATAATTGGTTCGGTAATCGGTTGGTAATCGCTTCGGTAATCGGTTGATAATCACTTCGGTAATCGATAGTTGGTAATAGGTTAGTAATCGCTTCGATAATTGATAATTGCTAATCGGTTGGTAATCGCTTCGGTAATCAGTTGGTAATTGCTTCGGGAATCGGTTGATAATCACTTCGGTAATCGATAGTTGGTAATAGGTTAGTAATCGCTTCGATAATTGATAATTGCTAATTGGTTGGTAATGGATTCGGTAATCAGTAATTGGTCCGGTAATCGATTGGTAATCGCTTGGATATTCGGTAATGGGTTGGTAATCGCATCGGTAATTCGTTCGAAAACCGGTTGGTAATCACTTCGGTAATTGGTTGAGTTATCGGTTGGTAATCGCCTCGGCAATCGGAAATTGGTTCGTTAATCGGTTGGTAATCGTTTCGGTAATCGGCCTGGTAATTGGTAATCGGTTCCGTAATCCGATTACTTCTGCCTTCGGCTTGGTCGATGCTAGGTTATTCGTAAGAACTAATGCTGTACAACAATTATATATGTTTCGCTAACACCGTGATGATATCGCGAATCTATAGATTTTCTCTCTACCAAAAAGTGCTCAACGCGTCTAAAGAAGTTTTCACTTAAAAAATACTTTTCCTTTCCTTAGAATATTTTTTTAAGAAAAGTCAATGAAATCAAAGATATAGTTATTGAGTTAAGAAAAAAATACAAAAAAATAATATTTGTATTAAAATTAGATTTTCTGGACGATCAATTCGTGAAGATTAAAGCAAAGAATAAGATATATCAAGATTTTTAAACCTATATCAAACGCTAATTGGAATATGGTTTTTATCGATTTCCTGTTTGATACATATATATTGCATAGTTGTATCTACAAAAAATTTTAATATTTTAGAGTTTAACATTAATATCAGATCGAATTTTACCCATCATTGTAAGCAATCAGATGCTTTTTTTCTCAAAAAGATATTCATAACATCTTTTTTATTCGACTCAAATATATATATATTAAAACTGATCTTTATTTAGATTTTTTTTTTTTTAGCATCTATATGAGTTTTATCTGTGCGGTTATATTTACGAACTTTCGATACTAATATAAAAAACAAGTTCAGGAAATTTTTGTATTATTTCCCAGTGTTATATTTGATTCTACGCTATAATATATAAATATTTATTAATGCTAGAAAAAGATTGACTAGCTGTCTCTTATACATTTAATTGAAATAGCTTTTATGTTTTCATATTAATAATTTAAAAATTTTATCTTTTTACAAAGACCTCGGTCTATCTTTTGAGATTTTTTTAAGGTTTTTGTGCAAAAAAAAAAACAACACAAGTTTGTTAGAACATGTTTTGCTTCAAAATAATTTGTATTAAGTTGGGTAATGTAGCAATAAGTATAACATTGCCATAAATGGGACAGTGAAATTGATTTCTCTTACTGGGAAGACCGACATTTCGACGATCACGAAACAGTCTCGTCAAATAGCTTGCTTTTGAGTAGCGTTTGGAAATATAAAACGTGCTTACGCTGACAAAAATACCTTAAATAATTGCAAGATTTTTGTAGAAAAATTAAAGATTTTCTAGTTAGGGTAAGATAATAATAATTAAATGATTTGCAAAATTAAATTGAGTGTCAAAAAATATGTACGCCGAAAAAAATGGCGTAATTTTTTAAGGATGGGACAGCTTTTCGTCATGAATGGGACACATTTCAAAGTAATTTTCTTCGTGAGCACGTTATTTGTTTTTATAGTAGATTATAGTAATTTTATAGTAGTGTAAATTTTTTGTAGTGCCCTAGATATAATATAAATGTTCAATGATTTTTTTTCGAAAAAATGTCACGAAATAAACAAAATGTTTCTGAGCATCGAATCCAAAATTCTTGAACTGTGCTTGAAACACACAAAGCACAGCATTAATAAATACGTTTTGAAAATTGATGTTGAATTCAATGATTCACATGGGCAAACCCACTTTTATAGCTTTTTCTATAATTTTTTTTTTTTTTTAAATAAAATTGGAGCTAAAAAAGCTAATGATAAAATAATTTGAGGCCGCTCCCAAGGGGTTTAAAAATTATACGGGTCCAAATTTGGGGAAATGGGCCAGAACACCTTTTTTTTCTAAAGTTTCTACAAAACAAAACATAATATGTAACAAAAGAAAGAAGCTATTACATATTACAATGACATATTACAATATTTTTCTAAGTTATAAATATTTTTGTACTCAAAACAATTTACGTATAATAATTTTTTAGATATTCTTCGGTAAAATTTGTTGTCCTTGAAAAAAATAAAATGTTTTCATAGAGGATGTATTAATAATGTGATTAAGAAAATAAGCATTACAGGTGATAAATTGCTTTTAAAAATTGCGCGATTTTTTTATAACAAAGTTTCAAGATGAGTGCACATATATTGTTGTTATTAAGAAAATAAGCGCCGCAGGCTTAAAATTCGCTCTATGTTTAAATAACAATTTTTCAAGCTTTGTGTTTATATAATGTTGTGATTAAGAAAACAAATAAAAAATTCAATATAAACTTCATACTTATAAATAGGCAACAACATAACTATTCTTGATACTCATACACACAATGATTACTTTTGTAGGAAAATGAAAAGAATTCTTAAGTTTTTTGGGCCCACTTTTGGAACTTTGGACCTCTTTAACTGCTAAACCAGTTGAGTACGGCCTTAAATGTTTTTTTATGAAATGGATTAAGAAAGTTTTAATACATACAATCTATGAAAAAATATAATTTCAGTCCGTGTTGTCGTTCTCCTTCAATTATGTCAAAATCTCTTTAAAATTAAATAAATATTGATAAGGTTTCAATGCTAAGGCCTTTAATCCACATTTTTGACATTTTTTTGAGGTTTCTTAAGGTGTCCCACTCATGACGGCACACATTAATATTGATAAGGTTTCAATACCATGGCCTTAAATCCACATTTTTGACATTTTTTGGGACTTTTTTCAGCTGTCCCACTCATGACAACATATTGTGAAACCAAAAAATTGATAATTGGCATATTTTTTTTACTTTACACCTAATCAATATACTTAAATAAATAAAATTATGAATCAAAATTAAATAAATATTTATAAGGTTCCAGTACAAATGCCTTTGATTCACATTTATGACATTTTTTTTTTTGGGGTTTTAAGGTATCACACTCATGACGGCACTCATGACGATTGATAAGATTTCAATGCTATGGCCCTTAATCCACAATTTTGACAATTTTTGTGGATTTTTTTTTTATTCTTAATACAATTCTGGTTCGATTCGAATTTCGAAACCTCAAGATTATAAATCAAAAGGCTAAGTGTCTCACTTGCCCCTTTTATTTGTAAAGTCAGCATTTTTGTCATTTAAAATCGAAACACAAAAAACCAACAATTTTTACAATGCATAATTTGTTGGAAATTTAGCATGAAGCGTTTTATTATTCTACTTTGGACAAGTTATTATTTATTTCCTTATTAATGAAAGGACTATAAAAACGCAACTTTTTTAGCTTTTGTGATACGTATATAATAACTTTTGATTTTTTTCCGTTTTATGCATTTTGTTTTCTTTTAATTTGTTACTTTGTGAAACAAAAAACATTGTTGCTTATAAAATTCCTGTTGTTTATGCCACTCTGTAGCATCCTTAAACTTTTTTATTTAGCACTTGTGTGGTATGAAAAACATTCCCACTACTGGAATAAACACCGTTCAACAACTCAATTGCTTAGCTGTGATTAATTGCGCATTGAATGTCCTGGCAGTTTTGGACATGCTCGATGATAAATCAAGCGCTTTAGTTATGCAAACGCAATGAGCGCGCGTAAAAGAAAATGCGCGCTGCACCTTTAAGTATGCAACAATATTTTTGCTTTCACCAAAACGGAAACTTTTGCATTGCACGCCAGCGCCAACTATTGCGGTAGCCAGCTAGCAAGTAAAACTTACGCTTCAAATTTACATTTTTATCAGGTGCGTTGTTAGTTGCTAGTTGGAGTTAGCGCTGCGCTTTGTGGGCTAACTTTTGAGCTCACTACCAACTACAAAAACAACAACAACAACATGAACAAACATAACAACAATAACTGTTTTGCTGCAATTTCTCGTTAACCGCGCAGTGGTCGTACATAACGTGACTAACGATGCAACGATGACAGCTACAGGATAAATCAACGAGATAACGAACGATAAACGGTCGAAATAGCGAAACTGTAAAGAGTACAAAAACAAAAAAGGAAAAAACGCCAGTAGCAGCAAAAGAAGCTATGCAAAAGTAGCAAAGAAAACTACTTTTGCATCAACCAACATTGTAGAGCGGAAACGGAAATGCTGCCATTACAAGCACCAACAACAGCAGCAGCAGCAAATAACAAAGTTTATCATTTTTGCATATTGCATAGATATAAAAATGCATCATCGTTTGGCGTCGGAATTTATGTTGCGTATCTCATAAATCGTTTGAATACGAAAGCGCAAACTTTGCTATCTTCGTAGCTAGCTGCATGATTTCTTCCACTTATTCTGCTAGTGGTGGTTAAAAAAATATTCAAGGCTCTTCAAAATCTATTATCATACTGAGCTAGCTTAGTTAAGGTTATTATTATGGGTGAATGAAGGGCGCGCAGTTTGTGGCAGTTGAGAACGGTTAAGATGATTCGATAGAATCAAAGTGGTTTCCATGGGTTCAACGTAAAGTGGAGATACTCGAAGGCAGCCATGACAGGACTAGATTACTTACTTACTTAGGTGGCCGTGACAACCCGTGTCCGGATTTCGACCGACCTCATCAGCTCTCGCCAGGCGCCTCTGCTTTGCGCGCGCCTTCTCCAATCGGATACACCAAGTGCGGTTAGGGCTTCCTCAGCCTGGTCCATCCATCGGAGGCATGGTCTCCCTCGTCGTCGTTGACCAGCGACCCTCGCTTCGAGCACCTTTTTCGCTGGAGCTTCGTCGTCCATACGATGGACATGACCCAGCCAGCGTAGTCGCTGCACAGTTATACGCCGAGCTACGTCAATGTCTCCGTAGAGCTCATACAGCTCGTGGTTCATTCGGATGCGATAGTCATCGCCGACTCGAACAGGACCGAAGATTTTGCGAAGAACTTTTCTCTCGAACACCCCCAGAGCGGCTGCGTCAGCTTGCGAAACTACCCATGCCTCAGCGCCATAAAGCAGCACAGGTAGAACGAGCGTCTTGTAGAGTGTTAGTTTTGTCGATCGAGAGAGGGCTCTGGAACTTTGTTGCTTACTGAGCCCGTAGTAGCACCTATTAGCAATTATTGTTCTTCTCTTTATCTCCAGGCTGATTTCGTTGTTAGTATTAATGGCGGTGCCAAGGTATACAAACTCCTTGACTACTTCAAAGTTATAGCTGCCGGATGAAACGTGGGAGTCTAAACGCCGAGCTCCCTTGTTTGTAGACAGCATATACTTTGTTTTACCCTCATTTATCGTCAAACCCACTTTGGCTGATTCCTTTTCGATAGCGGCGAAAGCAGCGGTAACATCTCTCTTGGTTCTGCCAACAATATCAATATCATCAGCGTAAGCAAGGAGCTGGACACCTTTATAGAAAATGGTGCCATTACGATGCACACCGGCCTTTCGTACGATCCCCTCCATGATGATGTTGAAGAGATCGCAAGACAGTGGATCGCCTTGCCTGAAACCTCTTTCGGTATTGAAAGTTTCGGAGAGGTCATTTCCTACCTTGACGGAGCTGCGTGTGTTGCTCAACGTCATTCTGCAAAGTCTAATCAACTTTGCAGGTATACCGAACTCAGACATTGTTGCGTATAGGCAATCCCTTCTCGGGCTATCGAACGCAGCTTTAAAGTCGACAAAGAGATGGTGTGTGTCAATTTGATTTTCGTGGGTTTTCTCCAGGATTTGTCGTAGCGTGAAAATCTGGTCTATGGTAGACTTACCAGGTCGAAAGCCACACTGATAAGGTCCAATCAGTGTTTTTGTAATTGGCTTTAATCTTTCACACAGTACGCTTGAGAGAACCTTATATGCGATGGAAATAAGACTGATACCTCTATAACTTGCGCAGATTGTAGGGTCTCCTTTCTTAAGTATAGGGCACAGTACACTGAGGTTCCAATCGTCGGGCATGCTTTCTGCTAGCCATATTTTGCTGATGAGCTGATGCATGCGCCTTATCAATTCATCGCCGCCGGTTTTAAACAATTCAGCTGACAGGCCGTCAGCACCCGCTGCTTCATTGTTTTTGAGTCGTTGGATAGCAACTCGAACCTCTTCATGGCTAGGTGGTGATACTTCCACTCCGTCATCGTCGATTGGTGGCACTGCACTGTGCTCTCGATGGGCGGCATTGGTGGAATCGTCGCCATTAAGTAAATTGGAGAAGTGCTGTCTCCACAATCTAAGCACACACTGTGTATCCGTATTCAGATCTCCATTTTCGTCTCTACAAGTGGATGCTCCGGGCTTGAAACCTTGGGTTAGACGCTTAACCTGTTGATAGAATTTTCGTGCATCCTTCTTGCCCTGGTATACCTCTAGTTCCTCACGCTCACGCTTTTCCTGCTCTCTTTTCTTGCGTCTGAAAAGGCGCCTCTCTTCCTTCCTCTTTTCGCGGTAGTTTTCTCGCACGGCTCGCGTTGCAGCTGACTGCAGCGTTTTTCTATAAGCGGCGTTTTTTACTGCAGTCGCAATGCGACACTCCTGATCATACCATTGGTTCCGAGGTTGCGGGCGCCGGAAACCAATGACTTCTTCAGCGGCAGCGCGCATGGAGTGGGATATATGCGCCCAAAGTCCGCCGGCGTCGTCGAGTCCAGAGGTTGGTCGGTTGAGCTTAACCGAGAGTTGAGCGGAGTAGGCTTCGGCAGTCCGTTGTAATTGCAGCTTAGCGACATCTAGCTTTCGTTGCATTCCTGTGCGTATGTTCTTGGCATTGCATAATCGCATGCGGATCTTGGCTGCAACAAGATAATGGTCGGAGTCAATGTTGACCCCCCGAAATGTACGCACATCTAGAACACTAGAGGCATGCCTTCCGTCGATTACAACATGATCAATTTGGTTTCGCGTTTTTTGATCCGGGGACAGCCAGGTGGCCTTGTGGATGTCGAGGTGCTTAAATCTGGTGCTACTAACTACCATGTTTCGTGCCGCGGCGAAGTCGATCAGTCTTAGACCGTTGTTTGTGGAGGTCTCGTGAAGACTGAACTGACCGACAGTGGGGCCAAAGATGCCTTCCCTTCCGACTTTCGCATTAAAATCGCCGAGGACTATTTTCACGTCATGGACCGGAAGGTGGTCATATACGTCCTCAAGACTAGCGTAGAAAGCGTCCTTGACGGCTTCGTCCTTTTCCTCCGTCGGGGCGTGCGCGCAAATAAGGCTTATGTAGAAAAATTTTGCCTTGATGCGGATCGTGGCCAATCTTTCGTTCACAGGTGTGAACCGGGAAACAAGGTGGCGTAGTTTCCGGCTAACGACGAATCCACATCCGAATTCGCGCTTCTCCGCATGGCAGCTGTAGTAGATATCGCAGTGTGCTTGTTTAGAGCAGCCTTGCCCTTTCCATCGCATTTCCTGGATGGCGGTAATGTCAGATTGTATTGTTTTGAGGGCTTCCGCCAGTTGGATAATGGCACCTTCCCTATAAAGGGTCCGGACATTCCAGGTGCATATCCGTAAATCATTGTCCGTTTTTCGTTTGCGGTGGTCGTCAACGTAATTGGGGTTCTTATCCGAGGCTGGTTTAGTTTTCATTGGGCAGTAGTAATGTGGCGGGACCCAAACCCTGCGCACATTCCATGTTTAAGGTCTATGGAGTGACCCGCCGCTCAAATTAGCCGTCAAACTGACGGATGCCAGTTTGCCGTTGCCCAGGGAACACCACTTGGAGGTTTGAGTCGACTTGAGACGATTTCGACATGGATAATGCTGGCCTCGCCAGGTTGAGGCGGTCAGACACGTTGCCATGTGAAGGTTCGCCCCCTGTTCCCCAGGACAGGACTAGATACTTTAAGGAATAATACGGCAACCAAGGACGTGCACAGGGAAGGAAGGGAGGGACAGTTGTCCCCCTGGAATTCAGCAAAATACGTAAATATTTTATTGTTTATATGTTACATAATCATATAAAATTTTAGAATTTAGAATTAATTCATTCCAAAAGTATAAAAAATAAAATATATTCTTTTATTTTACATGTTATATGTGAAATAATTATAAAATAGTATGAAGTCAAGAAAAAGCTTTCAAGTGCCTTAAAATAAACTTAAAAATTGACATTTGCAACCAGAATTTAAGAGTTTTTAACTTAAAATTGGAAGAGATGGTTCGATCAAGTAAAATTCCAACATTTTGTCGGTGTTACACATCACCCCACTGATTTCAAAAGACCAAAAACGCCATATTTGAAATTTTTGTTTTACTTCAGCCATAAAAACACTCACTTCGAATTGGTTCATCTAGGCTTTACAGGCTTTTAAGCCAATCGAAAATAAAAATTAAAACTTGTTACATATCACCTCACTTCCGCCTACTAGATTTGACGTGAAAAATATATCATGTCTTACATTTTACATCAATACCTATTTATTTTTTTGATGTTACGGACCATTTCCCCTCACCACCCCAAAAAAAACCTGTCTACGAGCCTCTACTGAAGTATCTTTTACTCTGGTTCAGAAGTCTTCTAAGTAATATGAATATATCTTTCCTTAACTATCTATTTGACTGTCTTGAAAAATAAACTTCGCCGGGCATCATCAAAAATTTCTGATATACTGAGTATTGAAAAATATTTTTACTTTCAACATTGGCGTAGCCAATAAATCAGTAAGGGGGTGATAATTTTTTATATGTTTATAGTTCGATTTGTAAAAAGTTTCTTTGACTGGAAGTTGAATTTGAAATGGATATACTTGAATTGAAAGTTAAGACCTGTAAAGTAATTGAATACTGTATTTAAAAAATAAATGTGTTTTAAGAAAATCGTAACATTTTGAAATTGTTACTCGTATATAATATTATTTTATTGTTTTAATTTTCCATATGTCTAAAACTTTATAAAACCCTTCGGCACCTCTAGCTGCCACCATGACTGTCAATAAATTTCATGATATTTTGAAATGCAAAAGAAAAAAATTAAAAAAAAAAAATTCTAGCAATGGTTTCCTGACTGTTAAGGCAGTATTTAAGTCTAGAGGGAAACATTTTTGGGTGTTTTTTAAAATTCAATACAAAAAACTGAACATATTTTTAGTATACATTTTTTTAAATACACTCAAGAAATTATGGTTGTGAATATGAAGAATATGGAGGTTAATATGATGAAACTGCGATCATTATACGGTCAACACCACCACAATAAACAAAAAGTTTTGTCATATTGAATAAAATTTTTCAATTTCACAAAGCTTTCTTCAATCCATCGAAACTGATTCTTCAAGGTAATTAAATATTCTTCAATCTGACAAATTTCTTTATTCATCTGAACAAAATATCTTCAATAAAACTATTTATTTTCTTCATGTTAACACACTTTTCTTAAATATAACTTTATTTATTCTTCAAATTAACAAAATATTCCTCAATATGACTAAATTTATTCTTGATATTGACAAAATATTCTTCAACATGACTAATTTTTTCTTCATACTAACAAACTATTCATCAATATGATTTAATTTATTCTTAGTATAAACAAATTATTCTTCAATATTACTAAATTTACTCCTCGTATATACTCTTCAATATGACTAAATTCATTCTAGATATTGACAAAATATTCGTCAATATGACTAAATTTTTTCTTAATATTTACAAAATTTTCTTCAAAATAATTTATTCTTCATATCGATTAAAAAATTTTTCTACTATACGCATATTAATTACCACTACATGAAATATTTCGTCATTCAATGCAGCTTTAACTGCCCTGTACGCAAAAGCAATCTAAAACATAGCATGTGTGTGCAAACTGATGTTATAACCCAGTAGGAAAATCAACTAATTTAAAATTAGTTGATAAAGTAGTTTTTTGTCAACCACAACTAGTTGAAATTCTGACTTTTTCCATAGAACGAACTAACATATTTTGTATGGTGATGTCCGCTAAATAAGTCAATTGCCTTTCGTCTGCATATATTTTTAACTACTTGTTAAACTAGTTATATTTAAATTATTTTTTTAATTACTTAAAAATAACCAATTGAAAACTATTACTGATGGCCTAAGGTTAATAATATTTGATGAAATAACATGGTTAAATATATATAAACTTGTAATCTAATACAAATTTGCAATTAAAACATGTCAAAATCAGAGTAGTTTTCATTAGTATTTCAATTACTTCATATATAATGCAATAAAAACTATTGAGAATTGAAGTGGATACCGCCTTAATATAAATCAAAGTAGTTCATACACTAGTTTATTTTAAATTAGTTTTTTAGTTAGTTGATTTTATAAACAAGTTAGTTTGTTCCTTTAGGGAAGCTTACCTAAGTAACACTTGTGTAAACAGGCGCTCATATCCATAGAATTTCTCTAAAGCAAAATATTCCTTAACATAACTTAATTAATCGTGTCCTCTTAAAGATGGGGTATATAATATTGAAAAGAAATAATGATAAGAAGTTATATTTGTTTTGTTTAATATAATTACTTATAGAAAAAATTACAGATTTTTAAACTAAAGTAATGTTAAGAAGCTGTTTTGTTTTAGTTATAATTATTAAGTAATTTTCTGTAATTATTTGCAGACTAATCGGCTGAGGAGGATGCTCAAAAAAATGTTGAAGCTGCTCAGGCTGTATAAAAAGTAATAACTCTGAGTCGATTTCACATTCTTGAAAATATTGAAATAGTTTAGTATTAAATATTTCAAATATTTTAATTAACTAGCCAAGAAAGCTAGTAACAGCGCCAAATTTATCAATCAACTTTTCCGTGAGTTTTAAGTTAAGTTTTTTGTCCATTTATGAATTATCCACTTGAAAACATTTTAAAAATTACGCTAATGTGAAAGAGTAAAACCAGTTTCTACTATAACTGTACATACAATAATATCCACTGTGGCTTTGAAGAATTTTCTTCAGTTTGAATAAATTTCGTTAATTTGAAGAAATTTCTTTAACTAAGAAAAATAGCTTTCTCAAATTGAATAAATTTCATCAATTTGAAAAAATTTAAGAAACATTTTATTCATATTGAAGAAATTTCTTAAATGAAATGCAATTGAAAAGTAATTTTATTCAAAATGAAGAAAATTGAAAAAAAGTTTTAGTAAAATTAAAGAAAAATCATTATTATCAATAAAATTTTTTTCAATCTACACAATTTCAAAAAAAATTTAAAAACTTGTAACGTATTTATTCAATTCAAAAAATTATTCAAGTTGATGAATTTTTCTCAATCTCAAAAAGTTTAAGAAAGTTTTTTAAATAAATTAAATAAACGTTTTCATTGTAAGTAGACTTTATTAAAAAAAATTCTTTAAATGAACAAAGTCTTTTATTACTTTAATGAGGTACATTTTTTGTACATGAAGAAATTTTGTTAGCTTAATTAAAAAAATCCTTCTTCAATATGAATATAAGTTTGATGATGCTTATTTAATTTAAATAAAATTGTCGTCAAAAAGCAACAAAATATTTTCCTTAAATTCACCTACCAGATTGTAGTAAATTTGAAGAAATTTGTTTAATGAAAGATATTGTTAAAGTAAAAGAAATTTGGTCAATCATATGAAATTAAAGAAAGCTTTTATTCAAACAGTAGAAACTTCTTCAATATGACTCCATCATGTTTAATAAATAACGTCAAAGTAACAAACTTTTTTGTTAAGTCAATGAGCTAAATTTTGTTACATGATGAATTTCTTTAAGCTTCAAATGGTTGATATTTGTAGAATTTTTAACTTAACAATTCCTTCTTCAATACCAATAAAAATTTTATGATTTTTATTCAAATTGAGTAAAATTTTCATTAAACAGTATCGAACTATTTCTGTCAAATTAAAATACCAGAATTTGTTATTTACTAGAATATTGTTAATATGACAAATTTTTCTTCTATATATATAAAAATTAATTGAAATTTATTCACTTTGAAGAATCATTTTGTTAAAAAGATACAAAAATTTTACAAAATTTACAAATGTTTACTTTTTTATGTAAAACTATTCGCAGTGATCATATACTTTGGCTGTAGCACATCAAATAAATTTTGTACACATATTCTTCCTCTATAGTTTAAAAAAAAAGTTTTGTCTGATTGCTTTGTATGGAGTTCCTTCAAAAATAAAATTTTTTTTTGCTTCACCTAAAAATGTAAAAATTTTGAGTTGTGACTGTTTTGTATTTAGTGTGTGAAAAGTTTATTAATATTTCAATAATACAAAAAAAAAAATTTTAAAAACTACAGGCCGGTATAGCGGACGGAGGAGAGTCGGTGGAAGGTGCTAAGAAAAAGGGTGGCTCTATCTTGACACGATTTCAACCCCTATAGTTATCTGAAAAATAATTCTTAATTAGTAAGAATGTCGCTATATCCCGGACTAGAGTAGGAAAAGGAGTTTTTTTTTGGCGGAATTTAAAAAAAAATGAAGTATTTTTTGGCTGTTCCTTAAGAGATTATAATTTTTAAAAATATTAATAAAAAAAATTTTTACATAACTCTAAGCCGGGACATAGAAGGATAAATAAAAAAGACCCATCCCTTACTTTAAGTTAATCGGCCCATTAGAATTTGAGATAAATATAATGTCAAACGTGTTGAAAAATTTGAGCAAAGTTGCAGGTAGTCAAAGTCAAAGTTACAGGCGTCACTATAAAAGATATAACTTCGTTGAAATTTTAAAAACTCCTGTGGAATAAATATTCTTTTGGAGGATATATCTTTGAAAATAAGCACAAACAAAGTAGGCAGAGGGGGAACTGCCGACTGAAGTTATGAAAACTTAAAGTTAGGAAATAACATTATTTTTATGAATTTCCGAGGTAGCTAGAGTCTGCAAATCAGACGCTTTCTACTTTATTTGCTCTATTTATCAATTAATGCGTTATCGAATGTATAAACTGCTATTTTTTAATGTTCATATCGGTTATATGTTACATGTTTATATGTATATAATGTTGGTTAATCGGCTGGTACTCGCTTTGACCAATCGGTTGGTAATAGCTTCGGTAATCGGTTGGTTATCGTTTTGATAATCGGTAATTGGTTGGTTATCGCTTCGGTAATCGGTAATTTGTTTGATAATCGGTTGGGTACCACTTCAGTAATCGATAATTGGTTGGTAATCGCTTCAGTAATCAGTAATTGGTTGGTAATTGCTTCAGTAATCGGTAATCGGTAATTGACACGCTAATTGGTTGGTAATCGGTTCGGTCATCAGTTGAGAAACGCTTCAATAATCAGTTGGTATCGCTTCGGTAATCGGTAATTAGTTCCGTAATCGGCTGGTTACAGCTTCGGTAATCGGTAATTGGTTCGGTGATCGGTTGGTAATCGCTTCAGTAATTGTTAATTGGTTGGTAATCGATTTGGTAGTCGGTAATTGGTTTAGTAATCGGTTGGTTATCACTTAGGCAATCGGTAATTGGTTCAGAAATCGCTTCAGTAATCGGCAATTGATTCGGTAATCGGTTGGTAATCGCTTCACTAATCGGTTATTGGTTGGTAATCGCTTCGGTAATCGGCAATTGGTTCGGTAATCGGTTGGTAGTCGCTTCACTAATCGGTAATTGGTTGGTAATCGCTTTGGTAGTCGGTAATTGGTTCAGTAATCGGTTGGTTATCACTTCGGCAATTGGTAATTGGTGTAATTGATTGGAAACCGCTTCGATAATTGGTTCGGTAATCGGTTAGTAATCGCTTCGGTAATAAAAGCTCATCAAACATGTTTGCCTAGAATAACCACGGCATAATCAATACTGTACAATGCAACAGAAAGGAACAAATAAAAACGTATCGCTTACAGAGTGATGATATCGCGAATCTATTCTACCAAAAAGTGCTCAACGCGCCTAAAGAAGTGTTCACGTCAAAAATCGGATTTTTCAAAATTCTACATTAAAACACTGCCTCAAAAGTATAACCTTATCTTACGCTACACTATGTTTTAACCAAACAAAAAACTGGTCAGCTTTTTTTTTTTATATCCACCAACAAACTTTCGGCTTTAATCTTGCTGCATAAAGTTTCATCAGTTTTAAAACTGCGCACAAAATCTCTGCGCCGATATACCATATTTATGCACAAATAACATTTTGATTTATCGTTTGAGTTAAGAAAAGAACTGTAAAATGTGAACTTAAATGCCATAAAAAGCAGCCAAAATTGATCCAAGAATACTTTGGTCCACACACACAAACACTATTTTTAACGTCTTGATGCGCTAACAAACAAAAGTTCGTATAGAAAAATAACAGATTTTTATGCGAAAACTTTGAGCAAGAATTTCAAAAGACTTTCATTCCTTATTATTCGGAATAGCTTATAGGAAAAAAATAAACGAAAAACTTTAAACGGCATCAAATAAAAGGTCATGACGTAGAAAGTAGTAAAAGTTGTGAAGTAAGAAAAAAAAAAGCCACTAACACTGAAGTAAATAAGTGATGAAAATTGCTGTTTTATGCAGATTTTTGAAATTGAACTAACACACATTCTTAGTTAGACTTATATTAATAACAACGAATTAATTTAAAAATTTCTCAAATATTTGTCGCCTATCAGTCAATCAAATCACGTGCCTAGACTCTACTTTGTAGAAATGCAGCACAGCCGGAAACATTATTTGTACTTCATATTTTGTTTAATGGTTTTATTAGATAGTTATCAATATCATAAACGCATAATAAAAAAAGAAACAATATCAAAGCAATAACAAACTTGAAATATGCACAGGTTGTGTGCATGTTCGGGTTCAGCTAAATTTCGGCTGAAATACAGCACACTGGGAACAGTCTGCAAGAGTTCATGCGACAGACACAAGCCGGTCATCACACTCAAGAAGCAACTCAGTAAGCATTTTGAAATAAATTTCCTTTTTATTTCGAATGGAGCATTAATATGCAGATCATTTTACGCTGATAAGTAGCTGCTCTGTGTTGTAGCTCTTATCCGGTATGAGAGAATAGTACGCTAGGTGTGGAACATCCGCCAATCCTTATATTTTTCGAAAAAAACAATAATGAAAATATTTCCGTAGTAAATAGTTGAATGATTGCGGATGGTGGTACTTGGCACGCTACTTTTAGGTGCCACTGTAGTAAAGTGTAGTGTGAGCAATAGTTTTTGTCGAAATTATTTTAAGGAATGTTGTTGAATTCCTTGAATACAATTTTACAACACAAACTAAAAAAACTTTTTAACTGTAATTCTGACTCTTATTCTTCCTCTTCCTCTACGTTATATTATGGGCTTTACATTTTTATTTTTAAGCAAAAATTTAAATTGTTTTTTTATTGATGCAATATTGTTGATTGAAATCAGTAGCTTTGTCGGTGGTCCTTGACGCTTTAAGCAACGTCATCTCAACAATTTGTTACTCACTGAAGCAGGAATCGTTAACAGAATTTTTAATTTCATCCTGGCCATGGATATACAGCACATTCAATTATTCACAAAAACAACATCAAATGGTAACAATTCAGCTGGGATAGCAAGGAAATATTACTTCGTCATGAGTAACAGTCACGTAGATGTAGTTTGGAGGCGCCTCACGATTCCAACAAACTCAGAATAACAGCAAAATTTTCCAAGAAACTGACAACAATGTGTCCCTAGAAAGAGGCCCAAAAATAGTATTGAATCTAAAAATCAAGCCTAGAAAAATGTGCGCACAATATAACGAAGACAAATGAAATAATTTGTTAAACGCGTGTTAAGGTCTTATCTGTAAGTAACTAAAAGTAACAACAACAATAACAACTAAACAAGATATGGTGTTGAAGGAGATTAAAACGAGAAACAAGGCGTTCATGCGTGGATGAATTAAATATGCAAAGCGGCAACACTGGCGCTCTAATGCCTGCTGGGAAGCAACATTGAAGGCATGTTGGGGCAGGTTTTACATATTAATGAAAGTTTTTTTTTTTTTTAATGGAAAACAAGTGTTTTTGGTTGGACTAATACTCAAGTTATATAAAAAAAATAACAAAATATACCCAGATGAGCATTTGTAATGGTTTTGCAAGGCATGATGTTGACATGAAATTGAGTTCTAAAATATTTTGTAAATTAAATTTTAAGATAAAAAAAAATAAGCAAACAACTCGCTTAAAATCAGGCTTCAAAGCAGCGTAAGATATAACCTATCTATCAACACACAAAACATCAGTGTAATCAAGATAAGAAATTGTAACGAAACTGAGTCCAAACAATACTTGAAATTGTCACAATAAGTACCGAAATGAAAAACCTGGACAAAAAAACAAAACATTACAATACGAAACGCCAAACCGGAAAAATCGTCATTAGATAAAAATTATAACAGTGCCTGGATGGAAGGGCATGAAACAAAAATGAAAACGAGCTAAGCCAAAGATGCCACCCTGCGATAAGAACACTAAAGATGTGAGAAAAGTAGGCGGGCAGCAGCAGCTACTGATGGACCAGCAAGATGACGATCTCATAGTTGATAAGGAATGAGAGCAGAAAAGGATGCAAGCTATCACTATACAATAAGCCAGCCAGCCAGTCAGCTAACAACAACTACAACATAGCGATGTTTTGCACAGATAATGAAAGGACAAGTGAACGAACGGAAGCAGAGACTGAGTTCGCATGGGAAGAGCCAGAAAAGGTACGCTTGGCCAGAGATGTGTTGGCACAACATAGTGATTAAATGAATGAGCTGCTAGATGCTGTTGCTAGATAGATATAATTCAAAAAATAAAAGCATTCGTTTTGTAAATGAAAAAGAATACGAAAAATACTTCAATGAAGATTGGTTTGAAAATAAAACAAGCATGAATACGACGCTTGTAAAGCCGCTGGAAAAGGACCAAAAAGCTAATGGTCATTTATGAAACGTTCCTGTTGCAGAAACAAGTGTAACATGACCATGCTACATGTTGTAGAAAAAAAACCAGAAATTTTTCAATAGAAGCAAAAACAAACTAAAATGAAAAAATAAATTCAAACAAAACCGTTATAAAAATGAAACGGAAACTTGAACTTGAAATAAAAGCGAAATACATAGTATAAAAAGAACCCGAAATAACATTAGACAAAAGGTTCAGTTGGATTAATGAAATTGAAATGTCAGAACCGTTTGGTGTGAGTCGAAAATAATAAACAAATAAAAGGTTTTTATAAGAAGGGGTTAAGATTCAAAAATATTGTTGGTAACAGCCTGACAGCAATTTAAAGGTGAAATTTTTTTCTCTGAATTTCATTTAAGCATATCAAAGCTGAAAAGAAATAAAACTATATACTATGCAATATATTCAGAAAAAAAATACGTTCAAAAGTATACATTTCAGACATAAAAATAATATAAAAAAAAAATAAGATTATAGGCTGCAACTGATTTCGAAATAAACAACCAAGAATATGTTTTTTATTTTATTATTTATTTAGTTCTTTCATCAAGCAGAGTTGTTAGTCTTAGAGACTACGTAACAATTTATAATATACTTATTTATATCACATAATATTATTCAAATATACAATTTAAATTAATTTATTTCATTTCAACAAAAAAAAGTTCCGCACTTACTGGCTATTAAGGTGTTAATAGGCATAAAAGTGTAATAAAAGTTACAGAACGAATTAAAGAGAAAATACAGTGGTTAGCAAAATGCAAAAGAGAAATAATATGTAAGACAATAGTAAAGTTAAAAACCACAAATTAATTCAAGATTCACTAGCCATAATACATAGCAAGAGATTGTCATTAAAAGATCTTCTAGAAATATTAATAAACAAGTCCAAAGCAAAAAGGATTACATTTGTTTCCTTAATACAGCGAGCCATAGGCATGTTTGGAGTGTAGTTCGAATTATAGATCAACTCACGGAATTGAGATTGGCTACGGAGATGGTAGGAAGGACTATGGAAATCTAGCTGAGAAAGAAGTTCAGGACACTGCAAGTTGTGATAAATAAGATCCCAAATAAGCATAACAGAAAAAATATTGCGACGATTTGAAAGAGGAGTCAGATTAACTAGGGCACAACGGGTCTCATAGTGAGGTACAGAGGGTAGGTCCCAATTAAGTTTGAACCACATGTATCTGGTGAAATTACGTTGAACCATTTCCAACCTATTCGCATAAAGGTGATATGATATGGGTTCCAAATAACAGCAATATTCTAGGTGTGGTCTTACTTACTTAGATGAATAGAGTAACTTAAGAGTATAGGGATCCGTGAATTCAGGAGATTTTCTTTTTAAGAACCCTAACATAGAGTTAGCTTTTGCAATTATAAGTTCGATAAGATTTCTGAAATGAAGTTTCAAGCAAAACTTCTAGGTCTGTTTTGCAAAATATTCTTTCCAAAGAAGTAGAGTTAATGAAATAGTTGCAGGAAATAGGGGAGGAGGACCTAGTGAAAAATAGGCATTGGCATTTCGCAATATTAAGTGGACGACTGTTAAGAGTGCACCAATTAGCTTCCGAGCCAAGATCATGTTGGAGAAGACTAAAATCAGAGTCAGATTTAATTGACTGAAACATTTTTAGGTCATCAGCAAAAAGGAGGCATCTTGAATGTTCAATGACTTGTGGTAGATCATTAATAAAGATAAGGAATAGAAGTGGATGGCTTCCTTGCCTAGATGGCTTCCTTGAGGAACACCCGACGAGACCTTTATTGGGAGAGACAAATAATCATTTATTCTGACTTGTTGCCATCTATTCAGGAGGTAGGATCTCAAGAGAGGAAACTAAGAACAGAGAGTTTAAAATGTAAAGTTTCGTGATCAATTTTATCAAACGCTTTAGCGAAATCCTTGAAGACAACATCCGTTTGTAAGCCCTTGGAGAAGTTGTTAACTATTAAAGAACAAAAAATAATTAAATTAGTGGTAGTTGACTTACCGGATAAGACGCCATGTTGATTCAAAGTGATAACTGATGTAAAACAAAAAGATAGTTTTTCATATACTATTTTTTCAAAGATCTTAGGTACACATAAAATTATACTTATTGGTCTGTTACGGATATCTTGCTTCGGCCCAGATTTATGGATCGGAACGATAAGAGACAATTTCCATTCGTCCAGAAAAGTGACACTTGATAAAGATTTATTGAATATAATAGAAAGGGGGCGAGAAATTGCAGCCAGGCACTGCTTTAGCAAGATAGGAGCAATACCATCGTGGCCAACCGTAGATGTAGATTTTAAATTTGAAAGAGCAGTTTCAAATTCAGTTTCATCTATATAGAGATTACCTAGGTTTAGAGGAGAATCACAATATAAACAGCCAGAGGAATTAGTCTGTGAACCTATTGAGTAAACCGATTTAAAATAATCCAATAAAAAATTACATATAGTATAAGTATCCTCCGAACTAGTTCCATTATAAAACATGGAGCTTGGAATATCGCTGGATTTCCTTTTCATATTAATATAAGACCAGAAAAATTTACTATTTTCCTTAAGCTTTTGTTCAATCGATAGGATATGGGACTTAAAAAGACATTTATTAAAAACGTTGAATTCATTTAAACAATTTATGTTGATTAATTTCAGATGCTGATTATCCTTAAAGTTTCTAAACCTTTTATACGCTTTATTCACTTTATTCTTTAAATTTCCTAACCTTTTGTTAAACCAGATCGGATTATTTGAGCTACGAATACGCATTTTTGGGACATAATATCCAAGCAAATCGTTTAGAACTGAACGAAATATTTCATACATTCCAGCCAGATTTCTCCCTGAGAAAGCCAAATCCCATGGAAATGACTCTAAGCCGGCCTGAATAGCGCTATAATTTGCCCGGTTGAAGTCATATGAAAAAGAATCAGATGTAGAAGACCTTTTATAAATAAAGACACCGAATTCGAGCATTATGGGCACATGATGCTGAGTTCTACTTACAAATTCAAATGGTGGAAAGTCAAGTTTTCCAACAAATTCCTTATAAACGAAGATTAAATTAAGAATAAGATCAAGATCGTTAAACTTATTATTAATCTTGACTAAGTCGCATTGCATAAAAAAAACAATTATGCACGCATTCATTTCAGATACCACATTGAAAGGCAAAAGATAGAACTCATCAAAAAATAGAAAAGAAGCATAAAATATTTTTTTTATATAAATAGCTACGCTCAAAATTTTTGGGTTTTAAACCCACCCATATGAATAGGGTCCAATAAGTATGAAGAAATAATAGGTACAAATGAGACTTTTAATATCAAAACTTGATATTTTTCAATTCTAAGAAAAACTGATATAATGATGTAAATTAACTTGAAGAAGCAAAAGTCATCATTTACTGTACAAATTTAAAAAAAAAAAAAATTCGCTTGAGCAATGAACATTTTTGCAAAAGGAAAGAATAATCTTTAGAACCATTTTCGACTATGGCTTTCAATGCTCAAAACGTCTTTAGCCCTTTAGAAATGTGACAAGGTCCCTAGGGACCTTCAAAGAGTTCTTTGATATTCAAATATTAAAAATAGTAAAAAATTTATATTTGTGCTGCTGTGTCGTTCTCATTCTATTGGAGAGTGCAAGTATTGCACCGATATAAGATTGTTTAATGCTCAGCACAAGCCGCTTTGTTGCAAAAATTGCAGTATGACCTACAAAGATAAGTAATATGAAAATTGTTATACCTTACCTTAACATCAAAGGTCTCTATAGCATTTTGAATTCTGGGATAGCATGTTATGAGAATATTCGTTGCTCGTTTTTCAACACTTTATATTGCTAGTTGCCTTGTTATCAATTTTGAAAAAGTCTCTTATCAGATTTTTGACAAATTTTCACCTCGTCATATATCATGAATTAGCTAAAGCGGTAATATCAATAATGTTGTAGAACATTATGTGTGGCCAACGATGTGTTGAACGTTTGCTTGAATATGTGCCAAGTATCTGATCCATTGTGTTCACCAAAGATTTGTGCGTTTGTAGTCTAGTCGATAACCCTTGGCTTTTAATTTTCGGTTTATGTATTAACGTCACAAGTGTTATGCAATGGGGACAACAGCAGGACCAATTTATTTTTCTTCGGTACACATTAGAACAACGATACATTGCCTTCGTAAAACCCGTGCGTGCAATGAGCTGAAAATGGAACGCAGAGCACTTCTTTGAAACTTAGGCGGGACAAATGCCTTATTTGTACTGTACTGATCCATCAAATTCAGTCTTCTGTCTTTATCTCTGTCCTTTATGAAGGTATTTTACAACCTATTGATTGACAACATTCGGGCCCTGATTAACTTTGCGTTTCTGCCACAACCATCATACTTTTATTCAGAGCTTGTCTTAGCGTAAAACGTGTACGGCCATTATATTCCACTGTCAGTGAATCATGTGGATTGTATATTGCTACCAAATTGGCCTGCACCATCAGCCATACCACCATCAATAGCTATAGTTTCGCTAGTGAGTAATCTCTCCGACCGCCAGTTCACGTTATCAAAGCGCATGCATTTTTTTATAAACATAAATCGATGATATTGTGACGTGGTTATGTCTAAGGCTAAGGTTTAACGCAGCCGTTTCAGTGTTCGCTGAAGGTTCCACTCAACCTTTAGTAATTCGGTACATAATGAATTATATTTTCGTTCTTTATTAACAATTCTAAATCCTTTTTTTTAATTCAATTATATATCTACATATATATATAAAAATAAGTTACATTGCTTATGAAATTGATGTTCTCTGTAATGCATGAACCGATTTTTTTTCTGTTTCCCATGCAAAAGTTTTTATGTAGAAACGGTCTTTGTATGTGTATTAATTCATGAGTTATCGGCATCTGAACATGTATTTGTGCGTATATGCTGTATATGGGGAATATTTGCAAATCCCTATATCTCGGAAAATATGGATACTACGGTATTGGAATTTGATACAGATATGGGTAGGATAATTTTTAAACACTGTAAAAAAGTGGGCGGAACGATTCAAAGGGGCGTGTCACTATAAATAAATAACTATATCTCGGTAGACATGGGTACTAGGGTATTGGAATAAAATAGCAAGAAATACTCAAGAGATTCGAACGCAAAAACAGCAATCGATGTTATTTTATTAAAAAAAAACGGTTTAAAAGCCAAGCCCCCTATATTGAGAAAACAAAATAACACGAGAACGGATTAGCCGATTTGAACGAAAAAGGTATCATATTGTTTTGTATTAGATTTAGATGAGACAAATGAAATTTCCCATGTCTACCTGCCTAGCCTGCTAACATTGAAAAACAAAATTAAAAGTGAACTACTGAATCGATCTGAACATAATATGATAAAACAATTCTGATTGCATTTAAATGACACTATTTAGAAGCGCTTACAATATTGAAAAATATAACACAAGAAAAGAACGGCTTAGTCGATTTGCAGTTTGCAGACTTGCACCCACTGAACCAAAACTACCGTTTTTTATTTCATTTATGAACCTTTTCGGGTAGAAACATTTATTTTCGGCACTCATAAATGAAACCTTTTTGTATCATTCGTCGGACTAAAATGCCTCTCAAAAATTATCCTTTTTTTTTGTTCGGAAATGAGCTAAAAAGAGAACCAGTTATTTTTCGGCGCACGGAAATGAACCCTTTTTGTATCAATCGCCGAACTGAATTGCCTCCCAAAAAGGACCTTTTTTTATTCAGAAATAAGTGAATATTTTCCAATTTGAAAAACTTTTTTGCATAAAATGTTGTCGTGGTTTTCATTCTATTTGTGGTTGATCTACATTTTAGAAAGAAATGTTGAAATGTTATAACAGACTTGATGATAGATGAAAAGGAAAATAGTTTTTCTTACGTGTAGTAGTACATCCATCTCCCTTCTTATGACGAGAATCAATTCGCACTGGTGAAAAAGTTCATAGACGTTTGTATGAAGTTTAACATTTTAATTTACTATTATAAAAATATCAACAAAGGTTTGAAATTTTTCTTTTTTAACTCATTTTAGAATATAAAACAGGAACATTTATGGTTAATTTCTGAACTCATTTATGAACAAAAAATGGTACATTTACGAGCAATTTTTGCCTACTAAATTGATAAAAAAATTATTCTTTTTCGACTCAAAATAAGTATTTTACGAATTTCGCAAAAGAAGCACCGTTCATTTTTATTTATGGGATAAGTTTTTACGAATTTAATTTTGTATAGCAAGCACTTTAAAAAAACAAAATAAAAACCAAATGTTTAAAAAAAAAATTTACCCAAAACGTTCGCAAAACTCTCACCTCCGCAAAACCTTCGCTTGTGGTTCAGTGGGCAGTTAACCAAGTTTGCCTGCCCCGCTCACATTATTTCAAAAAAACATAATAAGACTTGAACAGCTGAGCCGATTTCAGCAAAAATGAAATCAATTAAGTCTGTGTGTCACTGCGATTAACATCCCAGGAAAAAAGTGCTTCCAAAAGAAGTTAAAGTGGAAGGCAAAGTATTGAATTCCATCCCTTCCACTTTTATACCCAGAATGCATTTTTTCAATATATGCATGTAATTGGGTAGTTCTCCACAAAACATTTACAAAAACTAAATTTGAAAAAAATTGCGGAGTGTGAAATTTGATCATCATAAATTTCACAATTGATTAAATAAAAAAAATTTATTTTCTAAAATCATAAGTTTTTTTATAACTTTTCATTTTTCACCTGTGGTTCCACATTCTGGAATTGCCAATATATAAGCCTGTGGAAATATGCCTGGCGAAGCGGACGGGGGTTCAGCTAGTTATACATAATTATAAGTTATATATGACAAATAGTTACACTTAATAGTATTCCTTATAATAATACGATATATGCAGTGCAGCAGTGTAGTGAAACGTAGTAATTAGTTGGTGATATTGATATTTGGTTGATATTTGGAAGTAATACTTATCGTTAGTGTTCGGATTTTGGTTCTAGCGTTGGTACGGATGGTTAAGGAGATAACGGATATCCGATATTACTGGTTCAATAATTTTGCCAGTTTTCGAAGTGTTCTAGTATGCCGACCAATGGAGTTCATATTCAAACGAAAGCCAAACAAAATTTAATATTTTTTAACCACGCCTACCTTCAATACAAATTGGCTTTTCTTTAACGTAAAATCTCTTAAAAATTCACAAACACTAAAGAAATGTCTTGAAATTTTGCACATGATCTTTCATATATAATTTGAACCATTTCTATGATTTTCGGCAAAATCGTATGAAAACCACGCCTACTTACCATATAAAGTGACGTCATCAGAATAGTAAAACTCTCGTAAATATATACAACTGAATGTCATATATAAATTGGTCGTGGCTAAAGACTTCGAATATACTTTAAAACGGCCGCGGGGGGGGGGGGGGTTTTAAAGCTTCGGTACCCTGCCAAAGATCCAGTACTTACTAACATAGTTTTAACTTAAATTTCTCAAAAAAATTTTGACAAAAATCAAAAATTGTTCTTTAAATTAATAATATAAAGAATTCAATGTGTTATGTTGGTCTCTCTTTCCCTTTGCGCCTTGAAGTTTTGCTTGGAAAACTTCTCATATTCTGATTTTTAATTTTTCATTGGTTTCTACGGATTTTTTTTTACCAAAACCTTCTATGGATAATCCTGGGTACGAATCTGATATATCAAAAACGCAACGAAAATATCAGTACAAGGAATTTCATAAAAATTTTTCAGTATTTTGTATGTATATAGTCCAGTAACATTTAACTATTTTGTAATCCTTATATAATTTTATCTTATTTATTTTAAAAGGCTTTATTTTTTGCAACTGGGAGAACAAACTAAGCGCTTGATTCTGTAAATATTTTTGTCAGATCAACAAAATAACTAAATAAAAAAGTAAATAAATTTGAATGACTTTTTACAACTTAGAGCTTTTATTTTTTTGTCTATTAGATACATACGCTGACAACTATTGATAACGTCATAACTTGATTGCATTGATATATTTTATGCATCAGCTCAAGTTATGCATTATTTTTGCAGTAGGTTTTTATGTTGGTGTATATATGAGTGTGTAGAAAATTAAGTAAAATATACTTGATTGATAAAAAAAAAAAATAAAAAAATAAAATAAAATGTGAACAACCCAGTTCGAAGCTATTTGTAAAGCCATCAGGGATTGTAATTTTTTTTTTTTTATTTAGTGACTGAGTGATGCTCCCGGTGGACGATTAAAAATACAAAAGCACATCAAACTGACGTTTGGATGGAGGTTATAAATTCAACAACAACAACAACAGCCAACGTCAATAGCAAAAATACAACCACATGACGAAAATTGTGAGCATAAATCGTAAAATATTTTAAAATCAATCAAAATGTGCCCAAAGCATTCCCAGCAGATGCCGATGCCGATGCTGTTGTAGTTGGCAACGCAGCCATCATTGCCAATTCTGTTATTTGCAGTCGCGATTTGGCTGCAATTTGTGAATAAATGAAATGCGGGTGCGCTGGAAAACTCTAGAGTATAGTAGTGTTGGGCCTTTATGCGAAATAATTTTTTTTTTTTTTTTGTTTTTTACTCGTTCTGGTTGTGTATAAATTATGATGTACTGTGGCTGCGTGGTGTTGCCAACTAACTGACTGACAGCCTAAAAGCATCGTCCTGTTGTCAATGACACATCGAATGGTAATATTTTTACATTGGACGCCATTGTAATTTCACTTTGATGGTTATTTTTTTGTTTTTTTTTTTGTTTATTTTATTGTTGGTTTTTCATTAAACAAACAAATTTTAAAATAATCAACGACTACGCAGTTACAACAACAATAGCAATAGCAACAAATGCAATGCAAATAAATTAATGCAGTTGCGTCAAGTGTCGCAACATATGGCGTTCATGATGAATTGCAACACAGCATTTTGACATTTTGTGCCGGCTCTCCAAGGATACGAACAGGATTTAATCGATGTGATTGCATTGCCTGTCAAAACCAAGCGTCACAATAAAGCAGCTGAAGGACAGTGTCTCGAATTGATTATGACAATTTATTCGAACCGTCTTAGGGTGCGTTTATAGTTTACGCTTTTTGCTGAGCAGAGCCGAAAAACACATTGGAGCAATGGAAAAATCAAGGCATGTGCCTCTTTTACCCCAATGTGTTTTTCAGCTCGGCTTAGCAATAGCGTTCACTATAAATGCACCTTTAAGTAGGAGGAATGCCTTAAAAAAAAACACATTATTTGGAACAAGAACTCAGTAGATACAATATGGCGGTTCTGGCGCAGGTGGCGCGGTGGCGCAAGCTGATGACGTCACGCCCGCACCCCAGCGCCATCTAGTGAGGGCTTTTTGCTCAAATGTGCAAAGGTGTATGTCTTTGCTAAAAAGCTATTATGGTGTATGTCTTTGCTAAAAGCTATTATGGTGTATGTCTTTGCTAAAAGCTATTATGGTGTATGTCTTTGCTTTATTTATATTTTTAAATTAGCAAGTTTGGTGTATTCTTTGCTGTAAGCTTTTAAAAATTGGCAAGTTTGGTGTATGTCTTTGCTAAAAAGCTATTATGGTGTATGTCTTTGCTAAAAGCTATTATGGTATATGTCTTTGCTTTATTTATACTTTTAAATTGGCAAGTTTGGTATATGTCTTTGATGTAAGCTTTTAAAAATTAGCAAGTTTGGTGTATGTCTTTGCTTTATTTATACTTTTAAATTGGCAAGTTTGATGTATATCTTTGCTTTAAACTTTTTAAAATTAACAAGTTTGGGGTATTTCTTTGCTTTAAGCGTTGGTCATAATTTTATACGCTACATTATCGGTAGTGGTAGTCAAGCGAGTTCTTATCAGTGTTTGCATGTTTTGTTTTTTTTCTTAACCCTCGCATTAGTTATAGCAATGACTCAAAAAATAAATATATATTTATAAGACTTCTAACGTAGACTGCGTGGTGGCATACTTATCAGAGTTCGCATGAGTAAACGAAATACATAGCAACCAAGAAGAGTCAAGAAGTTTCTAGAAGCTTCGAGATGCAGAAACGTCGAGAACATTTTAGAAGTTGACAACATCACAAAAAAAAAAAATTTTTTTTTTTTTAAGTCAAAGGTGTTAAGTCTCAAGCTTCATGGTGTGAGAGAGAGAGAGAGAGAGAGAGAGAGAGAAAGAGAGAGAGAGAGAAAGGGAGAGAGAGAAAGGGAGAGAGAGAATTTGGTAGTAAGAGAGAGAAAGGGAGATAGCAAATGGCGCGATCCTATACAAAGAATACTTCAGAATCATCCCTAACCTAAGCCAATGCCAAGAAGAGTCAGGAAGTTTCTAGAAGCTTCGAGATGCAGAAACGTCGAGAACATTTTAGAAGTCGACTCATGTTATTGTATGCCGATGACGTCACCCATACCCATCCTGTTACGGATTTTAATTTTATTTAATTTCAATTTCAATACTAATTTCAAGGTTAAAGTGATAAGAGCCAAGCTTCATAGTAAGCGCACTCATAACCCACAAGTTCAAGATAAGGCAGCAATGAACAAGTTCAAACATGTTTTTTTTTGTGTTACTTATAAAATAAATAAACAATTTTTGCGGTCAAGTGCAAGGGCAAAAAAAAGAAGATAAGAATTTAAAGTTGATATGTCAAAAACTAAGCTAAGCTAACCTAAGCTAATATAAGCTAAGGCTGCGTTTATAGTGAACTCCCATAATCGGCTGCTTTTTTATTATGGTTCTTGTTGTTGTTGTTCTTACTGTTGCTATTGTTGTTCTTACTAATGTTGTTGTTGTTGTTCTTGTTCTTGTTGTTGTTCTTACTGTTGTTGTTGTTGTTGTTCTTATTCTTGTTGTTGTTGTGGTTGTTGTTGTTGTTGATGAGGCTGTTTTACTAATAAAAATAGGCAATCTAAAGTTACTAAATAAATAGCTAAACTTCTTTATTAAAATATTATTTATATTAATTACACTACATTTTGAACCCAATTTGGTCACATCTGTTGATAACCAAGATAAGCTATGGAAGCTACATCCAATTACGGACCATCTCAAGTCAAATATGTTGAAGAACTATCACCCAACACAACATTTATCTTACGATGACAATGGACGACACGGTTGCAAGCAGTTTTTTAAAGGTAAACCAATCGGCCAAACGGTTACATGTTAAATTTTGACATATATCAAGGCAAGAACCCACGTTGTACCAATCCATATGATGAACGATTCGGAAAATGTGCAGCACCACTTATAACTATGATCGATGACTTTCAGATGATTTGAAAGGCCTTATTGAATATTTCATTCATATTAAATTATTGTTTGATTGATTATCGATATTGTGATTGATTGATTGATTATCGATCAGTTTTATCAGGTAGCTGTTGAACAGTACAGACCATTTTAGCTGGTAGATGTAGAACAGTACAGATCAGTTTTAGCCGGTAGCTGTAGAACAGTACAGACCAGTTGTACTGTTCTACAGCTACCGGCTAAAACTGATCTGTACTGTTCTACATCTACCAGCTAAAATGGTCTGTACTGTTCAACAGCTACCTGATAAAACTGATCGATAATCAATCAATCAAACAATCGATATCGATAATCAATCAAACAATAATTTAATATGAATGAAATATTCAATAAGGCCTTTCAAATCATCTGAAAGTCATCGATCATAGTTATAAGTGGTGCTGCACATTTTCCGAATCGTTCATCATATGGATTGGTACAACGTGGGTTCTTGCCTTGATATATGTCAAAATTTAACATGTAACCGTTTGGCCGATTGGTTTACCTTTAAAAAACTGCTTGCAACCGTGTCGTCCATTGTCATCGTAAGATAAATGTTGTGTTGGGTGATAGTTCTTCAACATATTTGACTTGAGATGGTCCGTAATTGGATGTAGCTTCCATAGCTTATCTTGGTTATCAACAGATGTGACCAAATTGGGTTCAAAATGTAGTGTAATTAATATAAATAATATTTTAATAAAGAAGTTTAGCTATTTATTTAGTAACTTTAGATTGCCTATTTTTATTAGTAAAACAGCCTCATCAACAACAACAACAACCACAACAACAACAAGAATAAGAACAACAACAACAACAACAGTAAGAACAACAACAAGAACAAGAACAACAACAACAACATTAGTAAGAACAACAATAGCAACAGTAAGAACAACAACAACAAGAACCATAATAAAAAAGCAGCCGATTATGGGAGTTCACTATAAACGCAGCCTTAGCTTATATTAGCTTAGGTTAGCTTAGCTTAGTTTTTGACATATCAACTTTAAATTCTTATCTTCTTTTTTTTGCCCTTGCACTTGACCGCAAAAATTGTTTATTTATTTTATAAGTAACACAAAAAAAAACATGTTTGAACTTGTTCATTGCTGCCTTATCTTGAACTTGTGGGTTATGAGTGCGCTTACTATGAAGCTTGGCTCTTATCACTTTAACCTTGAAATTAGTATTGAAATTGAAATTAAATAAAATTAAAATCCGTAACAGGATGGGTATGGGTGACGTCATCGGCATACAATAACATGAGTCGACTTCTAAAATGTTCTCGACGTTTCTGCATCTCGAAGCTTCTAGAAACTTCCTGACTCTTCTTGGCATTGGCTTAGGTTAGGGATGATTCTGAAGTATTCTTTGTATAGGATCGCGCCATTTGCTATCTCCCTTTCTCTCTCTTACTACCAAATTCTCTCTCTCCCTTTCTCTCTCTCCCTTTCTCTCTCTCTCTCTTTCTCTCTCTCTCTCTCTCTCTCTCTCTCTCACACCATGAAGCTTGAGACTTAACACCTTTGACTTAAAAAAAAAAAAATTTTTTTTTTTTGTGATGTTGTCAACTTCTAAAATGTTCTCGACGTTTCTGCATCTCGAAGCTTCTAGAAACTTCTTGACTCTTCTTGGTTGCTATGTATTTCGTTTACTCATGCGAACTCTGATAAGTATGCCACCACGCAGTCTACGTTAGAAGTCTTATAAATATATATTTATTTTTTGAGTCATTGCTATAACTAATGCGAGGGTTAAGAAAAAAAACAAAACATGCAAACACTGATAAGAACTCGCTTGACTACCACTACCGATAATGTAGCGTATAAAATTATGACCAACGCTTAAAGCAAAGAAATACCCCAAACTTGTTAATTTTAAAAAGTTTAAAGCAAAGATATACATCAAACTTGCCAATTTAAAAGTATAAATAAAGCAAAGACATACACCAAACTTGCTAATTTTTAAAAGCTTACATCAAAGACATATACCAAACTTGCCAATTTAAAAGTATAAATAAAGCAAAGACATATACCATAATAGCTTTTAGCAAAGACATACACCATAATAGCTTTTTAGCAAAGACATACACCAAACTTGCCAATTTTTAAAAGCTTACAGCAAAGACATACACCAAACTTGCTAATTTAAAAATATAAATAAAGCAAAGACATACACCATAATAGCTTTTAGCAAAGACATACACCATAATAGCTTTTAGCAAAGACATACACCATAATAGCTTTTTAGCAAAGACATACACCTTTGCACATTTGAGCAAAAAGCCCTCACTAGATGGCGCTGGGGTGCGGGCGTGACGTCATCAGCTTGCGCCACCGCGCCACCTGCGCCAGAACCGCCATATTGTATCTACTGAACTCAAGTAAATTTGAAGATAGTTAAAATTTAACTTTGAACACATAAATTTGAGTAATTTTGAATTTATAAGAATGTCATCATTTGCATTGGCCACCACACTGAATCACATCATGTAATATGAAAATACAGAGAATATCCTTTGATGAAAAATACCACAATATTAAGGAAAATAACTCCCAAAACTTTAAGAAAAATTACCCCAAAAAAACGAAATTTTTTTTGTAGACACTTAGTCTTATAAAGAACTTAAAAAAAAAGTAGTTCTCTTATACAAAATGTTTTTAAAAATTTCTTATCGAAATCCATTGAGGTTACATGGGTCTACAATTCCCATAATCGTGTTAATTTCATACAAGGAAAATATATCCCCCTGACTATTCCAGATATAATCTTTTATGGGCCTAATTCTAATTCTACATTTTTGGGATCTTATTTAATTTTGAAAAGTTTACCCACAAACATCGAAATATGACCCGAAAAGATGAAATAACACCCCAAATTGTTATTAACCCCCAAATAGCATTATAATTTTTTTTTGCCTCTTTTTTTTTTTTTGGGCCATATTTCATTAGTGTGTAATTTCATAGCGCCTTACTATAAAACAAGTTCTAAAGAAAATGCTTCATGTCTTTGATTCTTCTCATTGCAACCTCCACATAAAAAAAAACTAAAAAAATACTTTGGTTAGGTAATCGGTAATTGGTTCGGTAATCGGTTGGTAACTGGTTCGGTAATTAGTAATCGGTTGGTAATCGCTTTGGTAATCGGTTGGTAATAGCTTCGGTAATCGGTTGATAAAAGCTTCGGTAATCGCTGGGTAATTGCTTCGGCAATCAGCAATCGGTGGGTAATCGCTTCGGCAATTGGTAATAGGTTGGTAATCGCTTCGGTAATCGGTAATTGGCTCCGCAATAACCTGGTCGTCGCTTCGGTAACCTGTAATTGGTTCGGTAATCGATTGGTTATCGCTTCGGTAATCGGTAAATGGTTCGGTAGTTGGTTTGTAATCGCTTCGGTAATCGGTTGGTAATAGCTTCGGCAATCTGTTGATAATTGCTTCGGTAATTGCTAATGTATTGGTAATAGCTTCGATAATTGGTAACCGGTTGGGAACTGCTTCGGTAATCGGTTGGTAATTGCTTCGGCAATTAGTAATATGTTGGTAATAGAGCCCTGCATGAGTATGCTTTTTCGCCTCCCTGAATATATTTCTTTTTCTGCTTTGCTCATACCTGCTCATACACTATCTTTGTTTTATTCAGATATAAGAAACGAAGAGAATAAGAGCACGATGCTTTACTAGCACCAGCAGGTAGCAAATAAAGCAATAAAAAATAACAAAAATATCAGTGTTCATCCCCTGAATATTTAGCGAATATTTTTTTATTCCTTCGTTCGTAGATGTTTTTTGTGCTGGGACCCAAACAAGGGTGGCAGTTTGGGGGTAGGTGTGTTGGGAAGAAATGTTGAGGGGCAAAAAATAATAGAACCAGCTCATATCTTTGACCCCTCTAGGAGTTCAGCTATGGCCGATATAAGCTATTTTCGACAGTGTTTGTGTTTTTTGTATGGATGGTAGCGAATAAAGCAACAAAAAATAGCACAAATATGTTTTAAGAATAACAAAAAGCTTATTGCGCGGAAAGCCCAACATATTAACTCTTATTCAGCTCACTGCAGCAGATACCTGAGTATTCGTGCAGTTTATTCGTTATTCGTGCAGAGAAAAAACTGAATGTAAAACTGAAAAACTGAGTGTATGAAAAGAGAACAGAGAACAAATAAAAAGTACTCTCTTGCGCTATACGAACTGTTGCTACACGACCTGTTGTTTGAATTTATTCGCTTGCAGTTTTGCTTGCAGTGACTGCTACAGCAGAGAATCAGGGTAGATTCACTTGATGAATATATTCATGCAGGGCTCTAGTTGGTAATAGTTTCGGTAATTGGTAATCGGTTGGTAATCGCTTCGGTAATTGGTTCCGTAATCGGTTGGTAATCGCTTCGGTAATCGGTAATTGGTTCGGTATTCGGTTGGTAATCACCTCGGTTATCAGTTATTGGTTCGGTAATCGGTTGGTAATCGCTTCGGCAATTGGCCTGGTAATCGGTTTGGTAATCGCTTCGGTCTTCGGTTTGGTTGATGCTAGGTAATCCCTAAAAAGGAATGCTGTACAGCAGTAATTTCTGCTACGCTAACAGCGTGATGGTATTGCTAACAGCATGCACATATATCTAGAATCTATAGTTTTGCTCTCATGTAAAATTACTCATGTAAAAAAGTGCTAAACGCACCTAAAGAAGTTTCACATCAAAAGTTTTCACTTCAAAAAAAAATTTTCTTTGAATACTTGAAACCAAAAAGGACAGCCAAAATTTTATTATTTTTGTTGCTATGTTATACACACTCCTCTCAAATTCGACTTAATTAAAAGAGTTCATAAGTTAAATCAGAGCTCTTAAATAAACTTAAGTTAAAAAAAACTCTTAGCTCAAAAGAAAAATCCAGCTAATAAACATCAGAAAAAAAAATTTACTTAAAAAAATGTGTCTTAGAGAAGAGGCACTCTCTTCCCGAAAATCAATTTTAATTAAAACAACTACGCTGCGCAAATTGAGGGTGGTTCAGCTTTAATTTTTATTTACGACTTAGTTCAAAGACGTTCATTTTTTTCAACTTATTTTTCTCTTCTTATATCAATCAATCTAATAGACAATAAAAACAACAACAACAACAGCTACAATGTCGTCTCGAGAAAGCGCTAAAGAACAAATGCTTAAAAATTCTAAACCTCAATTTGGAAAAACAAGCGGAACAAAATGAGGCCAAAACAATCCATCACACTGTTGACAACGGACAGGCTGCAGGCCAGTCATATGAATGGCTCGCACAGAACTTTCGAACTTTCGTCCTTTATTTATTATTATTATTTTTATACTTGGCACCCAATCCGTTTTATCTACTCTTATGTTAATAAAGAAACACTTTGTGTAGCATGCAGCCCTACCGTTTTCTACTAATATACCTCAGCTCATTTCCAGCAGCACCGTTCCACTTCAAAACCAATTTTTTTAAGATATCCTGGCTTGTTATTGTTGTTGTGGTGGGTTTTATTTTTTTGCTTAGCTGCTGTCAAGAGACTGTTTACCCTTTTTGCGCTTAATTAAGATTAATTTTTAGCATTTCTTTTTTTTTTCGCCCTCACTCTCTAGTATTTTGTAAAGCTTCAAAGCTAGTCGGCCCATAAGTTTTGCTCTTTTAGCCCTGCCTTAAGTGTTTGCTAGCATGATTTTGTCATCCCTTGAGGCCAAAGACGTAGATACCACTGCTTTTTTTTCTCTTCCTATTCTACGAGTACTTTGTTGTATTTTTCTTCAAAGGTTATCTCCTATTTTTTTCTTTTTTTCTAATAGAATCCATGCAAATTGCTGTTGTAGTTGTTGCTTTATTTAGTTGACATTGACTGAAATTTCTCTGAATTTGACAGTTTGTTGTCGTTGCTGTCACTCTTGTTTTTGTTGTTGTTGTATTTGTGTTGCCATATCGTATGTAAATTTTATTTTTAAAAAATGATGATGCTGACAAAAACATTCGCCCAGCCCAGACCATTTGCTGGTTGCTGGCGCTGCCTGTAGCTATTTGCAACAACATCAACGGATAATGATGCAGCAGCAATAGCAATATTGCTGCCTTCAGTGCGCCATCTTGTATCCTTGCGGCGTCTCTAGGCGACATTTAAACGTTTACACTTAGACGACGTAGCTGCTGCCGCCTCAGAATTGGTTATATACGCGTGGGACATGGCGTGGCGAGGCGTAGCAAATTGGCAAAAAATTTTTGAAATGTTAAGAAAAATTACTCCAAATTGAACCCAAATGTATATTTAGTAAGCAACCAAAAGAGCAACAACAACACTGCCATCAAATAAAAAAAACACAAACGAACAAAATATATAACAAATACAGCAATATATTTTGTTGCTTGGAAAATCCAGGCAGACGAATTCCACCGGATCAAAGCAGCATTTTACGAAAATATTTGCCATATTATATATGCCATGGTGGGTGAGGGCGGAAAAGAGCAGCAGAGATAACAACTATGCCTTCCTTCAAACGAATTTAAACATAATTAGAATTAATGATGTGATTTTTGGCGGCGAGACTGTTATTCTTCTGCTATTTTCTTTCTTTCTCTATCTTCATCTACGCTATTCTTTAAGTCTGTGTGAAAGAGTCATGAACAATATGGATGACTTAAATTATTGAAAATAATTTAATTAAGTCATGGGAACATTATATGTCGAATGATTTTACTTATTACAATATTTGATCGGTTGAGCTTGTCTAGATTTCAAAAGTTTTTTAAGCTTGAATGAAATATTTAATTGGCTAGCAGAAATTCCTTATTAAGATTTAAACAGACACATGTGGTTTATCCAGATATTATGAAAGGAGCTAACAAATTTCAGAAGGTGGTTGTTTTTTATCCAGAAGTCAGCACAGGTAACAGTTTTACCTAAATAAGCCTTGAGTAAAGTTTTATATAAGGAATTTATATAGGGAAGAGGATGTAAACATCCTTGAATAATTCTTGAAACAAGTTTTATACAAGGTATATGCAAGAAGAAAAGGCGCATGAAATGAATTTCTTTGTTCAAGAACTTATGTAAAGTTTTATATATGTTTTAAAAAATTAAATTTTAATTACATATATTTCTGCAAGTACCTACATTTCATTTAAATTTTTTCGTTTTAGAACAGAAATTTTGAACACTTTCAAAATGTTGGCATCTTTAATATGCTCACCCCCAGCGTGGATTAAGATCACTGCACAAATTATCCACTCATCTATTCAGGACTTTGCTTGAATAATATTGGAACTTAATTATTATTTTCTTTGAATTTCCTTGAGTAAAATTGTATAAAAGCCTTAACTTAAACCATTTCATATAAGCACTTAAGTTGGCGGCTATAAATTGCTTCGGTAGCTGTGCGGTCTAAGCAAACATATTATCAGTCAAGAAATCCGTGGTTCGTTGCCGGGCAAGTTTTTTTTATTTATTTGTTTTCTATTATTGAAATACAGCTAACATAGATTTACTTATGTAAAAATCTTTTTGAATACTTCCTTAAAATGTATTCTTGAATAAAGCTTAATATAAGGAAATATACTTGAGTAAAAATCATCTTGTATTGAAAATCATTTTAAATCTTGAATAAAGAACTATACCTGAGTAAAATTCTTCTTGAATACTTCCTAAAAATGTCTCCTTGAATAAAACTTTATATATGGAACTATACTTGAGTTAAAATAATCTTGAATACTTCCTTAAATGTATCATTGAATAAAACTTTATACAAAGGAAACTAAACAAGAAAATTTTCATGGCTTTCAGAAGGCTCTTTCAAGATAAAAAGTACATTCAAACTAAAGTACAGTCAGAAAAATTAGAACTTAATTTTTTTACGATTTTAAAAAGTATTGGAAATAATGAAAAGTTCTGGCGACTTAATTTTTCCACCTACTATATGTCAATACATTAAAATGGGTTATGTTGGAAGTTTCACACTGAATTTTCAAATTCTAACTAGAATCGCAGGTTTCGAACTCACGACAATCAGGTTTCGAAAGAAGCAAGCTTTACTTCTGCGCCGTAATCAAATAAAAAAGTTTCCCAAAAACTGAAGTAAAGAGTTTTGCTAACCGAAAAATAATAAAGAAATCATGTCAATTTGCAGAACTCAGTTTAAGAGGGAAAGTATTGATATGTAATTGAAAATTGCTTATAAATTGGATATATTATAAATTTATATGTATATATAAGAAATTGAATATAATATTCACCCAAATTGATTCTAATATTTTAACTATTTTTGAATTAAGGGGGTCTTCTCATTGGGCAACTTTTTTTTTCAACTTTTTTTTGCATTTATTTATAGCTTGGGTAGTTGTGAATATGCCCCTAAAAGGATTTTTAGAAATTCGAAATACTTTAGAAGATACAGCCTTTTTTGTGAAGCAAGGTCTGATGGACAAGAAGGTGATGGAGGTAATAAAACCAGCTTACGAAGCGCTGTCGGCAGATAATTTGCTTGAAAGATGCCTTGGATCTGAAACTCAGAATTCCAATGAGTCCTACAATTCTGTTCTTTGGTCACTTTCGCCCAAACACATAAACTCAGGCGCACGCACCATCGAAGTGGCCAATTTCATTGCAACGTGCCTCTTCAACGACGGTTTTATACCCATACTTAAAATTATGGGTCTGATGGGTATTGCGATTGGCAAAAACGCATACGAATACGCACTATCTCGCAATGAAGACAGATTGAACCGATCAGAGACTCGAGCTGCGGCATCATCAAAAGCTGGCAGAACGGCTCGCAGAGCAGAGAGGGCAGCAGAAAGCAGTTTCTACGAAAAAGAGGAAGGTGGCCTGTATGGAGCTGGCATCGCCGACTAATATTTGTAAGTAAAAATTGTCAGCTCTTTAAAACTGCATTTAAACATTTTTGATTTTTTTTTTTTTGTCCCAAAAAAATTACTTCAAACTTTAAACGCGTTTATCTCGAACCAACGTTTTTCGAACTGGCGGCCATGATATCTCCAGTTCAACTGAACCGATTTTCATGAAACAAAATGGAATCGACGCAAAATTGTCACGATTCTCGGGTGAACCTCGACCATAATTTTAAAAAAACACAGGTGCGTCGTTGGACACACGAGAGAAGCAAAGCTTTTTCGCAGTTACATAGATTTGATAGCTTTATAATTTTTTCTTTTAAATAAATTAACTTTTAAGTTCAAAAATTTAAAATAACATAAAATAAATTACATATATACAGAAAACATATTTACTGCTTATTTTTTATTGTTGAATGCCAAATTTCCACGCGAATTACATATACGGGCATATAATGCCAGCGACTCTCCATTTTAACTCTCCACACATGGTTGTGAACTTGGCTGCACTGACTCATGCATGCGTTTGTTAACATAGAGTGTAAATTATTATCTAGAGATTGCATCAACTCTGCTAAATCTCTGGCATGTGTTAACATAGGGTAACAGAGTTTTTTTCCTTCACGTTTTTAAGTAAAATTACTTTGTTAACACATGCCAGAGATTTAGCAGAGTTGATACAATCTCTAGATAATAACTTACACTCTATGTTGTTAATTCCATATGTATTGATAATATCTATTTTTTTGACACTTAAAAACGCACTTGTCAACGCACTTGTCATAGAGTATAAATTATTATCCAGAGATTGCATCAACTCGGCTAAATCTCTGGCATGTGTTAACAGAGGTTAACAGAGTTTTTTTCTTCATGTTTTTAAGTGAAATAACTCTGTAAACACATGCCAGAGATTTAGCAGAGTTGATGCAATCTCTAGATCATAATTTACACTCTATGCCTACAGCACCACAAACGCATTCACAATACAAACAAACCGATGCTAGACACCTTGTGGCAAATAAAAGTAAATTTTTGATATTTTTGATAGTTGTAGCATAGCAAATACACAATCCTCCACCTATTGATAGATAGTGACGATATACTGCAGCATAGCTTCTGTTATAATTAGGATTGAATTAACAAATGTTTTTAACATGGCTTTATGGCCTAGTGGATAGAGCGTTGGACTCTCGTGTAAGAGGACGTGGGTTCGATCCCCACGGCAACACAATATTTTTAGTATTTAATATTAAAGCATAAAATTTTCTTGTTGTAATAAGCACTAATAACAAAAAAACCATCAAATTTCCAAGAAAAAATCTGTCGAAAATTTTTCAGATTTCACTCCAAGCAAATCACAGAACGAGGAGTAAAAAGCTTCGCTTCAAAAATTTTTTACTATTTTTTTTTACACTAAACTACAAAAAAAAAACTCGAAATTGAAATTTTTTTTTTGAATGGCCGCCATTTTGTCAAAAAAAATCACAAAATTAAGCTTGAGGTTTACCCGAGAATTACATCTATACTGATTATAACCCCGTTTTTTTTTTCATTTCAGACGCTCCGGAGACCCGGAATCGTGGCCGCCGTGACGACACCTTTTTTTTTCACCACCAACTTTGAAGTCTCATTACTTTTTGAACAGCCCACGTATCGAGGCAAAAAAATTTTTTTTATTTACTTTGAACCGTTTGTAATACAATAAATAAAAAAAGTTTTCAATTATTTTTTGCGTTTTCAAATAAGAATTTTTTTAAAAAGGGTCCAAAAAACGGGTTTTGAATGAGAAGACCGCCTTAAATAGACAATTATTTTAAATTTCCTTTAATATATTGTTAAGTTTTAAATTAAATTGAAGTTATATTAAAAATTCTTGTAATTCTACGCTTGCATTAAAATTAGTTTCAGAATTTTCAACCGTGTAAATTGTTTTTAAAAAAAGTTTACGTCTTTAATTTCTGAAAATGAAAGTTGCCCTTAAAGCTCTGTGCGAGTTGATCTAAATACGACCGAAACCTAATTGTATCGGCAAAACAGTGCTTCCTAAATTTTTGTGATCCATATAAAGAAATCAAAGAAATTTTAATATTAGGTTAAGAAATGTACTTACATATTATTTTTTCTTAAGCATTAAGGTATGTAGCTCGGAATCTACCGAAATTATTTAGGAAGCACTGTTTTATCGACGCAATTTAGTTTAGGTCGTATTTAGATCAACTCGCACAGGGCCTAAGAATAAGAAATGCAAACCACAGACATCAGTGCTGTGTGTAAAAAATATCTTTAAAGTGCAATATTAACTGCTTTTCTTAGATGCAACCATTGTGAGTGTTTGTTTATAATGCAGTCACAGCGGTGTGAGTTACAGTTGTGGGCAATGCTAGCAATGTTGGCAGTAACTGAATTTAAATCATTACTAGTCATGAATATAGTTCTGCACTGCTATAAGAGTAAGTGAAATTTTTTTAATTTTATGCTCGCATCCTTTAATATGTTTTATCAATGAAAAAAAAAAAAAAAACTGAATTAAGTGCAGAGCTACGCATGCTCCGTCTGCAGCAGCGTGCTCCTTAGCACGTGGCTCCTGTGATGCCAAAAGAAAGTGTCAGCAATAAAGTGAAACTTGCGAGCCACACAACAATAAACATAGCCATTCAAATAAAATGCACTGGCGTCGATATACCCAGCGGCGCAAAATAGCGCAGTAACACTTATGATGATGCGTTCTTATGCATAGTTACTGCATCTATAAGAAGAAAGCGTAGGAGATGCAGTTCGGAGCGAAGTTTGTTCGCACCACAGAAGGTAATTTCGTGCTAAGAAAGTTCAAATCATACATTGTCTTCTTTGTACTACGAGAAGTCCGAGAAAGTAGTCACATTTTAACCGCATCCATAAGAAGGGAGGGAGGGATTAAAGGAGGGAGTTGCAGTTAGTTTGCAGAAATTTGTTCGCACTACTGAAGCTAGTTTCAAGCTTCGAAAATTAAAATCATTCATTGTCTTATTTTACTATTGATTGGCAAAAGCACTCGCATCTTAATTGCATCCATAAGAAGCGTGGGCGATGCAGTTTGCAGCGAAATTTGTTCGCATCACAGAAAGTAGTTTCGAGCTTCAAAAATTAATGTATATCTCTCCTTTTCAGTCTTTTTAGGGATGCTGCTTTTTAACACAGTTAAGCATAGCTACACATAAAATGCGCTGTTTCGAGAAGCGCCATTTATTTTCCCGCTGGGTAGATGCTTACACACCCAAACATATTCTCAAACGACTGGAAATATGAATAATTTTAACGAGTTTTGCTTGCAGCAGATGGCTGACGCAGCGCTGACAGACAAATGTTGTTGACAACAACACACAACTACGTAGTTTTTGGGGGAAACTATTTCGCTGTCTTTGTCGTCATGACAGTAGACGTTATATGGTAAGGATGCGCCAAGGATGCATATATTTTTATGGTTTCTTTACTAGCAGCACACAAAGGCGACTAGATGCGTTTGCGACGCAATGACAATAAAATAAAAATTAAATAGTCAACTTTGTGTAACCAGAGCGCAAGTAGCTGTTAAAGCATAAAAGGATATGCGTAAAAAAAGAACTATGTAAGGCGATAAAAGGATGAATTTGAAGGAAGTCATAAATGCTACATTGAATTTAAATTAGCTGTTTTGTTGTAATTTTTTTTTTTCGTCTTAAATTTTATGCATTTTTTTATGTGTGTTGCACATGTGCACGACATGCGAGGGTGCAAGGATAACGGCACGCACGCTAGGGTGGCCACAATAAATTTGTTTTATTTTGATGTACTTTATTGTTTAGATAAGTAAGGTTTTTGTTGTTCTTTTTTGACAGTTTATAAGGCGCCATTGTTGGGTGAGTAGCATGTGATATGAAGGAAGCTTCAGAAGTCAGACACTTAAATATTCACAAAAAAAAATAAAAGCAACCAAGTTTGCCAAAGTTTAACTCTTAAGAGTAATACTTAAAGTCATCCTTTGAATTTTATAATTAAATTTCATTATGGGTAAATTGAGTAGGTATCTCAAATATATTCCATTAAATTTTCAAAAACCAGCTCACTCTTTTTAATGTCTCACTTTTAATCTGTCGCACATAAAAAATATTTTTCCATAACAAGCTAATTAATAAGACTATAAATTAATCCGCAACAAAAACAAGCGCATTAACAACAAACTTTAAGTATTAAAAATAAACAAATTCTCAGAGTTTTGAACAAATATTTTTGAAACACAATTAAGTGGATTTAAGTTTAAATAAAAATTCCAAAAATTACATATTCAACTGCTCGACCATGAAAATTGGTGCCTGTCTAGGGATTTACTGCTACGGTAACGACAACGACAACGACAACGTCAACGACTACGAGTTGACAAGCCAGCAGCAGCTAATTTCCTGTGTGAATAGCGTAAAAATCATATTAAGGGAATTTCTACGGATGCCTCAACCTAGATGTTCATTATTTTCTCATTTTAGATCTAAAATAGGAAATGTTGCACACACTAACACATACCATAAATCCGTTGGGAATGTATTGCGCTATGCAAAGTAATACAAAGACGAGCATGGCACCGAAAGAAAATATAAAAAAAAAAAATTAAAAAAAATTTTAACGCATGGATTGTACCGAGGCACAGGCACTGATATTAAATTGGATTTAAATGATTTCAATGTCAACGTACAGATAAATGACTTTGAATTTTGGCAGCGTGTGGGTTCAAATGATATATGTGCGCACACATAGTAAATATTTAAATAAAACAAATTATATGAAAAAATTATGCTAATGAAAAATTATTATTTATGACAAGGTTCATACGTGGCATTCCACATAATATTTGCTAACAAAAATTTTTTTTTCATAAAAGTTTTTTTAAAGTCGAACTTCATGTTTTTTTCAAGTCAAACATGTGCGGATTTTTATTGAGGGTAAGATTTCAAGAAACACGTATACATGTTAATAAACATGTAACAAAAATGTGAAACGTTTTTTGTAAACATTGTTTATAAACACGCACAATGTATATAAGCGCTGTGTAAGAGAGACTTCGTGGTTTTTCAGTCTTAGGGTATATCTGGTTTTGTCAGGGTAATCTAATGTCAGAATTTTTAAACTCAGGAATGGCGAATAGAGTTGCCACCTAGATTTTTCCGTATTTTTGCATATTCTTGTATTTATGAAATTCTGATAATGGATTAGATTTCAAATCTAATGTTACAGTTTTAAAAATCATGATGGCGGACAGGATTGTCACCTAATAAAAGGTTTTTAAGAGTCTTAAGCCTTTTTTTAACTTCTTAAAACTAGAACTTTTAATTCAAGATGGTGGATATAGCTGCCACCCAGATTTTTTGTATTTTTGTGTATTCTTGAAATTTTGAAATATTGACAACAGATTCGGATACAGCAGCCAATTTTTACCTAGCATTCGCCCCAGCACTGAATTTGTAAAAATACAAAAACCCTTGGTGGCAACACTAACCGCTTATTCCGAACTTACAGCTACTTATTAATTGGTTTTCATCGCTTATATCGCTATCTGGCTCGCACCCACAGCTTGCAGATTTGTTTTATTTTAATGTTTATATTATGAGATGATTTTCAGTACTTATTTCTTCAATAAAGCTGTTTCGCTGCTCATTTCTGTTGCATCGTAACGCATTGCTTATGCTGTTGTTATGCTAGGCAAACATGTTTGGTGAGCATTTTTGTTGTTACTGTTTTACCCATAAAATTTTCCGATTACCGAAGCGATTACCAAAAATTATTGAATCGATTACCAACCCATTTCCGATGACCGAAGCGAATAATAACCAATTGCCAATTACCGAAGCTAGTACCAATTGAATATCGAAGCGATAACCAACCAACTACCGAAGCAATCCTCAACCGTCTACCAATTACCGAAGCGATTACCAACCAATTGCAAATTACCAAAGCGATTAGCGAAGCCATTACCAACCAATTACCAAAGCAATTACCGGTTACCGAAGTGATTACTAACCCGAAGTGATTACCGAAGCGATTACCAACCGATTACCAATTGGCGAAGCGATTACCGAAGCGAGTACCCATCGATTACCGAAGCGATAACCAACCAATTACCGAAGCGATTCTCAGCCGTCTACCAATTACCGAAGCGATTACCAAACGATTACCAACCAATTGGCAATTACCGAAGTGATTACCGAAGCGGTTACCAATCAATTACCAAAGCAATTACCGATTACCGAAGTGATTGCCAACCCATTACCCATTACCGAAGAGATTACCAACCGATTACCAATTACCGAAGCGATTACCAACCATTTACCAAAGCGATTACCAACCGATTACCGAAGAGATAACCAATCGATTACCGTAGCGATTACCAATTACAGAAGCGATTATCAACCGATTACCGAGCCAATTACCGATTACCCAACCAAATTAATTGTGTTACAAACCATGCTAAATACAAAACAGTCACAACTCAAAATTTACAAATTTTTACTTTTTAATGTAAAACTATTCATAGTGATAAAATTCTTTGACTGTAAGACATCAAGTACATTTTGTACACATCTTTTTTCTCTATAGTTTAAGAAAAAAGTTTTATCTCTTTGCTTTGTATGAAGTTCCTTCAAAAATAAAATGGTTTTTTGGTTCACTTAGAAATGTAAAAATATTGAGTTGTGACTGCTTAGCATTTAGTGCACGATATTATATATAAACATTAAATTATAATTTATGCATTCAATAACGCATAAATTGATAAAAAGAGTTAAAAAAGTAGAACGCGTCTGATTTGCCGGCTCTAGCTACTTCGGATACTCATAACAGTTATGTTATTTCACAGCTTTGAGTTTTGCTTCGTTCGGCAGTCCCCCCCCCCCACTGAATACTTTTTTTTTGTGCTCTCTTTGAGTTTGACACTCACAGCTGATGTCACATCAGTGGCTGACATGCACAAGGCGAAATCTATATATACATTGAATCAAAAAACTAACAAATTGGTCCAAGTAATGCTTCTTTAATTCAATAAATCTCTGTTCATTAGTTCAAAAAACTTCCGTACATGGGACCAATTTATTAACAATAAAACATTTTTTAAATATTAAATTGTATTATTCTTGAATTTAATGATAGAATAAAATGTTATCGCTTTTTGCTTCTTTCTTCTTTTCCTTCTCCACCCTGTTAAATTAGTATTAAGTTCGCAAGATACGGCCACCAAAAACCTCAATAAGATACATACTTTATTAGAGAAGCAATAAGCTCAATAAGCCACTTTAATCTGTAAGCAATAAGCGCGCACTATGAACACAATAAGATCGAGAAAGCTACTTTAATCGAAAGCGAAAATAGGCTCCGGCACAAGCGTTTGCTATAAGGGGCTGTTCATTAATGACGTAACATGTTTTTTGCCAATTTTGGATCAGTCTTCTACACTTGTTGAAAGTGTTTCAAATGCCTATTATAACTTTACTTGGTTTAAACATAGATTAAGCAGTATTTTTCGGTGTGTGATCTGTTTATTTTTAACCTACTTCTCAAGTTCGTCGGTTTCTATGTTTTTTTTTTTAATTTTTTTTTTATTTTTTTTTTAATTTTTTTTAAATGTATGTACATCGATAACTCCTAAATCATATGCCTGATTGCCATAATTTTTGGCGAACAGATACATTTTATAAACACGGAGGTGCAAGTAAAAAAGTGGGCGGTATTCGAGAACTGTGCATGGCAATACTAGGTCTCGCAATACTAGATACTACTGTATCTCGAATAATATTGACACTAGGTTACTGCAATTAAGTGTAGGGGTAGGCACAAATTATAAGAATTTATGGTCAAGAAAGTGGGCGGAATTCGACAACTGGGCGTGGTAATATTAGAAAAACAGTGTATCTTGAATAATTTTCAGAGTAGAGCACTGCAATTTAATATAGGCAGTAGGCATTATTATTACAAATTATGGTCAATTTAGTAGGCGTTTTTTGATAAATGGGTGTGGCAATATTAAAAAAACACTGTATTTCGAATAATATTGACAGTAGTGTACTGTAATTTAGTGTAGTTAATACACAGTTAATACAAATTACGGTCATGGAAATGGACGTTATTTGACAAATGGGGTGGCAATCGTAGAAAAATAGTAATAATATTGAGGGTAATATTAATAGTAGGGATTATTAGTACAAATTGTGGTCAATATAGTGGACGGTATTGGACTACTGGTCGTGGCAATATTAGAAAAACAGTGTATCTCGAATAAAATTGACGCTAGGCCATTAAAATTATTAAAGAATTATTAAAAATTACGGTCAATAAAGTAGGCGTTATTCGACAAATGTGCATGGCAATAGTAGATAAACACCATCTCAGTTAATATTGACGCTGGAGTACTGAAATGAAGTAAAGGGGTAGGCGCAATTATTAGAAATAACGTTCAAGAAAGTGGGCACGTATTTAACAAAGGGGCGTGGCAATATTAGAAGAACACTATATCTCGAATGATATTGACACTAGGGTAATAAAACTCGTTACAAGAAATGGGAATGAACAATATAATTATTTCAAATCACGTGATCTAATTTAAATTTAAGAGACAGATATTTGAAATAACCAACAAACTTTTAGAATTTAATAGAACAAATTTCTTAAGATCAATTGTATATATGTAGTTTATACACATTTTTCTAAAATTTATTATATTCTCTAAAAAGGAAGAAATAAAAACTTTTCTTAAAAAAAAACCGACTACAAAATCACTACAAAGTAAAAAATAATTTTAAAATAAAATTTCCTTTTAATTTCTTGGTCATATTTGACAATTTTTTTAAACATATTATTACATTGGAAAACTTATTATATTAATTTTTTTCTAATATGTTTTGTTATCATAAATAAATTAATTTCTTCATAAATACAAATGCTTTGAAGTTGGCGCATCGGATTAAAAGTCATAAAGAAATGAATATATTTATGAAAATAAAACATATTAGAAAAAAATTAAAATAACAAGTTTTCCAATGGGAATAATATGTTTAAATAAATTATATAATATAACCAAGAAA